>CM051493.1:35162826-35476439 GCA_028031935.1 Paedocypris micromegethes
CACACACACACACACACACACACACACACACACACACACACACACACACACACACACAGAGCAGTGGGCAGCCTTAAGCCGTGGCATCCATAGGGTGGCAGGTCCAACTGCCGACTGCTCAACCCCAACTACCACAATCAAGACTGAATGTAAATTGCTTTCGTATATAAAAATATAAGAGCTTTAACTGCTGGTCAATATTCAACTTTTAGCATCAAGGTCTCTCTGACTTCCAAAGAACCAACATATCACAAACATCAGGACCACAAATCACAAACTCCACAAACCAGAGAAGAAACACACAATCGGCCTTCTTGTGATATCATCACAAAATAACAGATGGTTGGATTTAGTCCCTGGAATGCTTTTGATTTACAGCAACTGTAAAATTCCGCCGTATTTTAGTCACAGTAGCACAGGTGTTGCACAGAATCACCAATGACACACACACCCATATTTTTGCTCTCTGTATATATTTTTTTTTTATTGAAGATATAACTTTTTACAACAAATTACGGTTGCTTTTATTCCATTTTTTATTGCAGCTTTTAACACACCGAAACCTGTGACCTGTAGATGTATTTTTTCCCCTACAATCCGAGTCATTTGATATTGAACAGTCCCTGCAAAGGGGCTGATTTCCCTGACCGGCCTGCTGTATTCAGTAATGGGTTCCCCTTAAGGTTTCATAACTTCCCTGATTAGTTCATATTGTTCACGCAAGTAGGTTGCTGTTTCTAATCAAGTGGTCTTTGGTCAAACGCTGAGAACAATTTCAGTCCTGTTTTAATCCTTCTAGAAGGCAGACCAAATTGGTTGCCATTAAAGTTTTCCTTCCTTTTTTTGACTCTTAAGATGGATACTATGATTGAATGCAATAACATATGCAATATATATAGTCAGTGCAAAATATATATTCAGTTATACATACATATGTTTACGTCCAAGTTCACCAACTTTTCAAATTAGCAAATTTACAGTGAGCAAGTCATTTGGCGACAATGCCAGGAAAAAAATCAAGATTTGAAAATGCATAGATAGACACGTACTCACTGATGCTACATTTATGTAGTTTTCTGTTAGTGCTGCATCTCAGGAGATCATTGTCGCTCTTCTGGGTGATTCCGAAGTTGCACTAGAAATTCCGAAGATACACTAGAAATACCACCAGAAGACGATACAACAAGAACAAAATGTGAAGAGAAGTCGGAACAGATGACGAACAGGTCTCAGAACAAACAGCAAATCATCTTCAAAGATTACAGTCAATTCTGTTTTACATTTTAAATGAGACGTACCTGTTGGCTGTTGGAAAAATCCAGGTGGCTTCTTCAGGGTGATGTAAGTTGGCTGAAGGCCACACTTTTATCCCTTGATAAGGTTTCCCTTCCTGTAAACAATGATTGTGTTATAAGAACAAAGGAGTGGCGAGGTTAGCGAGTATTTCACTCATTAGATGTGACCACTCAGTTAGCTCCTCCTCTATCGTTACAGGGTCATTGGCATGAGCATAGATCTGTACTTGTAATGCTTCCCAGTTCTCTCTTTCAAACCTCTTATCTTCTTTTTCCGGAATTTAAATTTTGTTGTACTCCGACAAGTTTTGTTGTCCTCTCTGTTGTACCAATTGCACTGCGTGTTTATAAAGAGAAAGGTCAGAGGTGAAAATTGATTCAACAGTGTGTAATTCACATACAATAGTAGACGATTGTGGAGTCTGGAGAATGTCATTATTGTCCTGGCATTGGCCAGAGTGAAGATGGTTCTGGTTCTTGCCTTCTTGGACCCTTTTAACCTTTTGGGTTATAGATTGTTTTCTCTGGTCACAATGTATTTTTCAAACTTCACATAGCTTCTTGTCTGACTCCATTTCTTTGGTCATCATATTAGTTCAAAATATTTAAGTTAAATCTACCAAGCAGTAAGAGGAAAGACACATATTTTCTTTATGTCTTTCTTTCAAACCTAGACGCACGTCTGAAACGCTAGACGTGCTGGAACGCTTTTACGAGAAAGATGGAAATCCAGTCTTCCGACAAATCCACCTAGATTGTGGACCGAGTATCTTCACAGACAAACCTGTCGACTGTTTGGATCGTGTGTCGTGACTGAATACACTGAGGTGGAGGTAATTGGTTTGCTTATCAACATGCATTACTTCTGCATGACACTTCTAGACTATTAGCCCAATTAACAGCAGAGCTTATTAAATGAGCCACCTAATTGCCTCTCACGGATCTACGGTGAAACACCATCTCATATTTGGTGTAATTTTACATTAGCTAATTGGAGCCGGGTGTGTTTAGACTGCTGGGTTCACAGATCTGGTCTTGGTTATAAACTGGATGGAGGAATTACAATTCGGAGCGTGTAAAGAAACTACAGGGGAAGTTCTCGACTGAGAAATATGAAGGCTGGTTTTGTCTATAATCTACTAAACAAAAATAACCTACATTCTGTTTGTGAATAAATTAATAAATGTCAGTCAGAAATTCGGATTAAAGTTATGGCCATCAGGGTCTGGTCTCATTGGTGCCAAAAAACACCCAAGACCAAGTTTACAACTTCCAAATATAAAACTATTTATTACAGGCAGTGAAAGGCGAATCTTGAAATCACGAGGGTAAAAAGCTCGAGTGTAAGTCCTGATGAACTGAGCTGCTCAACCTGAACAAATGGAAACACTCAGAGCCCTGGGAAGTGAGGTGTCTTGAGACAACTAAAATAGGAGCACCTGGAGTCCAAATTTCACTTGGTGCAACAATGAATAAAACATGGCCACTTCTCCCTCCCACTTTCTCTTCCCTCTCCCTCGCTTTGTTCCATTCTCTTGGTTTTTAGTTTCAATTCACTGGGCTCTATTGGCATGACAAATAGCCTTAGATTTGCGTCGCCACAGCAGTAGCTGACAGGCTGCGTATGATGGCATTAATAAGAAAAATAAAACATAAATTACTTTTTGTTTTGGAGTTGTTGTGAAAATCAAAAAGTCTATTTTGTTCCCGAGCAAAAGAGCAACACGTAAAAACTGTTCTCACTGTTTTGGTTTGTCAGATGTGTTTCTTTTCATCCTCAGTAATCAATAAAATAAAGAAAAGATTTTGGTTTTCTCCAGGCAGGTTTTGAATAAATGTAAAAAAGACAGAAAGAAAATGTACGCGTTTATAGAAAGATAAGTGCAATTAAAAATGGGGTTATTTTGCAATAATAATTTGTACTGGTTTTATTTTATTTTATGATTTTGAGTTATATTTTGGTTGTTTTGTGTGTATAGTTAAGTGTGAAATGACCTAACATTTTTAAGAGGTGAATCCTAAATGTTAACTTGCACTTAATTACAATTGAAATGCACAAATTATACTTTTTAGCTCATTGTATTTCTGCTAGGACTATAACTGTATACTTTAACTATAACAGTACTACACTAAATTATGTAAAATACAATTCAGTAAAAAATGTATTTGTCACTTGTTTTTGTGAAATAGTATGACAAAATTGTTATGTAGCATTATCGTCCATTGCTTTCCATGCACCATTAATTATTTTGTATTAAATAAGTTAAATTATCGATTGCTAAAAACAACTGTAGAATTACAAGAATAAACATTAAAACAATCATTAATCAGCAAAAAAGACATTTAGCAAGGCGAGTCGGCAAGACAGGATAAACAGGATAACCGAGAAGTGGCGTTAACATTAGCTTAGGACTGAACAGAAGCCTTCAAACAGTTCAATACTAAAGAATGCAAAAGTTAAACATCTAACAGACAACACACAACAGAGAACTCAATAGGTTTAAAAAACAGGGAAAAAACAGATGATGCTGAATGAAAAACTGAAAATGTAATGAAAAGAGAGTTGACAGAAGCTTATGGCTTTCAAAACAAAACCATGTTCTTAACAAGACAAACACACTCATGTGTTACTGTCAGAACAACAGTCAACTCTAGATATTGGCGTGTGATTAGGTCCCGGCATGGATGAGTTTCTAACTTTCATTTAGAGAAACAATTTTTATAAACTAATCTTAATGTGGATTTAATAATTGAAAAACAATTCCCCAAACGCTTAACTTTTTTTTTTTTGACTTAGTGAAATCCCCACTCCAGCACAGCAGGTGGCGGTAATGTGCTTTAAAGCTAGATGCACCCGCTACAATCAACAGAAGTAGCTTTCTCCAGTGTATCTCTTGTGCTCCTTAGTCTTTCCTCCTGTGCTTCTCATCATCTCCGTGAAACCCCTGAGCACACAAGTTCTGCATCACTGGTCCAAAGAGAAGAACACAGATGCAGGCTAAGTGTCAAAATTTAAGTTTATTGTTAAGAAAACCTTAGAACGTTTATTAAATCATATTCTTAGGTTCAGGAGGAATTGTAAATCGCCTGCCAAAAAGTTTTTACATCAAAGTTTTTACAGTTTTTAAGAAAAAGCTCATGGTTCATGGTGTCGCTCAAAAAGACTTTGATTATCTACCAATCCTGCTAAACTTATCGAGAAGTCCAATTCTCTACCACTAAGTGGTACCACAAGCACACTCTACCACTAACTGCTCACATTGATGTTTTGGTGTTCCTGATGTCTCGAAACCAACTGATTTACCATATACAGAAAAGTTTCCTGCCAACCATTTCATAACAAACAGTCCTAAAGGAAGGTAAAACTTCACTCCTTTCACCACAACTACCAAAGAAACAACACAATTTATGTTATATAAATTAAAAGCTAAATTCTTAAAGCATAAAGTAACGTTTTTTTAGACAAATGCAGGGACATTGGAGGTGGAGATAATGACTACGCTAACAATTGTTTGTTTTTAAATATTGTCAATGATTTAACGTTGAGAAATTAAGAATTAAATAAAAGCACATGTTTGAGAAAAAGCATAAACAAAATTGATTCATGGAAATGTACAATGTTCATGAGAAACAAATGGCCGCTACAGTAAAAGCTGGGCACCAATTTCGATATAGTTTGTCATATTGGCAATCTCACTCACTTTACTTAACTTTACTTTACTATGTATACAAATAAATATTAATCCAAATGAATGATTACATAATCCTCCGCTTCTCACACGGGCAACGAGCCGCCAAGATGCATTCATTTTCGCAAAGGTAAAAAATTTAACTTGAATTCTAGTAGTGTAAGAGGGTTTGGGTGGGAGTTTGTTATCTTTACTTCACTGAAATCTTTAATCTTCACTTGTGCATCAAGTGTTTTATTGATGGTGTGATTATGGCGGTCAGAACTCGGTGGTGCACTGCTTTAGTACCGTCCCAAATGGATCTGTCCTGGAGGGAAGCAGCTATTTCCATTATGTTACATTTCTATCTCACGTCATTATTGTTCAGATAGCAGAGAAAGACGTAGTTCTGTTCTGGGTTTCTGTTACAGACCCTGATGGGTCTCCATTTACATTAATGGGCCCATTTTCCGGGATAAAAGCTTCTCAGTTTGGCCTGGAGCTTAGTATTCTGGATTCCTCATTGTTCTGAAAAGAAAGAAAAAAAAAACCTCTTTATGAACCCAATTTTGTGGCGTTTGTGAATTTTCCTGGATAAAATCATCAAGAAAAGATTTGCTTACTAAATTTAAATGTGTAGCACAGAGCAAACTTTAATATTTGCATTCCTAATATTTGTTAATCCTGATATAGTAAAGATCATTTAACTGTTCCTATATTGAAAGTTATATAGACGAGCAGTTTGTTTTTTGTGCGAACAAATAGATAATAATAAAAAGCAATTATTATGACTTTGTTAATTTTCATAAAAACATAATTTTTTTGAATTTAGATTTTATGATGATTATTAAACAATTTATGATCAACAAATTAAGATGCACACAACAAGTGAAAAGCACTCAAAAGTAAAAACGAAAAGAAAAAAACAGACCCGTCAGATCAACAAGTCACCAGCCTGTTTCTCAGAAGTTAGCATATTAAACGGGTTCTGTTGTCCTAGTTAGCTTAACCATAAAAACAACTTTAAATGATGCGTCAATACACAAGATTGGAAAAACGTTGCGATGAGTGTACATTTCTGCTGTGACATTAGGCTGATAAAATCAGATTTTGGTGTCAACAACATGACAGTCATCATGTTGATCGTTGATCTGTTGATCCATCCTGCCTTGAATCAACGGCCCAGGCTGGTGATGAAACGATGTAGGGTTTTCTTGGCACACTGTGCACCACAGCTCATCCGAGTATTGTTGCTGACCATGTCCATGTCTTTAAGACCAGCAGGACAAAAAATCATATCATAAAGTGCGAATCAGCTCAGACTGGTTTCTTGACCATGGCTAGGAGGAACTGTCCTTAAACAGCCTCCACTGTCACCAGATCTCAGTCCAGTAGAACACCTCTGTGATGTGATGGGGAGAGTCGCATTATGGATGTTTAGCAGACAAAACAAGACTCTGAATGAATTCTGAAGGAATAAAGTAGTCCAACCAAGTACTAGTAAAGCATACCTAATAAAGTCTTCACTAGTGGAATACTTTACTTTGTGCCTGTAAAACTTCCACAGGTGCAGCGTCATGTCCTACTTGCCAGAAGGACAGAGAAACAAGCACTGTGACTTGTCCTGACCCCAACAGTGATGTGTTAGGAGCGAGTGATGACCTTCAGAACACTGGCCAGTAGCTGTTCTCTTGACTAATGGTGACAGCGCGCTGAAGCCCCACACAGCACTGCCTAATCTAATAGCAGGAGCGGCACTGGCCGGCCCACGCAGATACCTTACCTTCACAATCATATGAGGAGGGCTAATGTAATCTGTTGAAGCCGCTAGAATCAGGCAGTAATTCGATTTATTTGTTCATGATGTGCATGCGGAGGACTGACTCATCTTTTCCTTGAATCTCTGTTGCACAGGAATGTGTCAAATTAACTCTTACTTTGCCATTGGGCAGCACAGGGTTTATGAGGACCTGCCTGGAGCAAAACGGCCATTGTGGCTTTGGTAAATACGCCAAATTCACTTCGACACATGAGGCTTGGAATTGAAAGTTGTTACCTTGTCAAAGTTTGGTCTGGATCTGTTTGTCTTTACAATCTAACTTGGTGGGCAGGATATAACTTGGAGAAGAATACACACAGGATTGGTTTCTATGCTTAGTAAGTACAGTATTTCTTCATCTGGACAGTTGACTGGAAAGTGTTTTTCTTTTTTCTACAGCCAAGATTTCCTGTTTTTCCAGTTAGTCCAAAGTTTATTATGAGCGCAGTATGTCATATTTGGTGATTGCACACAAATTAATGGGATTATATTGACCTCAGTTTAGTTTAACATATAAACCTCCTAAATTATTTAATTCAATTTGATTTAAATCATGCTTTGTAATTGGTTGGTCACCAATTCGGGGTGTGTTCCACCTTCAGGCCAAGAGTTACTGAGTTACTGAGCTCCCTGTGACCCAGAAATAAACAAGTGGTTAAGACAATGATTTGACATGTTTTTGCCTTTTGAAACATTGTTCTTTTTACTTATATTGATTTATTTATGTTGAAAACTAGATTTAACATAAAATATCTTAAGTTTATTGACTTAGCAATAATATAATAGTAATTTATAACACTAATATAACAGCAACAACAATAATACTAATGCTACTACTACTACTACTAATAATAATAATATAATTTAAATTTTCAACATTTATTTAAACTTTGAAATAAAATAATATATTATGTATATTGTGTTTTTAATTATGCATGGTTGACTGTCATGGCAGAATAATTATAATGAACTTCAATTCACTCTTATGAACTGAAATCACTACCAACGATTTGTTGAAGTTTAGTGGAAATCTTAAAGAAAAGAAGACATCATTAGACAAACTGACAGGCAATTTCAAATGGATGTTTTTTTCTCCATTTGATAGCGCAGACTAGAGTGAGCATGCAGTACTCCACAAGATCAAAAGGGGGCGTGCTTTTTAACTTAAAACGCTTTATAAAGTTGGATTGGACTATGAACTGAATTATTACACTTTAAAGAGATTAAAACATATTTATGTTACATAAAACACAAAGTGTTTTCGTAGAAATAAGTCACTCCTATTGAAAATAATTTCTGAGACAACTCATGATCCTCTAGTCTAAAGAAGTTTTGAAGTGTTGGTCTTCATCATCTGAGGTGCTTTCTCGATGTGATCGAGTGATTTGATAGCACTTCTCGTTTTTAACACACCTGTTTTTCTAAGTGCAGAGGCTTTTACTTTTCACCACTTAGTCTCAATGACTTCAACGGTTTTTTATGGGTTCTTTGTGAAGTTCTCAACTTTTAAAGGAATAAAATGAGATAAACCCTCAGATATTAATTTCAGAGCTGGTCGGTTTTGGCGTCTCTGTCTGCAGGCCCGGTGCACTTTTGTGCCAGGAGGCATTTAAGGTTTATGTCGGGGTTTCATATGGGATTCCATGACCTTCACAAGCGACGAGAGGAAGCCCGACTGCAGCTGCAGAGGCATTTTGATTTCAGCCATGTTCTGTGTCTGAGACATTTACGCTTACAAGGAATAAGTGGCCTTCAGTTTTTGTGGTTACATGGACATTTAAAATGCTGGAGGGGGAAAAAAAAACTACTTAAAAGGTGGTCTGAAAAAAGTGCTGCAAGATGTTTTTCTGTTGGGGGTGTTGGAAGTGTTTGAAGAGGTTGTGGACAGGATGCACAGCTTGCACTTAAACCAAAAGACTGATGTTTTTTAGCAGGTGGGTCGTCCACACAATGCAGTTTATGTTCCGTGTCCACATCAATCATGCATTAATTTCCTAGAGGAATTATTGAAGTCATGTGCAATGCATGCACTTTCTTAGCACTTTTAAACAATTTTTAATACTTTTTAAATACCGTTTTATGATGCTTAATTTGATTGACTGAAATATTTATTTGTTTGTTATTGTTGTTAGTTATTTTGTATATGTCTGTGTGCTGCTATCTATCTATCTATTAGTTGGCACTACTACTAAAAACACTAGGATTATACCTAAATACATAATACAAAAATACATAAAATATACAAAAATATGAATGAATTGTACAAATCTATTATCTCCAAGTTTATAATGTCCATGTTGGAAAGTATTAGTAAAACATCATTGTTTAGACAAATTTGAATAATTTAATTCAGATCATCAGCCAATCAGATTGAATTTTTTAAGTTTTAAATTAGGCTTATAATTCTAAAAAGCGGCACAATGATAAACTTAATAATAAAAGATCCTCGGGTCTGAAACCCTAGAAAACTAAAGAAGAACAAAAACATTTTACTGCAATAAACAAAACAATAAAAACGAATTGTTTTGAAATAATTATTGTGTTACTTTCAAACGAATAAATCAAAACATTTTATCCTTCATCATATCATATTTTGACAACATTTTAAATCCTTTTAGAGTTTATATTGTACTATATCTACTGGGTTTTTCATGAATTAAATGGAACCATATTAAACTGTAACATTGTATTAAAATTAAAAAGCAGGTGATATAAGCATTATCGATATTGTTTTTGTTAATATTTAACTCTCCCAAACGTAAATATGTTTTAAATACTGAAAGTTATTCCTCTCCCCTTTATTTACAGTGAAATATTTTTCAGAGACCGAATAGATTTGTGCCTAAATTCTGGATCCTTCTCAGCTGAGAAAGAGCTGCAGGAAAGCCTCTGCTTCGTCCCAGCAACAGAACAGCAGCGTTTGAAGCTTTATTGGAAAGGTATGTCGGGTCTAACGCACAAGCAAAGAAAAAGCAGATGTGGCCTCTTGTCTCTGCTAGCCACATTTTTCTTCAGACCGTATACGTGTCCAACTGACTGCTCTTAAAAAAAAGTGACCTATTATGATGACAGATATATATTTTTTTAAATAATGCTCGGACTTGTCAAATGATTTTCACGAAGGAGAAAAATTAGTTTGCGAACAGTTTATCAGCAGCAGCACCAGCGGGAACATTTCCTCTCAGAGCATCCATCTCTCCAGGCTTTCAGTGAGTGAATCTGACCGCTGATGGATCTTACACAGCAGTGAGGGCCCAAACGGTCAGCTCACGCCGAGTCACGCTGCCCTCTGCTGGCCATCACAATACGTTGGGAGCCAGTTATAAGCACACCTGTGGTGGACCACACCTGAGTAGTTATGGAGTCATAATGCTACAATTGAAGCTTTTTCTGGCACTTTTGGAACTTTGTCATTCATTGTTCAATTCGTTTCCCACTTGATACACACACACACACACACACACACACACACACTTACTCATGCAGCTATGGGCCGTTCGTGTCGTAATTTTTCTGATAGTTACGGGAAATTCTAAGCAGCTAAAAACTCCAAACTTGCAAAATAATGCAAACTGAAAATGAAATTATTTCTGATTGGACATTAACACCTGCCCCTGCACAACACCCTAAGCCACAGTACTTCATGTGTATTGTATTTTTTATGTACTAATAGGCATATTTTTAGTTTTAATTACTGTATGATAATGTAAAATATTACAGAGGAAATAAAGAAGATATAGGCTTGATTTTTAGGCGTCCACGTTAGCACATTGGTTGACTTACACCAGGTTTGAGGCCAGGCTTTTCTGTGTGGGTTTAGTCTGTTTTGTGTTTTTTTAGGTACATAGGTTTCCTCCACAAAGGTTTCCACTTACAATCCAAACATTTACGCATCCATTCTTTTAAAGACAGAGGTGTGAGCGACTGTGTTTTTTAGGTCTCGCAGTGCGACTGGCTGGGTAATTGAGGGCGTTGAAAGCTGGGATGGCTTCAGCTCCATGTGACACAGAAGTGAATGAAACGCTGAGAACAGCTGGAGAGATGTTTTTTAAACCGCAACTGTATGATTTTTTTTTTACAGTCCCCATCCAAGTCATTAAGCTCTCCATTTGCCACACGCATGTACATTAAACTTCATGAATATTTCATAGCGAAGCATTGCATTTATACCATCGTTTACAGTAGAATTAAACTTTCATTATTATTTTCTTTGTTGAGCCTGTAGCCGGCTGCTTAAATATTTATCAGTGCTGAATCACACATTCTATCTCTGACCGACACACACATGCACACACACAGGCACTGAAAAAAATTTGAAATGTATATTTTGACAATATTTATTTATGTACGTTTTTATCTACTCAGTTGCTGGTCTGTCTGTCTGTGTACACACACACTCATACACACACACACACACACACACACAAAACACTATATGCGTCACCTAATTAACACACATTTATAAATCAACTTTGGCGCGTTAAAATGTTTTTGATTGACTCGTTTGGAAGGCACGATCTCACGTTTTTCACCGTGACATACAAACCCATTGAGTGAAAACACGAGTGATTTCAAAAACAACAATTAACCCGTTTATCACACGCGCACGGAAAGGAAAGGCACTTTTCATACTTCCTCTAATGCGGACCAGTCCATCTCGCTGAGCGTCCTTGGCTAAGTTTGTGCGCGCGGGTCCAGGCGGTCCTCCTTCTTCTAGCCGAGCAGCTCCGCCCCGCCGCGGAGGACAGACAGCAGACACACCGACACATGTGTTTAGACTGCGAGTGTGAGGGAGACAGTCCGTGGCGGAGGCAGGATCGCGCGTATCTGGACGAGAACGTTTTAAAATGCCGCTTGACGCGCGTCCGTGAGGAGCAGCAAGTTGATGACGCGCACGAGCGACGCTTAAAGCACCACAGCGACAAGTTTGCGCGTGATGCGGCGTGCGCGGACTCACCATCGCGTCTGTGAGATAACTTTCTCCCGGAAGTTAGATGAGAAGACGCAACATTCATTCCACTTTCTTTAATCTGCGATAGAGAAAAGCGACTCGAGTGGCCTGAGCGCAGAGACTTACGCGACACGCGCACGTGTGGAGTATCGCTAACTGATGACTTGGGATTTATGAGCGGATGATAGAACACCTGAGTAGTTTCTAGCCAAGCCTGAGAAAGTTTTTAAAAGCCGCGGGACGGAAGAATGGATGCCCGAAACAAGCGGTGTTGTATATTGTCATGCTACGCTTCGCTTTTACCGATCGCCATGGAAACGTTTCAAGCAACGGAGGTCGAGATGCTGGATGGCTCGTTCTTGAGAAGTTCACAGGCTGAGCTTTGACTTTTCTTTGATTCCTCCGGAGAAGAATGTGAAGACTCCACCGCATGATCATGAAATAAGGAAGAGTTGCTCCTGAAGACCTATATTGTTCGCCGAACTCGTTTTTTGAACTGATTGCGTTGACATTATGGACAAGAACTGTTTGTCATATCAGATGGAGTTGACGCTCCTCATGGTCGTCCTTCTGTTTTGGGTCACCGTTTACGCGGATGACAGTAAGATCATTTCAGACCGGTATGCGGTGTACTGGAACAGCACGAATCCGAGGTAAGCGCCGTCTTACTACATCAACACTTTTGCCCCTTTTTTCGTGTGTTGCTAAGTCATCACTGGACAGGTCTGAAGTTCTTACCTTTTGCCGTCAGGTCGATTTCACGGTTTCTGTCTCAGTTTTAAGTATAAAAAGTTGGCACAAAAGTTTGCAGATGGAAGTAAACTAATTTCAAACCTGTTTTGTTCTTAATTTGTGTTTTTCTTTATTTTTTTCTTTATTTTTTTTCTAATTATAAAGAAATACGTGTTCCTCTTAAAAAACACACGTGACCCCGTGCTATATTTTTTTGTTATATTTGTTTGTTATATTTTGTGATGCTGAAATATAACAATATAAGTTGCTTTAGAATAAATAAATAAATAAATGCACAATGTATTGTAGTGTAAAAAAACAATGCATTTGGTGGTTTCCTTACAAAATAAGGACTATGCATGACAAATATGAGATATGCCCGCTTTTTTCAAGAGTTTTTTTAATCAATAAAACAAACCTAATTAACTTGTTTATTTATTTTTTTAAATAAGTTTGCATCTTGAGTTTAGAAAAAAAAGCAACTTTTGGGATATTAATTACCTGTGGGCCAATGCTAATATTTATTTTTTGCTCCACAAATCAACAAGAGTCATTAACATAACTGCGAATAATATTTAATCACAGTCACATGATGCGTTTTTACTTTTCTAAGTTAATTTTCAGCTTCATCAGACAATTCCGAGTTTTATTTTTAGAACAAGCTGCTTATATATTGAGAGTTTTCAAGATGCCTCAAAATAACAATAATTTCTAAGCTGTGTTTTTGTTTTTCATCGTCACTTGTATAATAAGCCACGAAGACCGATTTTTGAGAGCGATATTTGCCAATTGACTTGTACTTCTGATAGAGTCGGGCATATGAAAGCTACTCACACCAAGACACAAAGCTTTTAAGCTAACAACAAGCATTGTACAAATAACTTTTCTGTTCTCTTTTGAAAGCATTTTTTGCTCTGCTCACAAAATCAGCCGTTTTGTGAACATTTTGTAACTCGAAGGCCCGTTTATTGCAAGCCTGCTGTTTAACACTTGCCGAGTGTCTGTTCTGAATTACTGAGGCCCATATGCTGTGTTGCTTTGTGTGTCGCTGATGTGCTAGGATGATAAGCTAAAATATGCGATGACATGTGCACAATCATGGTAGCTTTTGAAGATAATGCGTATTCTTTAGTTGAGATCTTTAGAGTTTTTTTTTTCATTTTGTATTGCCATATGGTTTGGCGTCTCAGATGAAACCTTGTGATCACCTTTTCATTGCCGAATAAAGGCTCTCGGTCGCTTTCAAGACTACCTTATGTCTCATAACACAGTCAGGCTTGTGTTTAACGATAGTTGAATTCAGTAAAGACAATGAATTCAATAAAATGATCATGCTTATCAGATATGTCAAGTTTGATCTCTGGCTTGCCCATTTTAGTAGATTTCTGAACTTAAAACAGATTTTTGTGCATTAAATTTTGAGAAATATATAATTTTAGATTAAATTGTGGCTATTGCAATTGAATAAATGGATTACAGAAGAAGTCTTGAGATCTAAGAAATCATACAGAATGAGATCTAAGAAATCATTTTACGATTAACGCAGAAAGAGGAGTTTGAGTAAAACTCAAAGTAAAAAAGTGTAAACCCAAAAATGTTTAATATAAGTTTTGTTGGTGTCTTATAAATAAGTAGTTATTTGCATGACAAGCGACTTTTTAATTCAGACCATTGAAAAAAACTGTATGGCTAGTATAACATTTGGCTAGTTTTTATATATGAAAAATGAAGACTACGGAAAGTCTGACTAATTTTGATCTTTTTTCCGTTTTAGTCATCTCAGTTTTAGCACGTTTATGGCTGTTGAATTATGTTAATTATGGCAATGAAATGTAAGTTCATCTTAGCAAAGAAAGATGGCCATTTTTATTAATAGCGAGTGTTTAACCTCTTCTATCTATTTTCAGCCTGTAGATGTTTGAAATAACAGGTCTTCTCAGCGGATTGGATTCTTTGGAAGCAAAGAACGGATGCGAATAATAGTTGTTCAGGATCTGCCCTGGTTGTTTGCAGCAAACTGAAATTAGAGTTTGCGGGCTCTGTTGAGAACTGTGGTTTTCGAGCAGTCCACCATAAAGTTAGCTGTGCTGTCTGGTGTGGTTTGAATCAGGCTGAGATGGTTTGAGTTTGCTATGAACCTCAATTAGGAGAGGGAATGGAAAAGGATTGTGCTTAACGACCCAAATCAGAGCGTAAATAAATACAAATTAAATACATTTTTGCTCATATGGATGAAGCCTAGAGGTGACGGCTTTAACCCTTGGCTGGTTGGTGAACAGGAATGATTCTTGAATGGTGTCGGGAAAAGATCTCTTGCCGCTCTTTTTCGGCGAAGTTCTTTACCTAGTCCGCCGACTGTAGTTTGTGTGTGTGTGTGTGTGTGTGTGTGTGTTTCATCACTAACACAAAATTGGATACAAAAATGTTAATAATAATTAAATGTAATTAAATTGAAATTGCATTTAAATGTAATTGTTTAAAATGTATACATTTAATTTATGTATTTAGCATGTTTTAATTGTATATATACACGTATCTTTATGCACACACACACACACACACATATATATATATATATATACATGTAAATGTATAAGAAATCGTTGATTTTGTTTTCACAACAAATTCTGAAAAAAGTTCTAAAATTTGAATTGTGATCTAATTAGTTCATCATGACTGATTTTTTTTTTTTTTTAAACAATCCTGTCTTGTCAACGAGATTTTTTTTTTCTAATTTTGTCTGAATTTTGAGCGTTGGCTCGTTGGCGTGATGTAATTGAGGTTATCAATGGTGTCAGAGGACCAGTATGAGGGCCAGACCCTGATATGGTTGAGTTGATCCATAAGGATTTTATTCTCTTTGGAACATTAACCTCCATTGTGATTGGAATGCTTGAAAAGAATGACTTCCAACTTGCCCTTGGATGATCATGTCAGACTCGAAGTCCTGTAGGTGGCATTGCACCATGTTCCGCACTAGATTACGGATTTTCCGCCATTTTGTGAACCCCAAACACTTGCCTCTGGAATGTGGTACAATGACCAAAAATGGTGGGACAAAATTAACTAGTATAAAAAAATATATATGTAATTTTTACATAATATGTAAATATGTCTATTTTTTATATAATACAAATCGAATAATGTTTGTGTCTCTTTTTGTTACTTTGCTTCATTTTAAATACAAACATTTTCGTTTGTATGTTTTTACAATGCAACATTTCACTTTGACTTCAGCGTAGACTTTTTGGGATAAGGAAGTTTGATCTGTGTTTAGAATTCATTTCATGTAGCGCAATGGCGGTAATTTAGTGTTCCAGCTCATGCAGTATTTCAAAATCACCCGAAATGTAGGTTCAGCACACGACCTTGTCGTCCGCTTCGACGGTGACCCGCCGTTCTGGTGGTTGAGGGAGTGAGCTCAGTTCTTTGTTAGAAAAGCGGTGAGATAAAAGCCCGTCCAGCTACCAAATCACAGCTCGTCTTGTGACTTATTGCAGCTGTTGCATGACATCGCTTTCTTCCGAAGGTTTAATCAAATGAGCTAATCCATTAAAGTTGTATAAATATAATCATTGTTTTTCCCCCCAACGACCCTCGTCCATTAATATGCCAGGGCAACAGAAGAAGGAAAGCACTTAAACTGACAGAGCTCCGGGCACAGTGAATTTGTTAGTTTGGAAATCAGATTACAGTGGGAACGGTGGTCAGTCGCTAAAACAACAGTGCATCTTTTAAGACGGGAGGATGGAGTTATGCGCCCTCCCCAGCGCTTCATTTCTATAAGATTACAAGCTACTTCTGTCGGGGTCTGCAGGAAGAAATTCAGTTAGCGAGGTCTGGAGGTCAGCGGATATTATAGCCATAGTGTTTCCATTTTGTGCCGCGCTGTTTACAGCAGGGCTTTGGATTCGTCAGCTAATGATTATCGATGACGTTGCACTAGGCTAGAATGGGAAAAAATGTGGGGTCATTGGCAATACATAACGCAAACAAAGGGATATTAATTACAATAAATGTTTTAAGGGCGCAATCCAAGTTTTATTCAAAGTTTGGCTTTAGCTTGAAAGATCCGTGACATTTGGCAATTAGTAATCGAGGATCAAAGTGTGATTAAAGCAAATCACCCATTGTGAAGTCGACCCCCGCATTTCTTTTAATCAAAGTTTCATTAATGCAGCACTAAACCTGCTGGTTGAAGCTTGAGATTCGCTGAGGTGGGAAGACATCGTTCTTCCGGACTGTTCTGCCTCCTGTTCCTGCCACAGAAGTGACGAGGAGGAGGAACCTGTCCAATTTGGAAATTTCTAAACGATTCGTACGAATTAGTTTTTATATAAACACACGTTTTTTTATTTTTTATTTTTTTGAGATCTTTCACGTCTGTAGTTTCAAAAGCACCTCGCACCGTTTTTGTGGTTGCAATTTTTACATCAGCTCTTGTCAAGAATCAATTTTTGCTAGTACGCAGTGTGAGTTTAAGACTTGAAACCTGCGATCATCCTTACAATAATAGCATAAATCAACGTAACTGGAAATTTTCTTCATCCAGCTCTACCTCTCTTAGTTTTTTTTTCACTCTCTGGTGCGCACAGAACACGCCGTCGAATTGATTCCCAGGACCCAACAGGGCACCAGATCACCGCGTCGCTCTCACCTCTTTGTGCAGTGGTTTATTTTGGTCTGTTTTTATACCCAGCAACAGTCCCGATCACATCGTCACCCGGCCTTCTGTATTACTCATACATTTTAATGCCTGACCTACATTCATGAAACACATCGGCAGTCACGTGCATCCGGGGAGCTCCAAACTCGATTTTGATAGGCGCTCGTTCATGGCGAATCGCTCGCCAAACAGACGACTCGCTTTTGCTTTACGTTGCCGATGGAAGACATGGGGAAAGGTGTTTGATTAAATGTCAGGCTTTGCTTTTATCCGGGAGACGTTGAGTTCTTGGTCAAGTTAGCTCGGGACACTGGTCTCTCTCAGGACTAAGACCTTTCTCATTCCGCCTGCAGTATTTATGAGGCGCAGAGTGCCAGAAAGCCCTTCCTCAGATGGGAACGTATGGTTTTAAGGGAAGTGAAGTGCTGTCTCCCAACTACAGGCCCCTTGTTTTTTCTTTACGCGTCTGAAGTTGTGTAATGTGGACAAATAATTACATTTATTAGCATAGAAATGGCTAGAAATTTTGTGCAATTTATAATTTTTGTCGTTTTGCTGAGGAAGAAGAAAGACTGCTATTTAGTTGTGTTTCCCGCTCATTAAAGACGTTTCGTAAGTAACTTGTCGCACATAAAAACATCTCATCATGTCATCTCATTTTTCTCCCAGAGTAAGTTTTGTTTGTTTGTCACTTTAATAAATATGGTCGAGTGTGTGTGTGAGAGAGAGTGTGTGTGTAAAATAAGTTGAAACCCAGCTGGACTGCACACTTTTTCATATCTAAAGTGTAATTCAATTAGTTTTTTTTGGTCCACTTTTATTTGAATTGTGCCACAATATAGTAAACGTTTTAGAACTATGGAAACAATTCCTTAATTATGGATTTTTGTAAAGTCCAGGTAGGTTTTTGTAAAATTATTTTTTTGTATTGCGCAACATTTTCTATTTAAGAATTATACATTGCAAAAATGCGCCAGGATTTTGGAAACCTTGAGTCATTTATGAGGCTTTGTGTGAGGAATTTTCTCCTTCGTGAAGCGAAAAAAAATTACTTAATATTTAGTTATTTGTATCATCGTTACTGAAAATATTCCAAATTTTGCGTTTCGATTTTATTTTATTTAAGCAAAAATAATATTAGTACTTCAGTATTAAACAATGAATGAATAATTACAAACCATTTTAACTGCAATTTACCTCAGAAAGTCGAGAAAAAAATTGTCTCATTATTAAAGCATTTTTGTTTGATGTTTTTTTTTAGCTTTAACTCTATTCATTGGTTCATCTTTGTTCACATGATAAAAGCCTCTTTATTTTAACACCTTAGTGTCTACATAGTGTCTTCAAATATGAGAAGCTACTCGCTCTTCACAGCAGGCCTTGACCTTCCAGTAACTCAACGTTTCTGAAAGGATAGAACAGGAAAGCCTGTGAAAACGAGACTGTTGCCCCCTTAGTCATCTGGGAGTTTTCTCTCTTCTGCTGCAGATACGTCAAACCTGCCACTCGTGCTAAACCAGAGAAAGGCTCTGTTATGCGGGATGGTGTTGGTAGCGCGAGGACCAGTCCATCAGGGAAAATGACTAACCCTTACCCCGAATACCTGCTGGGGTCAGAGAGACCGTTTCTAAACCAACCATAGACCCAACAACTCACGCGTGAACGTCACACAACGCAACCCGCGGAGTCTGAACAGCATACAGGCTGAAATGTCTTAAGCATTGACTATTCATTTGGCTTTCTACAAACCGAGGTTGAAAATGTACTTGTCAGCAAAAATTGTATTTTTTTTCTAATATTGGCAAACTTAGCTTCATTCTGTGTTTATTACTTTAAATATTTTTTTTTAATTATTATTTCTGATTCGAGATTTTACAATTATGGAAACATTTCTGTAATTTGAGTGTTGGTTTTTATACATTTGTGTTTGGACTCCGACCAATGTAAAATGTCGTTTATCTGAATTATGAATAAATAATCAAACTTAATGCAACAATATTTTATTATCTTTTACTACATGTATTTTTACAAAATAAAATATACTTTATACTTTTTTTAAAACATCAATTATGAAGCTTCGAATCATTTGTGAGAACTTTTATTAAGTATATTATGCCATTCATATTTTTTATATTCAGTGCATAACTACATTCATTGTGCGTGTTTTTGTAATCCATATGCTATATATGGGAATTCCAATATTTTAAAAAATATGCAACAAATGCATATTACACATTCCTCCCAATTATTACGTATTTATATGTAATAAAACTTAGATAATCTTAAAACTGGTAGATAATCATTGGGAAAACCAGTTTTCCGCTAAAGCCGTGTCAGGAGTTAGAGTGGACGTGCAGGTTGCTCGCCGTAAACCTTTTGGTCCTGGCACAAAGCCAAGCATTCTTCACACTGCAAACAGAAAGCGGACATCTTTGAGGATCTGCTGTTGCAAGAAGAGCGCATATTCTTAAGGGAACTGTGAATTAGCTAATGCTCAGAACAGAATCAAACAGATGTGTTTTTTGAATTTAGTAGTGCTATGTGGATAATTCTTGCAGTTGTAACATAAATTTGTTTTTCACCATATAGATTGTTTTTGCATTATCGTATTTTTTGGACCATAGGCTGCATAGATTAGAAGGCGGACTAATAATAAAATCAAATTCCTATATATATATATATATATATATATTTTTTTTTTTAGATTTAATGGATTTTCAAAATCTTTTTTAGCATTATAAGTGCACCCAATAGTCCGCAAAAAGCATCAATCTTTCTTTCCATGAAATTTGAATTATGAATTATTACTTTTTTTGAAATTTTATAAATTATTGTTTTTTTTGTTTAGCACATTAGTGCAAATTGTATGGTGGCCGTGTTTTGTGTTCTGTGGCCAGAAACTCTCTTGTAAAATGAGTTTTTAGTTCTTAAATTTTTTTCCTGGTCAAAAACAGAGACTCCATAGAAAGTTACTTGAGTACTGCAACGCTTGACATGTAACAGTTTGCACCAAATTATCCGATTCGGGGCGTTGAGGTATATACATTGGTAGATGTTTTTCTTTTTTAAATATACATTTCTGGCACATTGTATATTTTCTACACATCACACTACCACCACCACATTCAGTGCAACGACTAGTGATGTGTGACAGTGTATATTTAGCAGACTCCACGCAAACAGTGTAAAAATAAAACTTTGCTTTCCGCCAAAAAAAAAACTACTAAACTAGCGGGCTAGTGGGATTATCAGTTACAGCACCACCTGTAGGTGTGTTACGGTGAGGATCAGTCATTACTGTCTGTCTGTCAAGCGATACAGTAGAGCACACGAGAGCAGAGCGGATTGTTTATTGTGCAGGATGTGTGTGATGATTGAGCGGTGTGTGTGTGTGTGTGTGTGTGTGTGGGCACCGCTGCATCAGCCCGCAACCGCCTAAAAAAACACCCCGGCTGCCTTGCAATGCAGGTTACTATGACAGGCAAAACAACATTTCCAAACCTAGCGCTGGCGAAGTTACACTACCTGCGTCCCAAGAGAACTGACTGAATGTGACACTGCTGTCTTTTTTTTTCCGTTGCGCTATGCCAAAACCGAGATCTAGCATGCAGAAATGCTCGTCGCTGATTGGTTTTCCTTCGTTTCACTTGTAAACGCAGACATGCTGGAAATAATTACTACGGATTCCGATTCAACTCCAGTAGGTCACTGTGTTAATTCCGGATTTGTGTTGGAAAAACAAAATCATTGACAACCTCCTGAAGAGCTTAGCTTGCACATTTCCACATCGTATACATTATTTGGCCATGAGAACGGCTAATCTCTGTGCTCTCACCCTGAGCGGCGTGAACCCGTCGGCTGCTGATCAGGGCACAGGAAGATTACCTGACCTGTGTTGGGAGTTTAAACAGGATTAGCCATTTCAACTCAGGTGCTAAGCTAACAGGATTATATACTACCATCACTGCATTTTTCTACTTGTCCCTAAACAATGGTAAGTTCTGGCCAGGATATCCCACACAGGCTGGATCTTTCCCTTCACAAACATTTGAAACATTTTTAAAACTGATGTTTGGATGGGAAAATGTGAAATGCGTTTTTAGCAATTGTGCTAATGCTAACTACTGCTAATGCAAGTTTTAGAGCTTGATGATGAAACGTGACGCTGTATGTCTTACATAGGTATGTTTTCCTGAATTGTACTGTGGGGTTTTTTTCCAATACCAAATGTACAAAATGTTTCAGTTATCGTATTTCATTCCTGAGTTTTTTTTCAACTAGAATTCATTGTTTTATACTTTTGAACCTGCGTCCACCAAACGTATGTTTGTGCATGTCTAGAGAAAGAGAGATCTTCTCAGCCTTGCGCTGTGTTCACATGTTGTTCTGGTTATGATTATCGCATGCATCATGTTGTGTGTGACAAGGGTTGATGACGACTCGCAGGACTGTTCAAGGCCAAGCGTACAGAAAATCCCAAGAGGGATGTGTTTTTAATCCAAGGATTTCGCTTTGAAAAGCCAAACTCGTCCAAAATGCTTTGAGGTGCCTTCAGAATTCTTCATCATCTCGGCTTGTATGTGGGAGGAAGAAAACAAAAACAAAAAAAAAACGAGTAAACAATCATTGTGTGTTTTGACATAATTCTGTTGTATTTTAATGTGAAACTTTGTTTTTGAATTGTAGGCGTAATAGTGGGACAATTAAATTTTTTGCTTCCCTTTATGAAACGCGCCATGTTTACTTGTTTTAATTCATAAAGTTTGTGTAAAAAAGTTATTAATATATATTTTTGTTCACTTTTATTGTGCACTTGTTTGTGAAAGAGTTGTGCTTGCGCGTTTGACAAATCAATGTTCACTACTCTATTAGCAATTCAAGTCAATGTTTACTTAATTACTTATTAAAAAGGTGAATTGCCTATATTCACAAAAAATAATAATTTATAACTATTTATAATTGATTACACTTCTGAGGAAAAAAGTATTGTAATCATTTTACCATATTGCATAATTTTTTGTAATGCACTTTTAATAGTCCCAATCGCCACATGGGAACTATTTAGTAAAGCATCTCTGATCCAGATCTAACAGGCTGCATCTGTAAATCATGCGCCTGACATGTAAAAGGGCACTTAACAAGCAAGCTGGAATTCATCAAAGCCGCCATTTGTATGTTCCCGAAACCCTTTGTGTTTCAGTGCACTTTTGAATCAGACCACCTGAGTGCTCCAAATGTTTTTTCTCTTTTGTGACTTTTTTTTTTTTTATGAGAAATCTATACTTGTGTCTTGCATCTCTGCAAATCTTTTGGTGGTCTTTATCCTTTTTCTCTAATTTTTCTCTAAACTTTTTTTTTCTAATTTATTGAAATGCATTTGTTACATTGAAAGTTCATGTATTGTAATATTTTGTTCATTTTTTTTCTTGGTTTGCCATTGCCGTTTTAATAAATTATGAACAAAGTGACTAGTTGGTTTGCGGCTGAAATTTTCCATTAAACGTGCTGTGGAATTAGATGAGACTTCTGAACGTAACCTTTCCTCATGTGTAGTTTGACCCAGATAGTTAATTATGATGGAGAATTCTCCCCAACACCGAGGGCAGTCACAAGGTCAAATGCACCATCCATTCCTATCTTTTTCTTTCCAGATGTTTGGAGTTCAATGACAATGGCAACAATCACAGGAGATTTGGTGTCATTAACCTCTTATTCCGTCACCATTCACTCTCTGGTGGAACGAAAAAGTAAACCAAACACATCCGTGGGACACATAATCTGTCTGCATCGCTTTCCATTCTGACTTTTTTTTAGGTCACGCAGAGGTGTGTGTGGAAACTTGTAGATGCGCATGGCTTATTGTTACGTTAATTTGTGCTTTTTTTGGTTTTAATTGTGCTGGAGTTCTCTTGGCCACATAATAGCAAACTGTATTTAAAAACGTGTCTGTGAAATCCCTGTTGAGTTGTTTTCCGCTGTTTACTGAATCACAGGCTCATCTCTATCCTGTTTCTGTTCAGCATGCCGAATTGTTTGTCTTATCGCTCTCCATGTGTCTGCACATCAGCCGAGAGGATTAACTTGTTACCCTCCATTTGACAGTGTCCCACTCGGGCACGACGAAAGTCATAATATTTGTTAGGCTTGTACACTATCCAGATTTATTTACAAGATCTTGAAGCGTCTTACACATTCCATCACCAAGCACTCTGGGGGGGAAAAAGCCGTTTTACACCACAGTGGTCAAAGTAAAAGGCCACCACATCAGAACTTTGGAAAATCTTAGGAGACAAAACTGCCTGAAGCTGTTGCTTAGTTTGAGGGTAAAAATATATATTTGGTGATGTGTAGCTCAACTTCAATGTGTGAGGTTTGGTAGGCCTTTATCTAATGGTCCAAACTGAAAAAACGCTGATGAGACCTTGACCACGTGGAAGGGATTTTCAGAGCACTAAATTGCCCGGCCTGACCACTGGGAGAGAAGCATCTAGCGGCGTAATGACCGTTCTGGAAATCCACAGGGCTGAATGGAGGCCAAAACAGAACCTGGGGTCAATCACCCAGTAATTTTTGAGCAGCGTCGACTTGGAGTGGTTGACGCTCAGAGAGTGGACATGTTTGATGCCGTCCAGTGAGTTCAAAGCTGTGATCCCTCTTCGTCTCCTTTTCTCCTGAAGTGTCAGTAGATGCTGGCCATAGCCGTTTTAATCTGTCTGCAGAATGGGCAATTAGAAAACCTTCGGAAGCACCGGGCCACTGAGCCTTTCATTGAGGAGCTCACTCCACACACGGGGATTAAATCGGCAAAGAGAGAGTCTGCGGCAAGGGCCTTTTCTGCCACATTAGCTTTTACAAAAGGGATTTCTGGAGTCTAGGAACACCGCCTCCCTCCTTCTCTCCTTCAGCTTGGTCAGAGTTCAGCAGTTGCTATTAACTGAAGTTCCCATAGAAGGTGCGTCTGTGAGGCTGGTCGGATTGAGGGACCTTGTGTCCACTACACTATGCTCATCATGGCTATAATTAAAGTTGAGACAAGTCTCGGGACTGTGGAGATGATGGGAGCTTTGTCCCAGTCCCTTTTGGAGGAAATCAAGCCTTGTTAGTTGAACCAGTCTGCATGACTGATCAGCTTCAACAGACTACAGGGCCTGGACGGGCTTTGTGTGCTGGACAAGAGAGGGGGCATCAATAAAACGCAGCAAGTATTGCTTGGGGAACTTCAAAAGCTGCTGTTTGATACCATTCTTAAGCTGATATAGAAGATCAGGCCTTTGGATTGTGCTTTTAATCACAAAGAGCCGTCTGGCAAATGTGCGTTAAACATCATGGAACCTGAAAAAGGCTAATGGATGTTTACTGGTTACCAGTCTGCACTTCAAAGCTTTAGTTATTAAAAAAAGCAGTTTGGAAGGAAAAGTGATGCTTTATGCCCATTAGACAAACCTTATTAAGTGCAAATGGACCCAGGGAAAACCAGCATGGGGATTATTGTTCGTTTCCCTACAAACAAGTAGTTTTGTGTTACAATATATTGTCTCGTAAGCCCCTCTAAATCTCAGCCCTGGCTTGGCTTGCACTACGAAGAATAATGGACTCGGCAGAACCTGTTTACATTGCTGTGGCACAGCGTATTCTGCTTGTTAATGTTGCCCTAATCCCGGTATCTCAGGGGTCCGCTTACCCAACACCTACTCTTTCTTCAGCTCACAAGGCCCTGGAGATGAGCGGCACTTTCACTGTGGAATTGCCTCCGGCTCTCACATCAACACGCTGTGGTAAATCCTTACCCCGAAACATTTTCTGGGCAAGTCTTCATGCTTTTTTTTTTACACAGATTGTAGTCCGACGTGTTGCAGATTATTTATCAGTGTTAATCTGCAATTTGTT
The DNA here is from genome assembly GCA_028031935.1 of Paedocypris micromegethes. Taxonomy (NCBI): domain Eukaryota; kingdom Metazoa; phylum Chordata; class Actinopteri; order Cypriniformes; genus Paedocypris; species Paedocypris micromegethes. Next base: position 35,187,845 of record CM051493.1, read on the forward strand.
ACGTTTTTCCACTTTTACTATTTCCATTAACATCACATCATTACAGTAACTAACATTTTTGTTTTTTTTTTTTTTATCAGCGTACGAACTCTTTATTACAGACGGTTGACTAGACTGTGTACCTGGATGCAAAAATGGATGTTTGATTATTAGTTGCTTGGGCAAAAGCTCATATCCAGGAACATGACCTTTCTGTAAACTCAATTTTATGATATTACTGCACTACAGAGGGGAAAAAAAGCTGTTAATGAAAAACAAACTTTGCCTTTATTGTCTTTTGCCGGCCTGTGATCTGATATACATTGTCTCAATCCTTTTGAGGAATAAAGAACAATCTTGGAAAATTGAGGCATTTTTAGTACCTTTAGTGTTCATTATAGATGAGTTTAAATTGTTGCCCGTTGCCTTATCATAAATCATTTAAAACCGAAGAATATCTATTCTTCATATTGTTTCCAACCCGCAGGGAATGAAACCTGGTTACACACGGATTCGGGCTATTTAGATCAGAGTAGAAAGAAATGGTATGAATTATGCCTCGCGTTTATGTAATGGCTCTTTTCAAGACATGCTCCTCTGATCAAAGAGACCCAGTTCAATGCAGCCTCCGGTACTTCCAGGACATTAAGACAGAGGCAGAACCGTGTGCCAGTGATTGATAAGTGTTTCTTACAGTAAACACATGTATGTACAATGTGTTGCTCAAATAGGGCCACACATCTCTTCAATCTCAGTAGTGAAGGAGGGGAATGTTGGGAAGGGATTTTTGGAATCAGATATCAAGGCTTGGAGCTTTCCATTACTTGGGTACCTTTGGCCAGAAATCTTTCAGGACTTTTCTAAAGTGTATTCCCACCATATAATTCTTCCACATGTATTACACAGGAAGCTTTCACCCCTAATTCATGTTTCTTCATTTTTCGGGTTGTTACTTAACTGTAGCACTCGGAAGGGAACGTTTGATGACGTAAAAGAAAGCAGTTGGTCATTGATTGACAATGCAAAATGAGTAATGGGGACCACAGACCAAGTGAAATTCCTGCCAGTTTCTTCTGTTGAGAAGCACAATGGTCATAGTGTATTTTAGGTCACCACTCCCTAAAATCTGAGAGGACCATACATTTTTTCTTCTATAGATTCCTGATCACCATTGTCACTTTTTAGTTTGAACATGTTCAAGAAATGTTTTTGCCATATTTTTGCCCAATTTTACATTTATTTATTTGTTATTATTTAATAATTGTCCGAACTCATGCAAGACAGAAAAACAGACAGACAGATGGACAGATCTATCAATAGGACAGGAATGGCACCCAGTGTGGTCTTCTGCTGCTGTGGCCCATTCGCGTTAAGGTTTGAACTGCTGTGTGTTCTGAGATGCTCTTCTGTAGACCTTGACTGTAACAAGTGGTTGTTTGAATTTACTGTTTTACGGTTATTTAATTTATATTAGCTCAGTTGCGCTATTCCGGTGCATTCATAATAAACATGGTTGGTTGATGCTAAGAATTATATTAAGTACCCCTGGTGCCTAAAACGGAAAGTCGGTTCGACTTCCAATTTTTTTCCAGAGGTTACATGTTCTGGCCGGTTTTGTATTGGTTTATTTGTGATTTTTCTCGAATATTTGCTTCTTGTTTTTTGGGATAAACAATACATGTAGACTTCATTTCAAATTAAAATAAAGCCTAATATGACGTTCTTTTGTTTTTACAGTATTTGTCTTATTTGTAAAAACCTAAGCTGTATCAATGCAAAAATAATTAAATAAATTGATAAAAATAACACAAAAATGGCAACTCTTTTTGTCCAGCAAAGGACTTATCACACTTTCTGGTGTGACAAAGCCTTCATGTTACGTTTGTATATATATATATATATATATATATATATATATATATATATATATATATATATATATACTTTTTTTAATCATTCATGTGCACAGACAAAGTTCAAGTTAATTTAAAAATGCTTCTTGTGTTGCCATCTTTTTGGTACGTTACTAAGTAAAATCTGCTTTCTGAAGTGATGGCCTTTAAGCAAGTTTGTCGCTGGTTCTTGTGCTTTGGTCTAAACTTACCAAGTTTGTTCTTTCTTTCTAAAATTTCTTTTGGTGCGGCCCTATGAGCGGGGCAGAGGACGGTGGTGAAGGCAGAGCAATAACAGGAGAGTTAATGGGATTATGCAAATGACGGCACTCTTAAAGGGCCCATTTGAAGTGTTTAATGGAGATTATGGAAATGGTTCACTGGCTTCAGCATTTGGAGTGGAAATGAAAGGCGTTGGAAAGGTTTTGGGTGGAGGTTTGGTGAGGAGGGGAGACAAATAAATAAATAAATCCAACGGCCCTCCTTGTCACCATTGTGGGAGGAGAAGGCAGGATGGATTGATCCGACCAGGAGGGAGGAGGAAACGGAATGGAAAGAGCAAGATATTTGCTGAACTCTGAGGTTATTATGCTCTTTTTGTGGTCCGGGGCAGAGGTTCAGTTTGCTCTGAATGCCTCCTGATTTAATATTAATGTTACTGACTTATGAATGTTTTGGACCATTCTCCCCAAGAAGTGCGACTCGAGCTTGGGGAAATTGCGGTTCTGAATTTGGAATCTTTCATTAAAGTGCATATGGTGTTGGATACGCCTCTGTGGAACTGGATGTCGAATAAAGTTCCCAAAGTCTTAAATGGAGATTTCATGGTGGCCGGCGCTGGAGATGCTTCTAGTCTCTAGTGGCCGTAACGTCTTAAAACCACCCGAAAAGTTCAACCACAAAGAGATTAAGCAAATTAACCGCATTTATCTGTACAACAAGATACAACAAGGTGTGCTTAAACATGTTTTAAAATAAAAAAAATAGGAAACATTGATAGTGCGTCTTAAAATGAAAAGGTTGTTTTAATGTAAAAGCAGTTTAGAAACGGACATGGACACACAGTGTGCTTTATAATCCACTGCAGCATATAATCCAAAAAATTACGGGATGCTATTATTAGACCAAATACTTTCAGATTTTCAGTGAGGGTCTGCTGGGAACGTCTGGTAGATCCCTCCATTAGAGAGAGTTTCAACTCACACCTCCGGCAGAGCTTCTCCCAGGTTCCGGAGGAGGTGGGGGACATTGAGTCAGAATGGACTCTGTTCCGCACCTCCATTGTCGAAGCTGCAGGCCGGAGCTGTGGTCGCAAGGTCATCGGTGCCTGTCGGGGCGGCAACCCCCGAACCCGCTGGTGGACACCAGTGGTGAGGGATGCTGTCAAGCTGAAGAAGGAGTCTTACCGGGCCTTTTTGGCCTGTGGGACTCCTGAGGCAGCTGACAGGTATCGGTGGGCGAAGCGAAACGCATCTTCGGTGGTCGCTGAGGCAAAGGCCCGGGTTTGGGAGGAGTTCGGCGAGACCATGGAGAACGACTTTCAGACGGCTTCAAAGAAATTCTGGTCCACCATCCGGCGCCTGAGGAGGGGGAAACAGTGTGCCATCAACACCGTTTACGGTAGAGATGGGGGGCTGTTGACCTCAACTCAGGACGTTGTGGATCGGTGGGGAGAGTACTTTGAAGACCTCCTCAATCCCACCAACACGTCTTCCGAGGAGGAAGCAGAGCCTCTGGAATCGGGGATGGGTGCTCCTATCTCTGTGGCCGAGGTTGCCGAGGTAGTTAAAAAGCTCCGCGGCGGCCGGGCCCCGGGGATAGATGAGATCCGCCCAGATCTCCTTAAGGCTCTGGATGGTGTGGGGCTGTCTTGGTTGACACGCCTTTACACCATCGCGTGGTCATCGGGGACAGTGCCTCTGGAGTGGCAGACTGGGGTGGTGGTTCCTCTTTACAAGAAGGGGGACCGGAGGGTGTGTTCCAACTACAGGGGGATCACACTCCTCAGCCTCCCTGGGAAAGTCTATTCAGGGGTACTGGAGAGGAGAGTTCGTCTGATTGTCGAGTCTCGGATTGAGGAGGAGCAATGTGGTTTTCGTCCCGGACGTGGAACTACGGACCAGCTCTATACCCTTTTCAGGATCCTGGAGGGATCATGGGAGTTTGCCCAACCAGTCTACATGTGTTTTGTGGACTTGGAGAAGGCATTCGACCGTGTCCCTCGGGGACTCCTGTGGGGGGTGCTCCGGGAATATGGAGTACCGGAGCCCTTGTCACGGGCTGTCCGGTCTCTGTATGACCGGTGTCAGAGTTTGGTTCGTATTGCCGGTAGCAAGTCATTTCCATTTCCAGTGAGAGTTGGGCTCCGCCAAGGCTGCCCTTTGTCACCGATTCTGTTCATAACTTTTATGGACAGAATTTCTAGGCGCAGTCGAGGCGGAGGAGGGATCCGTTTCGGCGACCTCGGGATCGAGTCTCTGCTTTTTGCAGATGATGTGGTCCTGTTGGCTTCGTCGGGACGTGATCTCCAGCTCTCACTGGATCGATTTGCTGCCGAGTGTGAAGCGGCCGGGATGGGAATCAGCACCTCCAAGTCCGAGACCATGGTTCTCGACCGGAAAAGGGTGGAGTGCCCCCTGCAGGTCAGAGACAGGGTCCTTCCCCAAGTGGAGGAGTTTAAGTATCTCGGGGTTTTGTTCACGAGTGGGGGGAGGATGGAGCGGGAGATCGACAGACGGATCGGTGCTGCGTCCGCGATAATTAGGACGCTGCATCGGTCCGTCATGGTGAAGAGAGAGCTGAGCCAAAAAGCAAAGCTCTCGATTTACCAGTCGATCTACGTTCCTACCCTCACCTATGGCCACCAATTGTGGGTGGTGACCGAAAGAACGAGATCCCGGATACAAGCGGCGGAAATGAGCTTCCTCCGCAGGGTGGCTGGGCTCTCCCTCAGAGATAGGGTGAGGAGCTCGGCCATTCGGGAGGAGCTCGGAGTAGAGCCGCTGCTCCTTCGGGTTGAGAGGGGCCAGATGGGGTGGTTCGGGCATCTGGTAAGGATGCCCCCCGGACGCCTTGCTGCTGAGGTGTTCCGGGCATGTCCCACCGGGAGAAGACCCAGGGGCAGACCCAGGACGCGCTGGAGAGACTATGTCTCCCGGCTGGCCAGGGAACGCCTCGGAATTCTTCCGGAAGAGCTGGAGGACGTAGCTGGGGCAAGGGAAGTCTGGGCCTCCTTACTGAGGCTGTTGCCCCCGCGACCCGGCCCCGGATAAGCGGCAGAAGACGGTACGGTACTTTCAGATCGAACAGATAATTTTTTGTCACTTCACCTACAATCTGGTTACAAACTAGTTTTTTCTTTCACCTCTTATATGAGTAATAAACACGATTACAGTAAAGCAATAAGAACTTTGGTGATCTGTGTGAAGCCAGCAGTTTTGGCCCTTTGTGAATAGTCTGATAAACGTTCGCTCAGGAATGCAGGAAACTCGGTCGGCCCAAAGCGTATATCTCATAAATTTATAACTTAACAAAGCAATTGTGAAAACACCCTGAATGTTTTATTTCCCACACATAGGCTTCAGCTTTGTTGTTTGGTTAAAGCCGTCCCTCCGCGGTTTTAAAACAAAAATGGCTTCCAAAGCAAGCACCCATGTGGCGAATATATTTTACTGTTGGAAAAGCTGACTCAGTATTTGCATGTATTTTCTATAGAGCCTTGGACAAAGACTTGGCCCAGAGAGTAAATAAACCCTCTCCATCACCTGATCTTGCTCTATTGCTCATTGAATTAAGCGAGAAGAAGCAAATGAACATTCGGCCCATTCGAGATTCTAATTTCCCTGCCTTTAATTAAAGGGGCTCTGCCATATTGCCACATGGATGTGATTGCCATTTCAATAAACTGCAAGGACAGAGACGAGTCACATAGACACTGTTCGCCTTTTCGTTTTGAGATTCATTGTAAACGACATTGATTTAGCTGAGTTCATTTTTCCAAAGTGTTTAACATATAAACGCTGCATTAAAACTGCTATTTAAAGCGCTCTCTAATTCCCAATTCACACATGCTCTATATTTGTTCGTTTTAATGACACACAAAAAGTGTTGTTTGAGCTAGTGAGCTCATTTAAGACTGTTTTATTATGCTAATGCCTATTAGCAACCTAGCTTGCTCGAATGATTCATTTAGGCTCGTTATGTTTTCCACGTTAAATGGACCCGTGTTGCAGGATTTATTTGTCCACTACTGTTTGTTCTCAATTAGAGATACTAGCAACACAATAAGGAAATTAGCGCCATGCTTTTATGTGCATTAGCTTCATGCTAACAAGACCTTCTAACTAAAATTCTCTTGAGAATGCAAATCTAAGCTTGAAGAGAAATCTTCAACCTTCTCGTCAAAAAATTGTTCTCAAGCCAAAACTAACATTCTTTTTTACTTCGAAATACACAAATGCTCGACCACAAACAGCTTTTCTCCTGCACACAGGAGAAAAGGAAATGCCCTTGGAAAGCTATCAGGCATTTTATTGCGCGTACCACCGGCTCTGTAATAAAAGTTTACTGTGGCGTTTAGAGAGCATGTATATTGTAAACTTTCCGAGCAGCAGTTTAGCGCTGCACATGTTCAGGTGTTTGTGAGCTCTAAGTTTAATGTTGAAGAAAACTCATTAGCGAGCGGCGTAAATATCTTTACTACCAGACCGGCTGAAAAATCTGTTCATTATTCAGGAAGATGCATTATTGAAATGCTTTCTCCTGCCTTGTGAAAGAGGAAGATTTGTCTTCATGAATGAACGGTCCACGAGTACTCTCCATTGTAAATACATACATATAGTACCTATATGTTTATCGAATGAAGAGTGCACTACTTGCTTTTCTTTTTTACACTTTATGGATACAGCACTTTTTCAATCTATACCACAACTCCGTTTCGGATTTGAATCGGATCCTGATTAATAAACCGATACTTTTACAGACACAAAAAAAAAGACATTTTGTATATAAAAAACACATTTTTTACTTTTTTATACAAAGTATTAAATCGTTTTTCTTGTGTTAAATTATTTGATTGATTTATTTTCTTTTATCTTGTATGTGCTTATAGATTTATCTTTTTAAAATGTAGTTATTTGTACAAAAAAGTCCAATCTTTAGGCTGTTGTCGCTCTTCACTCGCTTTCAACGTACGGAGCAAAATAAAAAGAGATGAACAAAGTTTATTGTGTGAGACTGAATGTCCATGTCTCTCAGTCTGATTCAGTGAGAAAAGATTTGTCTCGTAAGAGTTGCTCTTTGTGGGTTTAATTACCGTACATTATAATTTGCAAATGTATAATTGACCTAATATTTGTAATAAACCAGGACATTCACGAGTTGTTTAGCTGGGTTTCACAGAACTTGGTGATGGCGCAACACACACGGCATGTTGTAATACACTTAAACACCGGTTAATATCGCGCGTGCCTCTCATCGGATTATTCATGTAATACATTTAAATAAATAGTCATGATTAAACACAAAACGCACAGAACAAGGCTTTTTACATTCTGAGCAGGATTTATATTAAAACAAGGTTAAAGTAACGGTAAAGGGGTTGAATGCCCGGCTGATTCGAGAGAACTGCCTGTCACTCACTGAGATCAAACATTATTCGCACACAGCAGGCATTATGTGACTTTGTAATGAACACATGTATACATTTAGATCAGTCTATCAGAACCAATCCCGATTTACAACTCATATTTACTTGGTTTTTATTTGATAAACGCCTAAAGATCACTAGTAACAGTCTCTCACATTGGTTTCTCAGTTTCTCAGCCTTACATTGGTGATGCTCTTTTATTTCACTTTTTTTCTTCTTTTACTCAAGACTGATTGACTGTTTGTTTTTCTGTGGTGGAGCAGAAAGTATTTAAAAAAAAAATAACAGTAACCCGACCATCAACTTCACTTTCTATTTCGCCTCACAGTTGTGTCGAATTAGCAGCGAAGGCTAGAAAAATACCTGAATCCGAGGTCTGACCAAATAAGGAAAGACAGGCGGCCAACTGAGTCACAAAGAAGCTGTTTGGAAATCTAAAACACCTTACTCCGTCAGGCCGTTTCAAAGTCACTATTTAAGTTCGGAGAAGTGAGTCAAATTTTCTTTGCAAAGTTTTCAGCTTAAGTCAACACGCACAACTCCTTTCTACCCATCTCGGGTCCCACAGATCAGAAAGAGCGCGTGTTGGCGAGACCTTAGGTGTGGACTCTATCGTATTTGCATCTTGCTTTCTGGCGTGGTGCAAAGTTGAAAAATGAAATGTATAGAATAACAACACGTCAATGCTAACTGGCTCTTCTGTCAGTCTTTTCTCGAGAAACCTCATCCTAATTCTCAATAGCCACCTTCTGCTGGATTTCTGTCAGCTCCGCAGGCTCCTCTCCACGGCTAAGCATGGAAATACCAATCAGGGGTCCACATCAGAGAGCTTCACTCCTAGTCCTGTTACTTAACTTTCATTCCCTGAAATTGATATCGAGTGATGAGATGGATGAATTGCCCGGTGGGATGCGGGGGGCCGCTACCCCTCCCGGACTGTGGTCTGGACAAATGAGTACGATTTGAGAGATGGAAAGGTATCTTAGTGCTAATGTGCTTCTATTCCTGAATGCTCTGAATATATATATCCCAGCCAACTCTATTATAGTATCATCAAAGAAAAATAATGACCTCCACGTTACTGACCGAAATTGAAAATCTCATCTTCGTCCTTACTTAAACCTCTCAGAATTGCTCAGAACCGTCCGGCTTTTCTTAAATGATCTGCCTGGGATGAATTCAGCAGAAATCCGGGTCATTTATATTCCAGCGGAGACTTGGACGCCGCTTGTTTTGCAATGGTAAATGCTGATCTGCGCCCGTCCACCGACTTCCTGCCGGCTTCATCCACGGGCCCATTTCCATCCAGAAGAAGAGCCAGCTTGCTGTCTGCAGACACTTGGGTGGCGGATGGACACTCCACGTCTTTCCTGTTTGGCATCTCTCTGGCTTCCCATCAACCTGTTGAGATGCACAGCCTGCAGCCGTCCCTTTTAAACAGTAGCCTTCTTCTCCTATCTCCTCCAACTTTCATGTTAACAAGTGTTCCCAGGTGGAAGTTGCCATGGCGATTTCCCCATGGCTGCCTTGGAGACGGGATCGGTGTGGAACGGGGAGCAGGTTGGCAGAAGACAAGCGAAGCCCCCTCTCTTGCCCTCTCCCATTTCCTGTCCTTTTTAATGCACTCAGTAGGCTCGGCCCGACCTCTTAGAGCGCAACTATAAATCAGCGATTTACGTCCATCTGCAAAGTTGCGTCACTCGGCTAAATTGAATTGTGGAGAAATCGCCGTCAATTTGGCCCGGAGTGCTCACTCATGGAAGGCTCCGGTTTCACGTTGATGCGTGCGGATACAAATTGAGTGATATTGTGTAAGTTTGATCTCCATTGAAGCTGAGAATCCTATCCTCCTTAAATTTATCAGTCATTAATGTGCTTTAATCTCAGATCAAATCATCACATGATGTCATACTTGAAATAACTTTGCATTACCCCACTAGGCGCTGTTGGACAAACTTGCCATGATAGTCTGCAAAAATATTACTATTATTTAAATAATAACTATTTATTTAAAAATGTAAAATAATGAAAAAAAAAACAATGCATATTATAAAAAGTTACATTTTAATTAAATAAATAACAGGACATTAAACATTATGTCTTGTAAAGTCGTTTTGACACAATAACTTCGTAGCAATAAACATTTTGTCATGTTGGTGAAATACATCACATATCTTGGAAAGAAATGTTGACATTGACATTTACAATGCTTACATTTAAAGTAAATAATTAATGTAAACGTTATGAGTAAGGATTGTAATTTTTCATTACAGCAATTATTAAAACATGTTTATTATACGAAATAATAGAAAAATCTGCAAATTGTTTTCTTTCATTTCAATGTTTTACAACAATTCATGTAAAAACGTTTTTAACTATTTACCTGTAATTAGACTAAATTACGTAACATACATTTTCATTAAAACAAATGGTTAAAAGGATTGTGAGACTAAGTCTGATATCGATTTAAACATTGATTCGACATAAGAATAAAACTTAAAATTATTTATTTAAAAACACTAATAAACTTGAGTTGATTAAAACGTATTAATTTACGGTCTAATCTAAATTTTTAGTTGTATCTCAAGAAACTGGCTAGCATTGACTTGATTGCTCAGTCTAGACTTCTTTAGAAATGTTCGACAGAAGCGACAAAAGCCTTTTGAGGAAGAGCATTCTGCTGAATTCCGCCGGTCCTTTCAGCTCAATTGTCAAAGTAAATTTTTTTTTTGATTGATCAGTGACATTGAGAGAATGATCCTCAAGATAAATAGCATCATCATCTTGTCTTATTGTGGAAGCGATGGCTGGGAGTTTAGTCTGAAGTGAGAGCGAGTTAGATATGGCATAAGTGGATATTGAGTTTTCTCTCACGGGGGCTGAGCATTCAGACTTCTTCCTGTGGGGCAAATATTGATGTATCTACACAAACCAGTTTAAGAACTATACTTCTTGGTGAACTAGAGTCTGTAGTGTTCTTCTCAAACCCTCAATACCGGAGAGTGTGCTTAGCGTGAAGACGGAAACCTCTGAGCGTTTACAGCACTTTAAGAACTTTCTTCGCACAAGCTGCAAAGTAAAACACAGGATCTGCATAGAGTTGCGGTAGCATTTCTGAACTGCAGGGCCGTCTTTTCTCTCTGCAGGGAGGCCAAAGCGTGTGACATAGGATTTTTGTCGCAGAAGTTATTCGCACCACAGGTAACGGGTTTTTAAAATTAAAATTTAAAATTTTAAGTAGCTGGCTGTATTTGGAAGTCTACGTTCTCTTGTTGGATTTTTGTGTTACACACGTCAGGTATAATTTAATACTTTTGCAGACTCTGCTGAATGTTTCGTTTAAGGAAACGTTACTGTAAGGCTCAGAGGTGTAAATAGTACCCCAGAACTATACTTGAGTCAAAGTACCGATACCTTACTGTAAAAATTACTCCGTTACAAGTTACAAGTCGCCAATTCCAAGAATACAAAGAAAGCAAAGAAATGTAAAAAACAAGAAACTACTTATTTATGCGGATCAAGTAAATAAGTAGATCAAAATAGATCAAGAAGTCAGTCTCAGTCAAACTCAAATGTGCAAAAAAGTGCAAATGCGAATTCACGTTCCTATGATTTATCTCAAATAGCATCTAGTACCTTCAGCATTCTGCAGAGGGCAATGGAGGCAACGCCTTGTCCGCTCCAAAAATTAACTGCGGTAGAAAAAACTGCCGCGCACAATCACAGTGTAACGAGTATCGGTAACTCTCCATTCAAATGTAGTGGAGTAAAGAGTATAGATGTTGAATCAAAAATGTAGTCAAGTGGAGAGTAAAAGTTTCTCATATTTTTTTAATACTTAGTACAAGTAGAAAGTAGCGAAATAATAATTAAGTGACGAATTCCATTTTCTTAAGTATTTTACACCACTGGTGAGGCGGGTGTTCCTCCCTGTCATCCTTCCTTTTTCTGAGACGCTGTCAGACCGGTATGTCTTGGTTTGCCCGAGGGCCGGCCGGAATGTCTCACTGTGTGTGGAAGTGTTTTTAAGGGATAGCGATTGAGGAAGCGGTCGGAGTGGCCGCCTCTGTCATTCACGGCGCAGGATGATGCGTATCCTGAGGGCCGTTTCAAACGCTTCCTCTCCTCTCCACTCGCAGGGAGCTGAAGTGTATAGGCGGAGTTGGAGGGAAATAGTTTTTATTCCATGCATACATAATCAGGCACCCCATCTGAGCGCTCACCTTTCTCTCGTTCCCACACTCGCAGACATTACTATGGCCATTATGCATTATACACTCACTTTCACTAACACAATGCTCAGCCCGGCCTGCTGCACATGGCTGGAGTCGCTCGAACGGAGATCTACAGCTCACCTTGGGTTCCTTCTGGCCGTCTGTCCCAGCTCTCAGATTCTAGTCGCACACTCACACACATTTAGAAAAGCCGCATATATCACGCGTGCCCACACAAACACACCGGCACATGTAAAGTTAGTGGTCGATTTGGCTTTTTTTAGTGGGCTAGTTGCCCAGGACACTTTGTTTTGATCAGAAGCCTTTGATTTTTTTCCAAGAAGACGATGGATTTGTCAGAAACTGAGCAGTTTTAATGGTCTAGAACAAGTTGGAGGAAGCTTTAAGCGTGACCAAAGAGGTAATTATTGCACGTCAGGTCTTTTAAAGGGACGTTGGTGGGATTCATGACTGTTCTTTTTTTATTGCTGTTTTATGGAACTTTTTTGTTCAGTTATATCTTATTTATTGTTTGTACTTTGTGTATAGTTACTTTGTTATAAATATGCGTACTAATGTACACAATATAGTCCACATGGAATGGGGAGAACACACACGCAAACAGTTCACTTTAGATTTAGAGTATGTTTTTGTAATGTTTATTTTTAGTCATCTTTGTTTTTAGTTGATGCACATATTTATAAACTTTAACAATAAAAAACTAAAATAGTAATCTTTTTCAAATGTCAAACGTTTTTTTTGGGGGGGGGGGTTGTTTTTTTTAACACAGGTTATCATTTTTTTTAAAATACATTTTTCTTTGGATTTTGAAGTGCCCATTATAGTCTGACAAATACAGTAAAAGAAATCTGGATGTCAAATTGTGTTTTGAACTTGAGCTTTTTCCACATTTTTCTTCATTTCATTTTTTGTCCTCATCCGACATGCATTTATACATTTGTTTTTAAGTGAATCGAGGGAGTTCAGTGTTTGTGAGGCTGCTCTTATTTGGGTCACAATTACTTTTTTCATTTAATAGGCTTTTCGCTCATTTCAAACAAAAAGGTGAAAGCATAAGCGCAGTCCGCCGAGCGACCAGCCAAGTGTCAGACAGATGGAGAGACTTCGTTTAAAAAAAAAAAAAAGGGAAGTCACCCTACATGCAGAGGTCCTGCTCGACACGCATTCAGTCGACTCGCTGTCACACTCCAGACAGACCTGGCGCTAAAGACCCTCCGGGAGACGCTCCACCCTCCCCCAGACCCACTCTCTTCTCGGGTCGGATTTACCCCTTGCCCTGTGTCTCCTCTCTGTTTAAGGTGGTACAATTTAGGGCTTTCAGCTTGCATGCTTTAATTCTTAAAGACAGGCCTCTATAAATTATTCATGCTTCCTTTGCCAGCTTGCTCTCTGCATATGGCACTGGAGCAGTGGTGATGTGTTTGTGTTTGGGGTGGGGGCCACAAAGGCAAAGCAGGGGCCTTAGCAGCTTCCTGTTTAGCAATGTAGATGTTTCTTCAGAGGGCTGCAATATTCTTTTTCTCCTTTCTTTTGTGTGCACAGGCCAGGGAGAGCTAAAATATAGTTGTTTTTTCTTCTTTTCCTGGAACCACTACGGTATATAATTTTATCAACTGCTGAGCCGCTTATAGCAAACAGATCATGAGAGGAAGGTTTTGCTTTAGGTTTAATTTTGCGGCTCACTAGGCCTGATTTCTACTGAAACAGAATGGAAGCGTTTAGGAATCTCGCTCTTAGTTGCCTTGATTTGGTGTTTTTCACATTTTTTGAGCAATGCACAACATATTGTACAGTGTTTCTGTTTTCAGAGGCTGAAATACAAAATCAATGTGGAGAGGAAAACTTACCTGTCCAACCTTTAAAAAAGAGGCCAAACTAAACTTTGCTGTGAAATTCACCGGCCACGGCACGTACGACAATTAATAATCCATATTTCATATTAGTCTGGATGCCGAAATGTAAAAAAAGAAATGATCAATAAATGATCAATAATGATCAATGAAAATCAATAGTTTCAGGTTTGGATCAGGAAAATCATCCTTTCAAATGGACAAGCCACACAAAATAAGTGTGTGAATATAGAAATAAAAGAGCCACCTTCACAAGCTGGATTTGGCCCATGGGCCACAGGTTGAGGAACACTAGTTTAGGAATAAATTTACTACACTGTCTCTAGCTTCAGTTTCTCATTAAATGGACATTGAAAGTAAGATGAGTTGTTTTGCAATGGGGTGATGCAGTTTTCATACTTTTTAACAACGTTCTAACAGGTTACGGCTGTTTAAGTCGGCACATTTTTCATGAGCTCTCAAACTGCAGTTTTAGCAGATTTCGGCAGCCTGAGCTGGAATCCAATTGCGAAATGGAGAGTGACAGGAAGTCGGCAGTTTTGGTGGGATGTTGGGCAGTCTGGCAAGAAGCGTAGTGGATTTGTCGGTTCTCAAGGGGATTATGAATTATTGCCATTTAAACGCACACAGGTGCCTGTCACGTCTTTCTCCTAATACAGTGATGGGGTTGTTATGGAGAAACGAGTCGAACTTTGTGCAATTACTTGCTGTTAGAGCCAAGAATGATGCTTTCTCCTTTGTTCGGCTTTTTCTAGAATGGCTCACAGCTGTGACTGTAGGCCACTGTGATGGAGAGAGTGGCTTCCTGGTTGATGAATCTGTTTTCATGGATTTTTCTTTTGGACTGGCAATGGACCTGAAGGGACTGAGGTCGTAGAAAATGATTTTTCTTTCGTATTTTTCATTTCTGTGTCTTTAGTTGGGAAGTTCAAAAGGATTTATGCTTTGGCACACTTGTCTGAGCACAGTCTGTCTCGGTAATCATGGACATAAGCGGTCAGTCATGCTTTTCCCTGACCACTAGTTATCTGGACATACACCTCATTCTGTAGGCCATGAAAAATCAGTGCTCGACACTTAGTTCAAATAGGCCGTGTGTCTGTTCTGTCCATCTTGCGTTTTGGCAGGTTTATTTGCAAGTGTTGCTAAACGAATACTTTTGACATCAGCATTCATTGGGACATGGTGTGTGTACAGATTAGCTTTCGGAAACTTGTATGCCTTTTTTTCATTCAAATGTGGTGTGTACAAAATATTCGCTGAATAAATATGCCAAGTCATGGAGATTTGGCACAATAAAACATTTTTTATTCTGTGAACCAAGAATGTGGCAGTACAAAATGTACGTTTTCATTTCTTTACTTGTTAAACAGTATTTTTAAGATTTTCTAGGTTGATGCTAAAGTAAATGTAAAAGTACCTTTTTGTACTATAAAGTGCATCATTAATACATTTATTGTTTCTAATTTTTTTGACATTTAAGACTGTATTCTGCATATTTTGTATTATATTTGTGTGCGTTTGTAATTCAAAAAGCAAGGTAGTTAAAATTGTGTGTCTTTTTGTGTGCCTGATAACCGTCATTGTAGGAATTCTGTTACACTCATGGTCCATTTTTAATGAATTATTTTTTTTTCTCGGTTACTCTGTCCTTCTCTGTGTTGGGACTAATTTGTGTAGACAGATGGGGTTTGTAGTTTCATGTCTTCTCACCTCGAATGACACTAATGACTCCTTTGCATACCCAGGGAAAAGCACACACTGCCGAGAACATAATTGTTTATTTGCGAGAGGTCTTTTCTTATTAATTCACAGGCTTGCTTACCATATTTACCAGACATTTTTTTCTTTTCAATTCTAAATCCTGCTGCCTTTAATAGTTGTTTGTGTTTAAACGCCGGCGTGTTGCATCACATTTTAGAAAGTTTGTTCTTGTTTGTTGTTGGATTTGTCAATCAATATGATTAGTACCGATCATTTATTACACTAAATCCTGCCTTTTTAATGGAGTCTCTCTGTTTAAAAAGGTTAATCAGTTCTTTCTTCGTACTGGCATTTCTGTTGTAATCCATTGCAAGTGGCACGCGTGTCTTCACATTCCTAAGATGTAAGAGTTATTAAGAATCCACAGAGAGTCAGGCCTCCTTCAAAATTTTTGTGTAATAACTGGGACGTGGTCGAAACCAGTTGAGCCCATGGTTTCCATAAACGTGCTCGCCACCACATTGTATCAGGACTCCAAGAATACTTTTGATTTTATATTTAAGTATCAGGACTCAAAGAACATTTTTGATTTCATATTTAAAAGTCCCAAACTTGATCCGTTAAATGTATATCGTTGCAAAACTAATAACTGTTCCATAATTTTGCGTGCAGAAAGCATGACACAAATTTCCATTTCTTTTATGAGAACCATGATTTAGATTTACAAGTTCTTTTCCCAGAACAAATTAGGCTCCTAAACCTATCATGAGTTTATGATGGTCGCTGTAAAGCCAGTCGGATTTAAGTGGTTTACTTTAGTGAGTCCAAATTTAACAAAGCATTTTGATTTAGTCTAGCAAATAGTTTGTAAACAACAGCTGCAAATTGTAAAAAAACAAATCAAAGCGTAATAATTGTAAATTGGGAAAAAGTAGTATTAGCTTTTGACGGGTAATGTATTCAAAAGGTAGAATGCCACAATATTACATCCAAATGAAATTTATGGATGCAGTTATTAAATCATATTAACCTCATTTTGGTCTGGCTGTGGGTGATATTGGACAGGTTGAGTGAGGTTGGCCAATGTAGCAGCCGAGTCTCCGACTTGATAAACGTCTTTTCTGTTTTTTGTTAACACACACTGATCCATGCTCTCGGCAGTTTCATCCACCCTTCAGAAATCCCACGAGTCGGTTCCTTGTCAGAGGTGTTTGCCACATCTCACTACACCGAGTGGAGCACGGCAGTGTGCTAATCCTATAGAAAGGCTGAAATATGATGTAGGGTGCAGATCTATGGGGATTAATTCCGAGGTAATCCCCTAAAGTGAATTCACTAATGACATTAGCACCTCTCTCCTGGCTCGAGAGAAAACTAGAAAGCAGAGGGCATCGCTCAAAGAGCTACGTGACCTCATGACGAATCTTCTGATTGTGGAATGACCATGTTCAGTCGCTGACGGGGGGCTCGGAAGAAGCAAGGAGGATCCTGTCTTCAGATGCCGAATTAGGAAGCGGCAGGTTTCCTCGTCTCAGCCTTCCCGTGTCCTTGATGAGCTCCTCATTAATATCCCAGCACATGTTAGGCTGTGATGAATTCAGCCGCACGGATCAGTGTTACCCGGGCCGGACCCCCCGTCCCAGCCTCCTTTCTTCTTTTACATTAGTGCTTTTCTTCCCTCAACCTGCTGGGTTAAGTTGCATGATTTGGACGTCTGGCTCTCTGGCAAACACGCTTCCTCTGTCTGTCAGATGTGGCGGTGGGGGAATCGGTGGGTGATTAATGAACTTGTGTCTGTTAACGCCTCCGTCTCCTCATGGATGGATGCAAGAGGCTGACAGCCTACTGCGGATTAGCCCGGGCCGCGAAGTCTGTGTGCCGCTCTCGTTTCTGGAGCCTGAGGATTTAATCTGGACAAGAGAACCAGGGCCACACGCCTCACAAAGTGGTGTCCTTCAGCTCGACAGGAACGCCGCTATGGCCATTGTTTTATTGGGAGCTTGCGGAGCACATTTACATATTCAGCGTGACTCATGTTGTGCTTCACGTCGGTCGCCAGCTTTTGAAGGTTTGTGCACATGCTGGTTTGAAAAAGTGCCCAAGGGCCTGAACCTGACTCCTACTTCTCATCCATGTTCAGAAGGTTTACTGTAGAGCTTCATCATTTACTCGACGATTCAAGCTTTTTTCATCCACCCATTCTTTCATCCATTTATCCATCAGCCATCAACATATGCATCTATATGTTTTAGTTGCCCGTCCATCATCCATCCTGCTACCCACTTGTTTATTTATCCATCCTTTCATTCATCTATCTGTCTGTTTTATTTTTATATCCAACCATGTCTGTTTTGGTTTTCCAATTATCTATCAATTATCCGTATCTGTCCAGCCATCATCCATCCATGTATCACATTTATCCATGCATCCTCTTTTCATCCAACATCTTTTTCATCCAACATCCATACATTCTTCTCTTTTGTCCATTCATCTATGTGTCTGTTTGAGTGTCCAAATAATCTGTTCATCCATCAATCCACATTTCATCCATCCAACCATATATCTGTCTATCATCCATCCATTCATTTAACCGTTTTATCCATCCTTCCACTCATGTGGTTTATTTTTCCATCCATCCGTTCATTTGTTCATCCATCCATCCATCAATTTTAGTTGTCGTCCCGTCCATTTTAGTTGTTTATTGATCCATCCATTCGTCTGTTTTAGTTGTCCAACCATCCATTTGTCCGTCTGTCCATCCAGCTAACCATCCATCCATCCATCGAAGTGGTAAAAATATTAATTTGAGTATGGAAATAAATCATCTTTGTTGTTTGAGGTTGTTACACAGGTAAAGAATGAAGCAAAATGAAGTAAAATAGGCAGCACAAGCAGTGTAAGGGACATTTCAGTTGGAACTGTGTGAAGAAGAACAACAACAGAAGAAAAAAACTGAAACCTTTTTGCAGGTCATGGTGCAGGATGTCGTCAATGACGAAGTAATGACAGGAGGTCTGAGTTTTGCAAATCGCTGTGAAAGTGCAGATATTTTGTACAGATGTACGGCAAGAGGGTAAAGGCAGAAGTTGCTATAGGTGCTCGCCGTTTTAGACTCTCCGTCGCCTCAAGACCTTTTCAAGGGTCGTCGTTGTTGTCTTTTCATACGGCTGTTTCTCCTCAGCGCTGGCTGCAGACGCTCTAGAGACAAAACTAAAGGGTTGTTCTTGGATTCTGTGCTGTTCCTGTGGGTGTCTCTTTAGATTAACTTTGGCCGCTGATTTTTTTTTTCTCCCTCTGGAAGAAAATGGCAAGAAAAATGGTGTTCTTTAACCCTGGGCAGATTTTCCAGGCCTGCTAAAGTGCTGTAATAAAAGGGGCCCTTCAGTCTCAAGCCAAGCCCGAGTGCAGTTTATGGCTGCTTGCAGATATGGATGACTGGCTGTCAGTGGCCTTGTTACAGCAATTCTTTCCAACTCCACTTTGCTGTTTTAAAAGATGCTTGTTTGTTGTTCCATTCATAAACTCACAGGTTAAAGGAATAGTTGACTTATTTATTGTTTCTACACCAATGTTGAAAGCAGCTTTTAGTGAAGTGACACTTACCGTGCGATAGAAATGTACTTGGTTTAGTTTAGGCTAATTAATGGTGACTTAAGGAAGAAAAATAATATTTCCATTCATCTGTCCATTCATCCATCCGTCCAGCCATCTAACTATTCTAAAATTATTTGTATTGGGGAAGAAAATATAATGTCTTTAAAAGCAATCAAAACATTTTAATTAATAGAAGTAAAAAAGCTCATGTTCAACGATTAAAATTGTAATCTTAAACAAACTACAAAGGTTTAATAACAGCCAATAATTTATTTGCTTAAAAATGTGTACATTATTCACGAATGAATCATTTGTGTCTGTGTGTAAAATATATATCACTTAAAAATAGTGAAATGTCAGCATGACCCAGAAATGGAAAAAGTGGTTCAGAAAATGAATAAATGGACTTAAAGCCAGTTACTTTGCTCATCCTTCAACAGGGTTTCAGGAAGTAGTTTACGTTTCTGACGAAACAAATTATTTAATCACTGTGTAATTGGCAATTAAACAAAAATAAATAAATAACAAAGTTTTACCAATAAACATGCCATTTTGTGACGGGTTAAGATCCCTTCTGTTTTTAATCTCCACAGAGCAGAAAGGCCGGCGACTAACTCATTATTAAAGCGTGTTACCGCTGCCGATTTTTAGAGAAGTGTCAGAAAAGAGATTTTAATGAGCTCCTCCGATCAATAATCCTTTAACTGGGATAAGAAGTCTGATGAATTGGGATGCTGAATTCCCCTTTGCTACATCCTCTTCCACCCCTCACTTACCTGCTTTGTTTGTCTCAGCGGAGACATGATGCTTCTCACATAGTCAATCTAGGTTTCCACGGCCGGCTCTCCTCGTGTCACACCACACTCCCCGCATAGGCAATCTGAAGTCAATAGGCCGAAAAAGACTTTATTTGCAAGTATTGACAAATGGGATGATGAAGTCAGGATGAGTTCTCGCCTGGAAGTCTCATTCCATTTGCACGGGGAACAGACAAAGGTGGTTAAATTAATCATTTGAAAGACATTTGTGTTTATTTCACAATGTTAAATGAACAATTTTCTGAAATGTAAAAATGCAGCTTTATCAGAGTCACAATCTCAGTCTACTGATAACACATTGCATAGATCTGTGTGTGTGTTTGCGTGTGTGTGTGTGTGTGTGTGTGTGTGTGTGTAAATGAAAATAAATTTATTTAATAATTGTAATGGTAAAGTAGAAGTGTCTCTCCCTCTCCCACTAACAAATATAGAATAAAATTGGAATTATGTTTATTTGTTAAAATGAAGATTGATGACATTTATTTGTACAAAGAATGTGTTATGTTTTTATACGGTGGGCCTGGTACATACATGCTACATATAAATAAAATTCAAAATGTTTAAAGCTATGTACAAATTTGTCAATTTCCCCTCTATAAACATCTATAATAGAATGTGTAAAATACTTGTCCTTGTACAACAAGTGTACAGTAAAATTGGAGTTCTTGGCAACATTCTAAAATGTACACAATGTAAACAAAAACATAGACAGAAGCGTAAACATGCTAACAATGTAAACATTCTTACAAAGAAACGGTAAACTCGCACACATTCCTCGCCTCACTGACACACAAAGTTCTTGTCCACACATACACATTGCATCATGGTGTTTTTGTGATTGTTACAGCGAGTGATGTGATTGCGGTGTGCCGTGATGTTGAAATATTAAGGCTGCTATTATTTCATCGAACACATTTCTGTGAAAGCGTTTCCTCAAGTGAGATTTTCAGGAGTGATGGAATGCTTGTGCTCAAACATGAACTGCATATTTCAAAACTCACCACAATATATAATAATTATTATCTTTGATTAGAAGAGGCATTTGCTATTGTCCAGAAATATAGCACTGAGCTAGAATTTCCATTTCAGGCTCTTCCAGATGTGTATATAACCAATTCACTTCGTCTCTCCAAACACTTGCCATGACTGTGGGTGTCACAGACATGCACATATATTTCTTAATGTTTTCTCAATGCATTTGCCATTAATCAAGAGAACAAATGAGGCAATATATGAAACAGGAGAGACAGTGGAAAGCTTGTAAAATTCCCCTCAGGTTTCACAGATGAAACTGCTGACACAGATTCTTTGTTCCATTCGCTATTCACAGGCACCACCGTTGAAGAATACGTTTCATGATTGATCATTTTCCCCTATTGTTTAAGGAATGAATTGGGGGGGGGACTTGTGATCATTTCCAGGAGCCACCGCTGTTAGTCTTCTCATACATTACATACAGTATGGATGGATGGATGGGTGGGTGTCCTTCATGACATGCAATCATTTACAGGAAACATCCCATAGAAATTTTGGAGCATATTGCATCAAGAAATTGCTGCAGGTTTGTGCAGATGTACCACACAAAGGTGTTTGATGTTCTACTGGACTGAGATCTGGTGACGATGGAGGCTGTTTGAGGACAGTGACTTTTTGTCATGTTCAAGAAACCAGTCTGAGATGATTCACGCTTTATGACTTATTATCCTGCTGGAAATAGCCATTGGAGTGGGATTGCTGTGGTCATAAAGAGATGGACAAGTGGATTGTGCACAAATACACAAATAAAGAGTGGCAAAAAATATTCCTCACACCATTTCACCACCGGTCTGCATCGTTTATACAAGGAAAACAGGATAGATGCCTTCAAGCGTCATTAGCTGACTGGAGTGGCACCCAGTGTGGTCTTCTGCTGTAGCCATCTACCACAGGGTTTGACGTGTTGTGTGAGATGAACTTTAGATATTTTATCTTATTTCTAAACAACTACAGTCTCCAGTAGATCACCAGTTTGTGATATACCCAGTAGACCAACAGATATGCCATGTTAAAGTCACTTAAATCACTTGTCTTCCTCATTTGGATGCTGCTTTGACCTGCATCGGATTTCTTGACCATTTCTATTGTGTTGCTGCACTGTGATTGGCTGATTTGCAGTTTGTGGACTCGGTGTATGTGTGTGTCCAAGTGTGTGTATATAGACCGTGTTACTGGCATAATGTTTTGAAAGCCCCATTGGGATTCGCTGTTTACAGTTTTGGTGATGCTGTCGCCATGGCAACAGTAAAGCTCTGGAGTCGGTGCATCAAGCAGGAGATTGTCCATATTTAATGTGATTACTGGAGCTGGAGTTCACCTACTGGAACATGATCTGTTAATTATGTAATGAAGTATCACTGTGAATCGAGCGATTAAGCATCATCCACATTTTATTTAACAAACATGTGCTGTAATGAGCCATTCTTCAGTTTTTTACGTACTGACCGTAGCACATTAAATTAATTGTTATGAGTTTAAAAATAATAGATCAATGATCTGAGTCATATAAAATGCAAGCATTCCATTCAGTGTGATTCCCTGTTCTGTGGCGTTTGCAGATTATTCTTTACTGGTTCTGAGAAGGGGGCTCAGGGGCATATTGCTGTCAAAATGAGGGTCTCCTCACCAGGCAGCCAATTGCGATGCGAGTACAAGCAACGTTGCCTGGGGAAACCCGACAAAGCCAGTAGCTGTGAGGTCACCGGAGGTCAGAGAAAGTGCAGCACAACTTGTGCTGTGTTTTATTTTTGTACAGGCCGTGTCGAGGGAGAAGGGGGCCGGTGTGGTCTCCAGGATTAGGGGGCTTGTCCTTTGGAAACCTTTTCATTGTTTTGTTCTCCGAAAATATGATTAGCATTTCAGATGTGTTAGAAATTGAGCTAGAGGAGCATGGAGAGGTCAAAGAGGTTAGAGCCTCCGATCCTTTAGCTTTTGTCCTTTACTCTACAATGACTCGGTGTTGAACGGCAAATTTAGGACTTCAGAAGATCTGAGGAACTTGTGACTTGTGTATTTTTATCTGGACTGTTTTGCACACTGTAGTTCTAAACCACGCAGAGGTTTAACTGGTCTTTCGTGGGAAACTGATTTTCACAACAGG
Organism: Paedocypris micromegethes; assembly: GCA_028031935.1. Taxonomy (NCBI): domain Eukaryota; kingdom Metazoa; phylum Chordata; class Actinopteri; order Cypriniformes; genus Paedocypris; species Paedocypris micromegethes. Next base: position 35,210,700 of record CM051493.1, read on the forward strand.
CTTTCAAGTTCCCACCATTATGCTGGAGATTAAAGCATACAAATACTGACTGAATGCTGTCTCTTATAGTTGTTCACTTTTCATGTTACTTTAACGTCAGATTAAAGTAACTTTTTTTTCTCTTGGGATAATGATCTTAATCTCCCATCACCGTTGTGAGTTCACTGAACGAGTAAACATCGTTTCTTCTGTTCCACTTGGAACGTTTTGGAGACTTGGAACGATAACATCACTTTTTTTTAAGTTATCTATTTACCTTTACAGTACTTTAAACTCTCAAGTGAGCATGACCACCGACCGGAAACGCATCCTCTAAATTCCAGATTCAGGTCTTTCCAAGAGGATGTATGGAGAAGCGGATTTTGGGCACTCTTGTATTATCTAGGCCTCAACCCGAGGGGCCCGTTGCCTGTTTCCACTGTGCTAAACTGGGCTTGGCGCCCGCACTACAGTAAATTCAAGACACGGGCATTTGGCCTACAGTTTGTGGGGGGAAAGAAAGAGCGGGCAGGAAACTCGGACCCTTTTGTTCTCTTTCCCTACTGCCCTTGAATGAAAACACAAGGGTCACGTGGCTTGTGATACTCTGAAGCTTTAGCAGACAGAGAGAAAGAAAATGTTGCACGCAGAAAAGATAAAAGACGCGAGACAGCTGTGACTGCGGCGGCGTGGATTGATGTGTCCGAGGAGCGACCATTAAAGTCCAGCTTTCCAAGTGATTTTTCATGGCTTTTTTTTAAGGCCATTTGAGTCTGCACAAACTTTCCACGATTCCTTGTAATAAAATCTTATCTAAATTGCATTTGTAACTGCTCGTATTTTTCGGGATTCTAATTTGCCGTAGCTAGAAAGCGATGTCGGTCTCGGACATTGATTTTCTTCATTTTTTCCATTCCCGTGTCCACATCTGTGTTTAATATCCTGCTTTAGTCGCTGCTTCAATTCGCCTCCATGTTTAATGGAAGTAGTTACTGTCATTAAGTTGATGTGATGCTATTAAATTGATGATAATTTATACGTGTACGTCAGAGTAATTGAAAGGGGAAAAAAAGCTGTGATGGGAAGCCATTTCCCAAACATCGGGCTATTGACATGGAAGAAAAGAGCCCTTGTCAGTCACTTTCGGGTAAAAAAAACGAAAGCAGCATTCATCTGCGTGCGATGCTTCTCTTAAAATCATATCTGTGTAATATATCACATGTTCAGTTGAGTCCAAAAAGCGCCTTTAAACGCTTTCATCTGTTCAGCTGGATTACGAACAAAGCTTTTGTACGGAAAGAAAGGAAAAACGGGATTCTGTATGGTGGAACACGCCGGCTCCGTCTCCATCAAACGCTTTACAGTCGGAGCACCTGCGCTTGTTCTCCACCAGCGCTGAAGACACTGGGATGAGCGGAGCCTGATCCTGCGGAATCTTCACACCCCTGCGAGGAAGAATAGAGACCCTCTGAGAACTGAACTCTCTCCGTCTCGGGGCGTCCCGCTTCTTTGTCTCGCTGCTGACGGGATCTGTGACCAATTAGTGGTTTATTGGTTAGCAGAGAGCAAGAGGCTTTGCCCTGTGTGTCCTGCAAAGAAAACTCAATGTTCAGCTCTTCCCTCACAGTGGCCTCTCCATCCAAGATACACTGTGTATCCAACCCTCATTAGATGAACAGCGTGGTTTTTTTTTTTAGCAGGAGGAGGAGAGGGCTAGAGAAGAAGGCGTTTCTGTCACCCGATTGTGGATTCTCCCACGGACTCTCCCACGTTATATTCCATTACAGCATTTAGACATCACTTTTATCCAAAGCCACTTATGTTGCTTTACTGTGTTCACAATCACATGATTTTATGCATTTCCTGCGGGTCAAACATCATATGTTCTGGTTTTTCTGCAGTTATTACTTTTTTTTCATCAGGCACTTTTATCTCAATCGAGATCATTGTTCCTAGCTTCAGTGGCCGTGTTGCAGAGGGAAATGGATGGATGGATGGTTGGACAGATGGATGAATAGATGTAGAGATGGATGGATGGATGTATAAAACATTCATTCCTCATTGCGGAATCTCTACTATTACAGCAGCCAGAATAAAACACATACAGTATAAATAAATAAAACATGAGTGCATGTATGCATTGTCCAATAAAATGTATACCATGTATTTTACATTTCTTGTAAAATGTACAATAAATAATGAATTTAAAAGTGTGTGTGTGTGTGTGTGTGTGTGTGTGCGTACGTGCCAAATTGTGTTTGAGTATTACATTACACTACATCTCTCCTGAAACAAACACTGTCCTTTGTTCATCGGAACAGACCTTTAACACGATAGTTATTATTCTGTCTACAACCTGTCCAGATAATGACTGGGATTTGTCAACGCAACCTATGTTTTTCTGAGGATTTAATTTGGGAATATTTAGTCATTTGTTGTTTCTCTTCTTTGTGTCGCTCTCACCAATTGTCTCTTTCTTTTCCTTCTTTTGCATATCTCAACCTGATTGGGTGATTCTCTTGGAAAAGGTAAGACATATTTCTTTTCAATCTCTTTCGTGTTATAGTGAATGGGATTTTCTTTCTATCAAACTATTTAATTCTGTGCAAATCAGTGTTTCCGGTTCATACTCATTGTACAGATGTTTTTATGACTTTATTAATTCTACTCATTTATTTGTATGCTTTAGAAGTAGATTTGATTGAAATTTGTTTCAAAACATTAAATACTTCAAATGGTATAATAATAATAATAATAATAATAATAATAATAATAATAATAATAATAATAATAATAATAATAATTGAACCTTTATTAGTCCCTCAGTGGGGAAATTTTTTCTCTGCATTTAACCCATCCGATCAGCCACGAACTCGGAGCAGTATTTATGAGGGATAAAAATCTATTTGTTATTTAAATGATTTTCCCTTTCTTCTCTCAACCCTTCCTATCTAGTAATGGTTCTGAAATACAAATGTGTAAATAAGCTGCAAATTAGAAATTAGTAAAGAATCACAAACAGTTTAACACACTTAATCCCCATTTTTACAATGTCACTGTGTGTGAAGCAAAGCTGTTTTGATTTCTATGGATCCACTTACAGAGAGAGTAAAATGCATCTTTCCCCACACGTAAGCACTTCACGTAAACAGATCCTGGAGACTTCCCTTAGCCCACATTTCCAACCTGCTCATCCGTTTCAAGACCCTTCATGATTGTACGAAAAAAAAACAGAATCAGAATGCGAGGTTTGGAAAGGTGCGAGTGAATGTTTGGACGTGCGCGGTCATGCAGATGAGCGAATCTGTGAGCGCGAATGGAGGGATTAGGAGCGAAATGCTCTTGTTTGTTTTCCACCGGCACGCTGGAAAATACGCAACTCTGAGTCTGAAAGAAGAGTTCCAGACTGTAGCATAAACATCCGCTCAGCTGACTCCTGGTCAGCAGCAGGTAAGAGTTCAATGACCAGGCTGGTGTGTATGACGCACTATTGAATTACCACGCTCCTTTTCAACAGTGACTTCAGGTTTCAGAGTCATTTTTGGCGTAACATTTAGCTTTATTTCTCTCCTGAGTGCTAAATGAAGATGAATGGCTGGCCTGATGCTCTCACAGCTCCCTTATTTGGGAATCTTTGCTCGTGTCATGTACAGTTCTGCTCCGTATCGCTCAAGAAGAGGAAAAAAAGTGCCAGGACGGATTTCCAGCCGATATTTTCTAGCGCATTTGACAGCAGAAGATTTTTTCCAATCTAATGGCTCTTTATTGGCCTAATGATGAATTTCTCTTAAAGCGTCCAGTGTAAAACAATCTCTAATGGCCTGGTGTCACGAGAGAAGAAATAATTCCCGGGTCAGCGCTGGAATTTTCTCGAGCACCGCCAGCACTTCTCATTTGGAATTCACTGTGTCATTCTTGTTAAATAATTGCAGTCGCTGGCTGGGAAGCAAGTCGCTTCTCCTGTTAATATCAGTTTAGTAAGAGGCTTTCGACAGTGATATTCAGTGATTCAATTAAAATGGATTCGGTTTAGTGTGTCCGGGAATGTGCTTTTTGCTTCACTCCTCATAAATCCTGGGACGGGCTGTTCCGCTCGGAGTGACGCTAAATCACCGGCGACGTCGCAAAGCTTTTTCAAGTCATGGTCGCACGTACACACTTGATTTAAACCGCCGCATTCAGCCAGCGCTGATTTCGCTGGAATACGAGAATGTGCGAAGACACAATAGTTTCTGTTGGTGGACTGTAGAAATGCAAGCGCTGAGGTGTTTGAAATGCAAGTTGAAATGATGCACTTTGGGAACTTGACAAGCTTTTTGTTGATAGGTTTTGACTTTTGATCACAAGCACACTTTAATAGGTTGTTTTCAAATGATGCGCCATATTTCTTTTTAGTTCTCTCTTCTCGCTCTCCTTTTGTTTCCTCTGTCCGTCTTTTTCTCTCTTTTTAACATTACCTTTCTCTCACTGTCTTTTTCCTCTCTATCTCTCACCTGTTTACGTTGTTCCCTTCTCTCTCTCTCTCTCTCTGTCTCTTATTTTTTTTATTATAAAACATTGACATTGTTTCATATGCACATAAGCACATAAACACAATTTTATTGGAATACAATTATTTGATAAAAACCCAACTATTTCTGTTTTTTTATTTATCTTCTTTTGCTCTCTCTCTGTGTGTGTCATTCTATATATTTTTTTCATTTTGTTTCATTCTCTCTTCCTATCGCTCTCCTTTGTTCTTCTTGTTTCGCATGCTCACTGTCTCTTTCTTGCTATCTCGCCTGCTCTCTCTCTCTCTCTCTCTCTCTCTCTCTCTCTCTCTCTCTCTCTCTCTCTCTCAATATATATATAGCAGCCTTTCATGTTTTGTCCAAAACCAGCCACAATCCCATTAAGTCTTCTCTGGGACGTCCTATCATAGACCAGTGGGGTTCAGAAAAGGACCATTGGAGACCAAGTTGAGTGTGAAAATCCTCAGTCAGCCACAATTCTCCCTTTCCACTGTTTTACCAGTGTCAACCTGAAAATGTCATTGGAGAGCTAATCCATATCTTTTTCTGTATTGGAATGGACAAATAAGCGTTTTTCTAACGCTATAAAAATCATCTTTCAGTAGATTCATTTCCTTAGAGGTGGTCCAGCCGGGCTTCTCTCCTGCCTGAGGATTGCATCTCCTCCGTTTGTCTTTTTGACAGAGAGGAGTGGAGCTCGCAAGGCTTGACGCAGATACGGCTCTGCTCTGAGCTTTGTGCGAGAGCTTTGCTGCTGTTCTTACAAATGTCTGCTGTCTGTCCTGTGGCCCTCAGCGGCGGGAGGAGAACCAGCCCCACAACTTTTTCTAGGATTTGTTATGTTAGAATCTCTGTCTGGCAGAAGAAGAAATGCGGCATGATTAATGGAGTGATTAATATGAAACACATGCATAACAGCAGTGAAATGTATAATTGTCATAACCATTTAAAGTGAATAACTTTTATTTTACTTCAAAATTGGACTTTAGAGTTGTTCACTGATCATCCAAAATATGGTAAAACCCAAATACAAATATAATATAAATTTCACTTTTTAGTAACAAGTTAATTGAATTTTACTTAATTAACTTCAAACTAACGACAAATCTGATGACCACACACACGTGCGCAAACATATTTCACAGACTTACTTTAGTCAAACAGTGTTATTCATTCTACCAAATTGTTACTCCGTGTTACAGAAGCATAGTAATATCCGAATAAAAAACATTTTTTTTATTCATACGGATTAAATTCAAAATATGATATTATATTATTATTTTTTTGACTTTGCACATCATATTCATTGCTTTGAAAATGCAACCTAGTTGTAATTTCATTTTGTGGTGTCTTAGATGACAATACTGTTCATATGAATTTGAGGTGAGATGAAAAGTTTATAACCAGCACAGTCGGTGTATAGATGGCAATGCTCCACAGGAATCCACTGGGAAGCTTTTCTGTCTCTTCAACCCACTGTCCAGTGATAGTGACACAAGGGTCCTCTCTGCCAGCTGCCCCCTGTCCTCTCACAGGTCAGAGGTTAATCCATGTGGCCACTCATCTGGAACTAGCAGCCATCAACAGATGCCATTGCTGATACCATGGTTTCGTCCTCTCAAACACATGCAAACACGCTTGTAGTCTGCTGAAGGCCATTCAGGGCCCGTCGTGAGAGGCGTCCAGCTGTTAGAGGGGCTGCGGGATTCTCACATTCTCACCCGAGTGTTTGGAGCTCGGGCTAGTTAATTGTTTAACCATATTCATCGGATGACATTGGCTCATTCAACTGCTTTAATTCATTGCTTGAAAAAGATTGTGGAGGGCTACAAAGCAGAGGACACCTGAGATTGCACTCTAGTTTGGGGGATTTGTTCATGGTTTAAACATGTCGGGTGTGTGTGTGTGTGTGTGTGTGTGTCAGAGAGAGAGAAAATTTGGATTACCATTTTGGACATCAGGCTGTGGTCACCAGAATTTAAATAGGGCCATAAATAGTATAGAAGTCTTAATGAAAATCTAAAAATGCAAGATGCTTTATTTTGAGGGCATAGTAGGGCTAGAAATAGCAAATATTATTAATACATTTTTTTTTATTAATCACATTTTACATCTGTATGGATATGGGAATAGAAATACAAATAAACCAGACATACAGATAAACACAATGAGGAGGTCCTAAAGCATCATGAGATCCTGCTCTGAGCTTCCGGAGGGTTTCTCTGACAACACGGATGATAAAACGTTGACCACTGTAGTCAAAGATCCACTTTTATTTCTTCTTTGTGGCATCCTTGACTCTCTCTTGCTCTCTTTTTCTTTCGAGGTCTGTCAGTCATTCCGATAACTGGCCATGACACTGTTTGTCTGTGGCATTTGCATGAAATTTTAATGAGTGATTGGATTAAAATGGCAAGGGCCGCGCTCCCAGCAGCCTGTAGCATGTAATCCCTGCCGTGGCATGGTGGTGATAAGGGCACTCGCTGGCCCTCGCTGAGCAAATCTCCCAGCAGCCAAAAGCAAGCAGCTCCGGCACCCAGAAACAAGGATGCTGCAACCTGATTGGCCCAGCCCAAACCGTACAGCTTCTCATTGGTCCTCCCAGACCATTAGAAAATTCATTGAAGCTTCATTCAGCGTGTGAATGATCTTTAATGTGATATTCATTTTCCTGCTGAAAAGAGAAAACGTTAGAAGCAAAAACGTGTGAAAAAATAAATGGATTTAAATGCTATTTAAAATGACAAATCCGCCAATTGACCCACTTTTAGTGAGACCCAAAAAGGCGAGCAAAAGTGGATGTGTGACATAGACTCTCGAAAAAAGAACGGATAATTTTAAAATGTAAAAAAGCACTAATGATATACCTTTTTTTTTTATTATTCACATTCATGGTTTTAGTTTGCTGAATCTGCAATACAAAAATGTGTGTGTGCTTTACACACACATATACAGTCGACTCAAATGGTTAAAAAACTTTATTGGGTAAAATCCAAATCCCAAAAAAAAAAATCAATCTCATAACGCAAATATCTCATAACGCAAAATGTAAAAGTGTCTCCATGTACGTACATATATGTGAGAGGGGTAGAACTTGAGCTACTTTCCAAAAAGGTTTCTTTTTGTATGGTCTTTGTATTAGTCTGTCCAAGTCCAGGTGTTCGCTTAGAGTATGTAAATTCTACGTGGGAAAATCCTTGGCCTTCACACAATAAAGCATCTCAGAGGTGGCGTATTGTTGTCCAGCCCCTTTGATTTTTCTTCCATATCCAGAAGTGTCAGGCGGCCACCTCAGGGGTTGTGTGAATACAGCAGACATTCACCCAAGCAGAACAAATCTCCTTCCAGCCCTTAGTAGTTACTGTACCTCAGGACACTTCAAAAGTAACCTGACCACTACACACGTCCACAATGAGCTGGAAAAGCTTACACCAAAAGCCACAGACATGGCTTCCACAACACGTTGACTGGACCGTTCATCTAAATCTCCAATGACTTTAATACTGTCTTTAAAATCGCTGCTTAGCAGAACTCCAGTCATTATTGCCCTACTGGAGATGATTCCTGCTTCACCTACAGGTAAAATAAAAACATCTCTCCATGAAAAAGCAGTGTTATTTCCAGCATTAATCTTATTAAAGCGTTCCATCCTGGAGCATGAAATGCAATAAAGTTCACGGCACCCGCGTAGCATCCGTAACGTTTCTCCTGCTGGAACCCAGATGTGATGGAATATCATATGGAAATCTTTTTTCACTTATTTTGGATACTATACTGGCTCCCCTACCATTGTAATTACACCTGGTAATTAACCAGATTACCCAACATGTGCTCAAGTGACTTATTGTTCATAGGTGTAAATGAGAGTGTGAGTGCGTCCATGTCCTGCTCTTTGATTGGTCTGCCACCAGTCCAGGGCGTGTCTTTCCTTTAAACTCAGAGTTGCTGGGATTGGCTCCAGCTCCCTGTGACCCAGAAATGGAAACGCAGTTCTGAAAACGTATGGTTGGATGGTTTAATTCAAAGCCCTACACAAGTTGATGCACATGTTGTTCTTCATGTGGCAGTTTGTTGATCCTTAAAGAGTTTTCCCAGAGAGTTTTTCCTAATCTACCTGCGCACTCGATAGGGAACGTGCTCTGTAGAACATTAGGAGGCTTTGCGCTGTGGTGTGCTTTTCAGGATATAATATTCATGCATTCCAAATGAGTGGCCGAGAGAGAAAGCAAATAGAAGTGCTGACAGACTTCATCGAGACTGGAAAATCCTCCAGTCCACTGCCAAAATGATCAAGACCCATTTTCAGATTATCTTGTTATCCAGGGCTTTTAAAGGCTATATCACTGAAATCCAAACCATATATATTTTTAAAGACTCATCAGATCACCAGCTATATTTAGCAAGAATTCTAGACGACATTTTTTTTTCAGGGTTTATTAGAAAATGGCCTGGTCTAATTATTCCATGTTTTTACACACGCACTTAAATTTTTTTTAATAAGTTCTATATATTAGTCAACAAAAATTAGGCAGTTTTTTTTGCATGGAAATTTTTGATTCCTTTTGGTTTACTTATTACATTTGTTATACCTAGTTTCCAAAAATAATAATAAGAAGAATATGAACAACAATAAAAATAATAATTATTAATTATAATTCATTATCAATTATCTATTATTATTATTATTATTATTATTAGTATCACCTTATCTCAGCAGTTCAGGGGCTGAAGGCGGGACACACCTGAATTTGTGGCGACCAATCACAGATTAGGACGTACAGACGCACAGATTCACACTCATTCACACTATAGTCAAATTTCCGAACTCCAACTTGCCCGAGTTTTTCGACTGTGGGAGGTAATTGGAAACCCGGATGAAACCCACTTAAGCACGCAAACTCCACAAAGAAAGTTCCCCACACTCAATCTTGAACAGTTCCTTCTTACACCAAGGCGACGCTACTTTTTACTTCATTTTTATAAATACACTAAAACGTAAAAAAGCCTTTGCCAATACATTAGTCTGGCTACACTAAACTGCTGCATCACTTTTGTGTCACTTCAGTAGAATAAAATGACGCATTTACAGACGCTTGTTTCCTGTGCTCAGGAGTCTGGTGTGTAGACTTTTGTGGGCCATTGACTTGAGAGGTGTTATAGGCATCGAATTTCAGCGGCTGAAGGGCTTCAAATCAATGCCATTGACCTGTGACTTTTATTACCTGCTGAGCTGAACTGATAGACAAGTCTTTACAGAGTGTCTCATTTGATCAGACGTTGACAGCGCATCGGTTTCCTCTTCCCTCGCTCGGCGGACCTTTCTTCCAGCTCTCCAGCTTTTTTGTTTCAATTGTGTGACTATGAGGACTTGGGCTGATTAGTTTGAATGCAGTTTCTCCGTCCGCTGCAGTGCTGTTTGAGGTGAATACCGCAGTATTGATTTCATTTGTTTGCCTCAGTGAAAACCTTGTGTAAAATCACAAAGATTTTCAAACACTCAGCCCTCCAACTATCAGAGGGATGGGACACAACATGTTGGAACTGTAATCTATTCACACTTCTGTTGGCCAAGGAAGCATTTGGAATAGACATTTGTCTCACAGTGGAACTCCCTTCCACCAGATCGGCGAAACAGCAATAGCTTTACAAAATTCAAATCTTTACTCAAAACCCACCTTTTCAAATTGTCATTTTAGTCTGCCTTAGGCTACAGTACTTTTCATTTTCATGTTCATTGGCTCCATCTTACTGTATGTATTGAGTTGTTTATTGTTTGTCTTTTGGTTATCAGTTTGAGCGTTGTTTTTACTGTGTCATTGTCCTGTGTTTGAAAGGTGCCTAAAATTAAAATGTATTATTATATTTATTATGATTGTTATTATTGTAGTGTTTATGGGTTCTCACTTTCGGAGTGGAATGGACTTGGAGGAAATTTTAAGTAATTAAATAAATGCCATTATACACAAGGAGAACATTTTCTGGGATGTTTTGTGGGCGGGTCATTTAATGTTCTTGTCAAGATGAAGGATGGATGAATAGACAGACAGACGTCTGGTCTTTCAAAAAGACAACCAAGTGACACATTTTTTTTTACTGAAATCTTTGTTACGTGGATCGATTTTCCCTGCTTAAAATTGACAGATGACGCCTGCATGTGGGCCTTTTAGTGAAAAGCTCAATAGGAGAGCACCTCTTTACAGATCTATTGCATTCTCCAAAAATCTTTGTTATGGGCGTCAAACTGGACGTCCATTCACTGGCCTCGTGAAAAATAGTGGAGAATGTGAACTTGATCGTCCAGGCTGTTGAACCAGCCATTTATTTACCTAAAGCCCATAAACTAGGGGTTTGTGTGTGTGTGTGTGTGTGTGTGTGTGTGTGTGTGTGTGTGTGTGTGTGTGTGTGTGTGTTTGTGTTTTAGGGGTGGGAGTGAACACAAGGGAGAACAGAACACAAAGTGGCTTAAAAGTGATTCAGGATGGAGTAGGGTGGGGTTGGGACAAGGCTGTCCTGACTCCATGCTGAGATGCTAAAAGAGATTTTCCCTCCCTTTTACTTAACTCCACCCACATGTGGAAGAAGGGGTGGTGGCAGAGTCTCCATCATGCAATCGATTGGTCATGGCAGCAGAGAGGGTTAAACAGCTTGTGGGGCTCACAAGGTGCCCGGCTCCCCCTTGGCAGATGTCTGGGAATTTGGGGAATGACGGTGGCTACCCATAGGCTGATGCATATTTGCGATAAGATGGCAAAAGTGCAGCGTGGAATTTTTTCATTTTTGGCTCAGAGCTGTATCAAGGTCATGGGTTTTTCTGGGTCGTGATTTCTGGGCTATTCTTTTTTACTTCACTAATTGAGTTGCTTGATTCTTTAACAAGGCCCCTCATGTTGCATATCTCCCACCGTCAGTGTATAACCCCAACACAAAACATCATTAAACAAAGACTGACAGGAAAGGTGCAGGGGCAACTAATCCGACCGCACGGAAACGCCGCACTACTTAATGAGAGACTGAGTTTGTATGGCTTTGTCAGGCATCATTAGGGCCACGAGGTTAGAAAAGGTTCATGTTCCCATCATGCTTTGTTTCTTGAGAAGTGAAATGGGCAGAGTTGGTTTTTTAAGCCAGGCTTTGGATACACGGGAGCAGCTGGAGTCTGACACGGTTGGTTTTTAAGCTAGGCAAAAGCGTTCTATTTATTTATGTATTTACTGTTTTTCTTTTTTTGTTTAAATTATTTGTTTTAATTATAATAATATTTTTTTTAAAATATAATAATATTTTAATAATAATATAATAATATTTTAAACGTATATACATAATATACATAATAGTAATTTGTACGTAATATACATACACATTTAAAACGTATTTATTATAAATACGTGTATTTATAACATTGAATGAAACATTTGAAACATTGTATGAAAAATACTACTGTAATATTGGTCTAAATGTATTATAAAATTAATTTTATTTTATATTAGTTTTAACATATAATTTATTATTTTATCATTTTTTATAATAGATAGAGATCGAGATATTGATTTCTTTTATATTTATTTAAAGTTTTATAATAAAAAAATAACACCAACAAATAGTAATATCAGTGTGTGTGTGTGTGTGTGTGTGTGTGTGTATTATGGGTGGTTTAAATAAATTATTTTTAATTAAATTAAATTAATTTAATGTTAAATAAAGTTGTCAGTGGGTGCATATTTTATATACACTTTTCATTATTATTATTATATATAACGATATAAACATAATCACATACACGCGCATTTGTGTGCTGAATCAAAGAGGAAGAAAACTTAAATTTTCACTACAAAAAACAACAGAAATGAATCAAGTCATCAAGTCTAAAGTGAATGTGAAGTTCTGTAGCGTAATGGAAAGCAGCGCCGGCTCACAGCATCTTTGATTCACGGTGTTTTTGCACAACAACATGTTTGATGGAGAGTTGTAATTGGGAAAATCTGGCTGCGGTTGCCTCCAGTTTGCCCCTCGCCCGCACACACCACCGCCGTCAGAGCGGCCAAATCATCCAAATCAAACAGCCGTGTCATTTTCTGCAATTGTGGTATCCGTCGTGCACAGGGCGAGCTCCGTAAAACTTGAGGCTATTGGGAACGTCTGCGCGATGAGAAAAGCACTTCTTGGTTCTAGAAGCGCACACACATTCACACACACGGGGTTAAATCCAGCTTGAGACCAGATTAACCGCTTCAGGTTTTGAGGATTTGTTGGTTGGAGCGGTTAGGCGACACCTGTTTAGTGTCAGAGATGTTGCTGACCCCTGTCCAGCCCTCGGCCCCTCCGCAGCAGGTAAAGCTCATTATTAGCAGTGGGATAATTAATAGTCGGGCAGGTCTCGGCCCCTGTGTGACCCCTGAGGGCCCTCGTGTCCACTGGAAGCTTGTAAATCATGCAGCCCGCCGGGTCTCCACTTCAGCCCGATGATTCATGCGAAGAAAAGCCTCTTTCATCGGCCGCTAATATGCTTTATATTCCTCGCCTGCTCTTCAAAATCAGATAAGATCTATTTGTTTTTCACCTGAATGTCACCGCGGCCTTGAGCGAAAAATCTAGGTAGTGTGGGGAGAATCTTCTAGATCTAGCAGTTGATTGCCGACATTCTTGATGCTCACGCCGGGCAAACTCACTCCTGATGGGGCGAAGGTTGACGCGGAACCACAGCCGCTGCCATTTCAGGCGGGGTGGCGCCATTCTGCCCTCGTCTCTCCGCACATTTTCCTCGTGATGAATCAAAGCGCCACTCCGTGATGATTCCAGCATGCCCGAGCTCTTGTGATCTGGCGTCTGAGTGTGACAAAAGAAAGCCCCGGCCGTACCCACAGACGCAGATTGATGTGAAGGTGTGGTTACGGGAGACTTTGGGACGCGGGGCAGATGGCAGGAGGCAATGTGTCACCATCCACTTGAGGAAATGCCAGATATAAGGGCTGCGAGCGCCCGAGCCTCCAGCGGGCAGATGGGAGTTCTCTTCAGACCGGGCCAAGGAGACCGTGTTGTCTCATTAGCCAGGCTCATTACCTAGCAGCGCTAGATCAGTAAGCGCGGCTCGCTCAACACTCGGCATCCTGAAGGTTCTTTGGTAAGCTAGACCTGCGTCTGGGAGTCGGTTTTAATCACACATTAAGGACTTGGGTAAAAAAAATTAAAGCAGAATTGTGCATCTTTCAATGTCTTGTTCTTGCCAACTAGTGGGTTGGTTTTGTGGCGCCGTAACTCAATGTTAGCATCTCTGAGCTAAAGGCCAGAGATGTTTCCTTCCAAACTCAAATAAAATGGCTGGTGTACAGTGTTCTGGCTTTAAAATGTCATTGTGCAAGTGTGAATTATAAATTAATTTGTAAAATAGTACTCTTTTTGTTTTTATTCATAATTAAATGTAACAACAAGTTGATGCATGGAGAAATACATTTCGGGTAGGATAGAATCTCTTTATTGTCATTGTATTGCTGAGTCACAATGGAATGGGGAACACTTTAACTAATGTTGTTAGTTTTATTGCAGTTGCTAGTTTTATTGATTGTTACTAGTATTGAATATATCTTGGTTTTCAAACTGCACGTTCCTTTAAAAATCCTACAAGTAGTATAAACTGCCAAAATATGTGCGGCTTGGATGTGAAAATATTAGTAAGTAAACTTTCTTTATGTTGATGTTATGTGAACATGTGTTATAATCTTTATGTTCTTTAAAAACTACATTTAATGTTTTTACTTTTCATTTTGATAAAATCACAAAGTGCTTCACAAGGTGCGACCACAGGTTTAAAAAAAAGATGAGAGAAGCAATAAGATAATGCCTAACAAAATAATGCCTACAGCAAAAGGTAAAAAATCATACAAAATAAAAACCTTTTTATTAGAAAATAGACGCTTATTAATGGTGCGCCAAAAAAAAAAAAATGTTAAGACCAGCTATTAAGATATTTAATTTCTCATTGTGATTACACATCAAGAAATCCATTATTAGAAAAAACTCTCTGACCAAAAACGTTTATTTGGAATGTTAGCATTCAATTTCCCATTATTTGTGTAGTTTTGCTCATCCTGTATTAACAGATGGAAAGTCTGATTCTTTTGGCACGGATGCATCTACAAACCGAAAGCAGAAAGAAGAACAGAAAAGAATAAAGGACCGAAAAATCTGAATTGAGTTTAGCTAGAAACTGCTCCAGATTGTTCTCCGCTTCGAATTTCGAGCTTGTCAGTATTAATCGTTTATTGCTAAAACGGCTTAAGAAAAAGTCTGATTTTTGGGATGTGTGTGGTTGCCGTGTGTGTGTGAGTGTGTCTTGCTTTAGAAGTGTTGCGGAGTGTGTATTGACGTTTTCGGGGCCCGTGGGAGACTCGCACAGGAGCATCCTGCGCTTTCATCTGCGGCGCGGCGAGAGAGGACTCGCAAACACAATTCAGCAAAGACGCCTGTCATTCTCATAATGTGTGTGTGTGTGTGTGTGTGTGGTCGGTTACGTGCTTTTTACTCTCCTCCATGATTGCCCTGGGCGCCAGTCTTTTTTTTTTTTTTTTTTTTTTTTTTACTTTTCATGTTTTCCATTTGTCTTCTTATATAGAGGTGAGGGAGGATCAAGCAAACATAGTGGCCTAATTTTGTCTTCACATTTACTGTGGGCCAACTTCCTAGGTGGAATTCCGGCCGTGTCGTAGAGATGAGATATGCTCCGGTGTACACAGCTCTGCTCGTGTAATTCATCACAGAGTTCTGCACAAGATAAAGGGTAAATAAATGCCATAAGCGTCTTTTCTACGATCCAATTATAGATGCAGTGTAACCACACGTGTAGACGTGAGCTCTCTGTGAATGGGATTTGAATAGCATAAATATTTACAATTCTAGTACGTTTGACCAATTATTTTGAGCGAACAGCGTGTGACGGTGATGCAAGCGTTCATTCAGATTCAGATGCGTCGCTGTTAGACGTATTATCTGTGTTTTTGCGTGACTGTAAAGGAGCTGTTATGAAATAAAATATTATAGAGTCGAATAAATTATAGTTGTACAAATTATTTAAACGCTTATAGTTATTAATAAATCCAGTGTTATCAAGCATGGTCCACTAGTTAATATAGAGTTGAATAAATGGAAGTAGACCATTAAAATTACAGTTTAGGGCTAAAATAGATTTGTGGAATTGCAGAAGAACAAAGGACAATCATTCAAATGATGTGCTAGTTTTAAATGCTCTAAATTTTCCACTGTTTCATAAACTACATTTCCCATGATTCCTTTCCCCCATTTGTTGTGGATTTCCACCTGATTTATTGGATCTTGTGTCCTTCTCTTCTGATTATTGTTGTTTAATGTTTCTCATTAAGTCTAGTGTAGTTACGTTTCAAATAAATGTTTAAGATTAATTAAAGTCGTTATGGACCCGTTTTCCACGTGCTTGCCTAATTATTTAAAATTGCCTAATAAGTGTGAGTGGGTGTGTTCTGCTCTGTGATTGGTTGCTCACCTCTCTGTGACTTAAAAATGAACAAACGGTTCTTATAAGTCATGAATAGATGGAAGTTTTAAAAATGTGAAAAATGTATAGCATAAATACAATGATGACCTACCGATACAAATACATTTTCATTATTGTATTATTATGTAAGTGCATTGAACTTAAGAGCGTCTGCTTTTGAATTAGTGTCTGATTATATGCGTCTTTTTCAATGAACGCACTCATGAATTAATTTCAAGTTGGAAAAAAAGTCCTTGTAGTTGAAGCATCAGAGAGTATGCTGTGTCATTTCATGAAAAGCGAATTCAATTGAACAAAGCGTTTTGCCTTTTTACCCAGAGCAATGTATTGCTTTGAGACACAGTATATGCTTCATGCTTTTTTATTGGAAAAAAACCCACAACCTATGATCTGGCTAACCACACTACATTTTTTGCTAGTCCTAAATAAAAAACCAGAAGTCAAACTAAACACCACCAGTTTGAAAAAGCCTTCACCAAAGTTTATCATGGGGATTTAATGATTATAAATTTACAAGTGGATTACAAGCAAGATTTCAAATTAAAATGTAGTTCAATTAAGCAGATTATCACCAATTGCATCATTTCAGATAGCAGATAATAACCCACCATAGAGAATAGAATGGAAAACGTGAATAACTAAAACATGTCCAGGCTGTATTAATGTGGAACAGTCCAACATGTTCTGTCGCTGTGCCAGTGTCCCACATCCCATATGCGTCCTGCTGGAATGGGCTCCAGCAGATGAAGGCCGGTACAGGTGGCACGAGCTGGGATGAGAATACACGATGCCGGCCATTATGTTGCGTGAAATGTGCCTAATGAAAACTCATATGTTCAATTAAAGAATGAAACAGTGCGTGCAGCTTCTTTAAACGCATTTAAGGCTTGAAGAGTTGAAGAGTTGGCCCCCTGTGACCCAGAAACAGAAGAAGCGATGAGAATGAATTTGTATTAAACTACTGCTTAATATATACAAGATCAACATTGAGAAAGTCTATTTTCCGCTGGCTGGCGCTTTCCAGCCTGGTGCCCTCCGAATTGCCCAGCTCTTTGTTTAACGGCATTGTTCTTAATTCATGTCATTAGTTCTCCGACTCAACCCTCAATTACGGCCATTCTAGCTTGACTTTAATTGGTGCGCATGTTAGTTTTGTTTACATCCCGTGAACCGTGGCGATTGGCTCGGCTTCTCCGTTTAAATCCGCCCACACCTTTGGAAGCACACGTGTAAACAGGCATCAGCACACCTACAGCATCCAGTCTCCTCGCCTCGGGGGACGCCGCTGCCTTGTGAAGACGAGATGGCTCTAATTATTGTAACGTGTCTATTTGTGCTACTGTAACTTAGCTTTCAGAGACAGCGGGATTTGAGGTTTCCCACCGGGAGCGACTTCTCGCTTTATGAGACCCTTGGGTAACATCTCAGGAGAACGTGCAGGGTGATGATGCTCTGATGTGTTTGCGGAGGAGCAGCCGGTCCACACCACGTCGAGACCTCACGTGTGCGTCTCAGGAGATGGCAGACCCCCGGACGGGCACCAGGCCTCCACGGACAACTGATGTTCCTCTAATTGGCCACGGGTGAGCAGTGCCTGTCTGGTGGTTGGGCTCTGAGACATCAGAGATGGGCAGATATGAAAGTGGAGCACATCTCCGCATATTACACAAAGCAGGCTTTGGTAAGATTTTATTCAATTATTTTCCGCGCTTAATGGAGACTCTTTACCTGTGGAAGAGCATCCATTACTGCTCACTGAAGGGCTTCGGGGCTCTTTATAAATTGACAGAAAAGCCCCTCTCCACCCCCGTGAAGGCAAAAAATAGAGAGCCACAGACCTCTGAGCTTTTTTCTGTGTTCTTAAAAGATTAGAGCATATTTTCATAAGCCCTTTTAATGAAATGGAAATTGATGAAAAAGAAATTCAAGACAATCCCTCCAACCCCTCACTCCTGTCCAAAATGCTTTCGTTTGTGTTTGTCACTCACTGGATTTTGCGACTCTCGTTGTGTTTCGGCTTTATCGCTCATTTGCCATGTCTCACAAGTAAGCAGTGGTTGCGTGTCTTTCATGCGCTGGCTTATTGTTTTCTCTTTTAGACAATTTGCTTTTAGTAAGGAGAACTGCCCCTGTTGATTTGCTGTTGCTGTTTGGTCACATGATCGGATTATAAACTCAGACAGATGATAGATGCGTTCAAGATGGGCACCTCCATTAATGCAAACCCCTTTTATACTGTGTGTTTGGTTTCTATAGTAACAGTTTAAAACAAATGATCATTGGTTTTTCTGTTTTTTTATGTCATTGCTGATATGCTGTTTTTGCTTTTTTCTTTGCAAAAAGTACACATCTTATCAGAAAACAATGATTGCCTGATGTTGACATAAGTCTTTATTTTGCACTAATGGATTTATATGCAACAGTCTGATTTAGTCGTTCTCCTATTAAAATTGTGTGGTAAACAAATAAAATGTTTAGTAATTGTTTTTTTTTTCCCCAATAAAATGACTAGTAATATAAATCATAGAACTATAAAATGTTAATTAAACTAATAAAATTAGTTGTTTTTCACCACATTATGATGTATGAAGTAACAATACAAATTTGCAAGCATAGTTTTGTTTATGCTATTTTTAATAAACTAATGTCAACAATCAAAAATTGGCCTATACTATGAATGTATTATACAGTATTGTAAAATCCAGAGCCATTAAAATGTTACTTTGATATGAAATTTACTCAAATAAAAATGACAAGCGTTGTAGGAAAATATGAAATGTGCCACACAAAACGATCTTTGAATGTTCTGTATCTGTAGTTGCCATACATAGAGAGGGAGCTGCTAATGCAAGCTGACTGGCATTAACGGCTGCTGACTCCATCATGTGTTGCTCAGCAGTTGACAGGCTCATCCAGGGCCATCGGCCCAACAGATGGACTCTTGGACGGGGTAGTGAAGCACCCGACTGTCTCCCCCGGAGTCCCACCCTTCCTGTTCCACTCTGCAACTCTGATTGATCCAGACGTAGGGTGACCTGTACTGTCAGTCAGAGCTGCCCGCAAGGTCCTTCACGTCATGGGCTTGCTCCTTTTATCCACAAACAATCCAGACTGATCAACGCTTTTTTTCTTCAAATATTTCAGCAAACTTTCATTTAGGGGCATGTAAGATTAAATAGTCAATTGGAATACTAAAGCCTGATTGCTACAAGAGCGCACATGTTTTTGGTTTGGTTCTAGATTGCTTAGATTGATCAAAGTCCTGGATGTTCCTCAAGCGAGTGTCTGTATTCGAATATGTTTGATTTACTGGGCCATAAAGTAAAATGGTAAATGTGTGTATGTAAAGAGTGTTTAGATATGTGTAGAATGTAACTAGAAGGTTCTCCGTTCCTCATACGTAAGATCAGTTGCGACAAATAATTACGTACAGTACAATCCCAACTGTAAACCCCTAACAATATGCAACACATTTCTCTTTTTTTTACGACGTGTAAGCAAGATCTTTGAGTCCTGCATTTTCCGCCAGTTTCTCCGTTTGAGTTGAACTGGAAGTGACTTTATAAGCTTTTATGACATATTGCTACAGCATTCCTTACGTGTCATAAATTAAAAGTTGCATGTTTCAGTTATTATAGACAAATAAAGGTTGCCCGGGTGGTAATTGGTTACTAAAGATTGTAGATATTTGTTACACCTGTTGTAATATAGGTTACACTTTATACTGGTATAGCTGTACTATACTATTTTTATGACTATTATAATTTTATATTAGTACATATTTTAAAATTGCCTTTTTTAAGGTTTAATTTGAAAAACTGTTATTTTTTATTATTATTTTTTAAAATCCTTCTGGATAAACCTCTTAGAACAATTTTTAAACCTAACAACTATTACAACAATTAATGACCCAACCCACACGTTGCTGATTGCAGCTATATTTTATCAGCTTTTAATTAATAATTAATTTATGATTAGCTTGCGAGCACATTATCAAAAAAGTGTTTAGAAGGTAATTGTGGGTCGTGTCCCCTGTGCAAATGACACACGCAGAGCCTTTTGTGTTGTGCTGCCTATGTAGTGTGAACTAGTGAGGATCCATGACAGTTTGCATGCTGCCTTAGAAGAGAACTCACTGGGTGTTGAAAAAGATCTATTTGTGAATTTCTTTCATTCGAGGCATGCAAAAAAAAAAACTTTTCATTAGAAAGAGAGTGTTTTATTTATTATTTTGGGAGTGCTTGTCTTTTTGTCAGATGAAGTCTCTTTTGCATTCAGTGTCAAGCATGTGGCATAAAGGCCTGTATGTACATTAGCTCCGTATTTTTCTGTAAAATTCCTGCGTCTTTGAGGCGGCTTCCTCAGATTTGACTTCTTGTAATAAAAGCGTGGATTTGAGGTGCCAGTTCCATGAGAAATCAGCCTTTCCGGGAGATTGTTTTCTGAGCTTTATTGAGTTATACAACTTTTGTCATCAAGAAGGACATGCTGGATGCCTTTTTTTTGACAGCGCACTGAGCAGATAAAGTAGAGTATGAGTCTGAATGCGTAGTCGATAACTGGGAGATGGACTAGGAGTAGCGCTTTTCAAACCAGCAGAGCTGGACTTAGAAGGTTCGATTGCTGCCCAGTAATAAGGTGTCAAGTGTGTAAACAGGTATGACAGATCCAGATTTAAGGTGACAGTTGGAGAGAGGTTGAATGAGCCACGCTGTGTTCTGACAGATTTCCACAAACACACACTCCCATCGGTTGGTCCATGCTGGGATCATTGGGCAATCTCAGGCAACCACTATGACATGTACACCTGCTTGGCCTTGATAGGCAGTTGAAATTCAGGACTGTCAGATGTGGTACCAGCCACCCCTTATTTAACCTGATAGGTGTGCCACTCATGGATGCCCCTCAAAGCTGGCAGCCACCGACGCTTCGTCACCCCCTGCCACATCAGTCCGTTTCAACTGGTGGGCTTGGTCCCGCTGTGGATCCGTCCCAGCGCAAGTTTTCCTTTCTCCTTGGCCTTCCCCCTCTCCGCTGTCAGTCGGTCACACGTAAAGGACACGTCAGTCATGGCTGTACCACCCCGATCCTGCTATCAGCGCCTCTCCGCACATGGCTGACCACAGTCCCCGCTGCCACATGGCCAATGCGGGGGGGCGGTTTTTCACACATCTTTTAACACTTCTCTGCACCGTGCAAACACACACGATCTTACATCCAAACATTTCAACACACACACACACTGTCGACAGGTCATGTTTATTCCTGCTGTCATAGACCTACTGTTTTAAACCAGAAGTTGTTTGAACTGATCTGTTTTTGTGTTTTCCGGGTAAATGTTTTGGCTGTTACGGGACGGAAGTTTTCATGTGAGTTGTGTATAAGTATTCAACTTGTTTTCTGACTTTTAGTTAACTTCGGTTAGTATGCAGCCAATTTCGGGAGGGGATTCTAGAATGGATTTTCTGATTATGAATTTCACGACAGTATGTTATGTCAGTACAGTACAATTTTTAATATTTAGGTAATTAATTCAAATTATTTCAGAAAAATTAATTGCAACATTTATAGTAGTAAGGTTAGAATTAATTTGAGGTTTTATTAATACCAATTGCATCAAATTGTATGAATGTTTACTTTGGAAAGCATAATATTTTAAATGCTGGAATATACTGTAACATACATTTTTGTTAATAAATGTCTATTAAAGGTAACAAAAGCCACCTCTTCTTCACAAGTATCGTATTTTTTAGGACTACACAGCTCATCAGATTATAAGACGAAGCATTAATAAAGGTCTATTTTTTTATTCCCCAAAAATAAGGCACACCTTTTTGTAACTTTTAGAAGCACAGTCATATTTGAAATACTTTTTAGGATTTTAATTGCGCCTCTTAGTAAGGAAAGTCATTATATCTGATAGCAATATAAAATGTTCAGTCCAAGTATTCATGTCATTTACAGTAAATTAACCCATTCATTTGGTCTTTTTTTCAACCCTTTAATACTTTTTTTTGTTACATCAAAGCAACTATATGCATAAGAAACTTAACAACTATTGACCCGTCATGACCCATATTAGACTGTTACTCTCAAGGAAAAGAGAACCTAAACCTAGAGAGCTCTGCAACCAGCTAATTCTGGTAATACAGCAAAAGTACATAAAACAACATTTTGAAAACTTTAAAAATATAGAAAAAAACATAATAATTGAGGAAGTTCATACCATTCTTCCTGAACTTCAAACACATTCTTTCAAACAAATAAGAGTTTACCTGTCTTTGACCGAAAGCCAACTAGAAAAATGAACCAAGAGAACCTTGCCAACAGGCAAGTTCAACCTGCCAAGTTCTGCTAGTGAGGACAGACGACAGTGGTGTCTTTGATGTGGAAATGAATAGATTTATTTTTAAATTTTTTTTGACGAGATGTAGAAGGTCTACAGTACTTGGTGGCCTCTAACAGTACCAGTTGGCGGGCGCTGCTCGTCGAGACCTCAATGGATCTGTACGTTTGATCCACATTTACCCACTGGCACTCAGACACTTGAGGAGATTCTGCCCAAGAATACATGATCGCTTACAGAAAGAAGGAAGGAAAGGTTACAACCTTGAAAGCTCTCACATTTCGCATGGAAAGCCTCCCGAATCAACGTCTGACAGGAATGGGCCTAGATCTTTCATCTTCTATTGACTTCATTAGAGATGTTTAACTGTCTAGTTTGTACATTCATTCTCCCATTTCCTATGCCTATTCCATTTCTGGGTCAAGAGGAGCTGATCCAACCTCAGATTCTCAGCCTGATCACAGGATTTGCCCTGGAACAACCAATCACAGAGCAGAGCTTGGAGATATACAATCCCACCTATGAGCAATTTAGACCCTACAATTCTTTCGAACACCTGCTATTGAAACCTGTGGGAATTCAACCAGGCCTCAATCTTGGGTCTTGACCTGGTCGTCTTTGCAGAGTGTGCTGCTTTTTTCATGGGTTTTTGCAGAAGTGCCTGAACTATAATTAGCGAATTGTGTCTTGTTCCCAATTGTTCTCAACGCCCTCACAATCCTAAAGAATATATTTGCAAAGTGAAGACAAAAACGAGTGCCTGTAGGAAATCTTCTTAAAATGCTTTATTTTCCAAAGCTTAACAAAGTTACACCTTTTTTTGTTAAAGCAATTACCACAGACAGACCAGAGTAAATCAACCTTAGAGCTTTCCACTTAGAAGCGATTGAAATGGAATCTGAAAAATCCTTCCAAAGTGATGAAGGAAATGAATATGTCCGCGGCCCTCTTCACGCCTGGGAACAGGACAAATTTAATTTTGCGACAATCTTGAATTGCAAATGAAGAACCACTAGTTGGCAGCCGTCCAGAAGAAAGAGCGTCTGAGAAGCTGGCATGCGTCATTTTGGTCAAACAAATAGTGAAGGCTGGAGCAATCATCTCTAAAACGTAAAAGCTCCTCATGGTGTCATCTGACAGCTCTGCCGGAGAGCAACGGAAAGCGTAAAAGCACAAAAAATAGAAGAACAGCCTTCCAATGTTCAATTTATCTCAAATTAACCCTCTTGATGAAATAATCTATTTACGTAAAACCGGAATCCACTGGCCAAGTGTTCAATCACACAAAACTATTAAAGTCTATCCTGGTAACAGTTCCTGCGGGATGGCAAAATTCATTTGAAACGTCCGATTCACAGCTGTTTTGGAAGCCATGCGCTCGAATTCATTTAGCAGATGAAGTAAATGTGATTTAAGATGTGGTCAAGTGCAGGAGGGATGCAGAACCACATGACATTGTGAGGTCATAACTGCATGAGTGCTTCTTACACGGCCATTGCCCACTTTCTGTGTGATGGCTAATTGAAGTGATAAACTGCTCACCATCTGCCACAAGAGAGCATCTTCCGAGTGAAACCCTATACGTACGGCTCATTGATTTACGCTAATTCCGCAGGAGATGCTCTTAGGTAGATGCTAGGTAGTGCACGTGTGGAAACGAGCTTAAGATGATGGAAAAAGCTCAACCTAATGGAGTCCTTCACTCCCACTCTCACAACTGCATTACTTTCCACCTCCTGCTTGCATGTAATGCCGATCCAAGCCAGTGAAGGGAAATTAGCCACTGTGTTTCTCCATTCAGTGTTCTTCTGTCAAGATTGACTTACGGGTTCCTCACCTATTTCTGTTGTCAATGTTTGTTCACTTGCCCACCTCGAGTTTGACTGAGCAACTTGCAACAGGCCGAGAACATTTACATCTTCAACGCAATTGAGGACCAACTTTTATTGGTCGCTTTGATGGGCAGAAACCGGCAAAATTACTCAATTTGCTGGGTGACTATAAAGCACATAATCAGACAAATCTTGAACGCAAACTCTGATGCAAAGTAATTTGTGAGGTCCATTCACCCAAAGGTCAGTTTGAGAGGCGACAGAACCGATAGCATCAGTGGGAGGGTCGTCGGTGAACAAATGGGCAGTGGAAGAGAATGAAGAGTGGATGTAACGAAGAGTAAATGTAAGTGGAAACTGAGGAGAAACTTTAAATCCGTCAGCATCCAATTAGTCAAGCAATCAGTTCCGAGACACGCCCATTGACACTGATAGGCAGGTTCGGTCTGATCCTATGAAATTGATCTCTCCAATAAACCTTCTGAATTGCCATAACCTTCAGAATTGAATTTCTGAAACAAATACTTGGTAGGGTTGTCTAATTCTATGCGTCAAAGAAAAATGTTATGTTGTTAAAATCTAGATACATATTTAACAACAGCAACTTAAAATAGACTATTTCAAGATGCACAGCTGCATTGCTTTCAAACTGTTTATTTGTCTGAGGACAATGGTCTCCACTGGGTATTTCCTTGAAGGATTCTCCTTTTCGCTTTTGAAACGTTCTTGGTCGCTGTGTTTCACTGAGCAGGTTTAGCCCAAGTATTTTGTGTTTTTTTTTTTTTTTATTGAGGATAGTTGTGCATAGGTTTTTGGCAGAAATTAGCATTACAAAGATCCTGTATTTGGAAAGAGATCTTAGTGTTCACACTGACAGTGATGTAATCACTGGAGGTCAACGCATGTTTGTACTGTCTGTAATAGATATTCCTACCAGATTGAATGGTCTGTTTCCAACTGTGTCAGAAACGCTTTCTAATTCTGCTCTCCCAGTAGTAATGTTTTTGACGGAGAAGACACTTTTGGTTGCATGTGTACTGTAGTTTTCCTGGCACTGCACATATACTGTAATGGTAATTTTTATTTCTACCATCCATAGAAAATGAAGTGTGCTCAAAAGGCACATACGGAGTGGAAACAGCAGATTAATATTATTACAAATACAACAATCAGTTGATCAGCATTTCACATTGTTTTGCAATTTGCATTTTTGCAAAAGAAAATCAAATACAGGTTGTGGTGATGTAAAACGTTGTTTTTAAGATTAAGATTTATAACGGTTTTATTAAATGGCATACAAAACAATTCTTCCATTTATCTTATATACATTTATCTTGTAATAATTTATCTTGTAAAATGAATATTTTGACAATTTAAATCTTGGAATAAGATATAATCTGATCAGGTACATATCATTTCCTGTTTTAAATCATTTTTATTGATATTACATAGAATTCTGCTGAACAAAACTTTGTGATGTTTAGATTTTACAGTTTTATCCGCGCTGTTCATCACGGCTCTGCACATTTTTATATCGATGTGAGTAGAATATCCAACCGACCTTACTTTAGAAGACTGGAAGCACTACTCAATTCAGCCAGATGCCTCCACCAGAAACCAGAAACAGCAACTCATTACAGCAGCGCTGAAGCCAATCAATACAGCCATTAACCACCAGCAGCACTTCATCAGCATCAAACCTGCTCAATTGGGCCGAATTGTCTCGAATTGGCCGAATCTTGTCTGCCTCTCTCTCTTTCTCTCTCCATCCCACACCAACACAGTAAACCACTTTACCTCTTACTAATACTTAAGAGCCACCAACTCCCACTTGTGTTTGTTTTGATGTGTTGTTTAATTATCCAATGTATTAAATAAATACATTAAAAAAAAATATTGATGGTTATTTCCAAGTTTTTTAAAGTTCAATTTTTTATATTTTGCAATACGTATTACCCAAGTGAATTATTTGTATTTGCCGTCAATTCTATAGAGTCCATATATTCCATAGCTCTCAAATGAAATTGTTAATGCATACACTAAATCTGTTAATGCATAGACAAATGTACTCTAAATGTATACATTGACCAGTTTTGCAGCAAAAACCCTGTGGATACATTCTTCTTTCTTTATTAGCTAGTTTAGTTCTACACTATTTTCACCTTTCTTCCATATTCCAATGGGAGGAAGAGGCGAAGGCTCGGCAACCTCATTAACACACTTCAAATGGAATTACTTAAGAAAAAAATTAAGTGAGCCATATTTTGTGCAAATTGTATAATTTGATTGTGGTGCTTACCCATAATTCCCTTGGATTTCATTTATTTGGCTACCTTAATTTGTTTTCTTCATTTTTGTTGCACTGATGCAATGTTTTGCGTGTAGGACATCAGAAGGGGATAGACTGGGGAGATTGTGTGAATGGTGTAGTACTATTAAGGCACATCTCATGTGGGAATGGAGCACCAAGAGTGTTGTATGATGAAGAGAAGCACAGATGGAGCTCTATGTTTTCACACTGCATTCCGTTTATGGGCTGGATGCCATTGTCAAATGTAGAATGCTGGCTCTGTGCTTTCAAATAATTCCATTTTATTGATTCTCTTGATTTTTTTCTTCATTTTCCTAATTAATTTTTCACTGTGATTGTGAAATTCATGACAGATCTGTCTATGGTGAGGAATGGTGCTTTGTCGTTGTAAAACACTGCCCAAGTGAGGGTCAAAGACTCAACCCAGGGTGTTTAAAAGACTGGAGAGGGTAGGTCACGCCGACCCTGGTGACCTTTGACCGCCCACTTCTGTGCTCATCTTTTCAGGTTTTTGTCCATTACTGACAATGAGGTCAAAGGCGTTTCACTCCAGCTGAGACTCCTGATCTGGGTTCCCGATCCGTGACTTCACAGAAATGTTTTGTTTCATGTCTCAAAGTTCTTCATCAAAACCGTCAGTGAATAATCCGGTTGGACACAGATATATTACATCCAGGCCGGCTGGTGTCCTTTTGAATAAATTGTGATTTCCATTTCGTTTTATAGTATTTAGCTTTTTTTTTTTTGTCACAAAACCAGATTACCAATCACAAAACAGAAAGGTGCAGTATTATGTTTCTTTGGGCGGGAAAACCATATGAAATTGATAGACCACCACACCAAATCTGGATTTCTTGACCCTGAGTCTTTTCCTGTTCCAAAGCCTGTTATTTCTCCTTAAAATACAATGGATTTTTCATGAAGCCTGAAGCTGAAATGTAAGGAGGTTTGCATTATAGGGCAGGTAGTGGTTTCTTTGCTGCTGGAATGTCTGATGGGAGCCTCTCTATCTGAAGGAGAAAAGGGAAAGAAATAGCTGTGTAGACTCTGAAATATTTAACCCCAGCTAATTGAAGAGCACTTCCCATTTCAAGACTCCACAACCTTTGAAAAAAACAGACCAGATCAAAGACTTCTGCTCTTTCCCTCAGGATGCTGATGAGAGAGAAATGGGGAAGAGACAGTGGGAGAAGGCAAGAGATAGTATTTTGAAAGAGAAGATGCAAATATAGAAGAACAGTATTGGGGGGGAAACAAGTATGCACAAGACACACAGAGTAAAGGACTGAGATTGGCGTGTGTAATCAAGAGGAAATGATGGAATGTTGAGACGGCTACAGTTGCTCTTCAAATAAAATGGGAGATATTGACCCCTACATTAGTGTTAAAAAACCTCTCAAGGAGAGGGGAAAAAAATCCCGGAAGAACCTACATACGGAGATACAGGAAGACGACCCAGGTGTAAAGACTACCTAAACAAAATACTTGAGTAAAAAGTATATCTATACCGTACTGTAAAAATGACCAATTCACCAAATCCATCAAGACTTGAGTAAAAGTCGTAAAGTATCCCATTTTTAAACAACATATTTTACTCATACTAAATTTAGGCTCAAAAACACCAGGATATGTGAAAAGCAGGAAACTTTATTTATGATGTTTTATTTCTTAATGTAGAAATGAAATTTAGCACCTCAATGTTTCAAAATGGCAGAACAAAATGGACATCCAGTATCTTCAGCACCCTGCAGATGGCAATATTACGTCTTCCACCAAAGAAATTTACCGCGGTAAAAAAACTTGTCTCGCACAATTCCAATGTAACAAGTCACGTTACGTGTCCATTCGAATGTAGTGGATTGAAGAGTACAGATACTGAATAACAAATGTAGTCAAGTAGAAGTTGCTCATAGTTTTGATACTCAGTCCAAGTACAAAGTAGAAACAAAAAGGAACAAAGTCCTTTTACTTAAGTACTCTACACCACTGGAAGATCAGTAAGCAAATTTAAGCATATTTTTCTGAATTGATTTGTTCTTTACCGGTGAATGAAATATTGTTTCTCTGTATGGATTTTCCATTGATTGATTGTATTTTCTTTTTTCCACTTCTTCTGCCACATTTGTTTTCCTTTCATCCTCTTCTCTCTCTCTTATTTCAGTGAGCTGTTGTCTTTTTGCGAGCGATCCAGAGCTTAAGCTGTACAATTGACCTCTAATAAAGAACTATGATTGGCAGCTCACGCTAATTTCATATTCGGACCAGCCTGTTCCACACTGCCTCTCTAACTTCACTCGGCCAATTAAAAATCAATACCACGCTCATCTGTAATCAGTCTCCACTGCTGCTTCATCCCTGCTTCATTAGACGGAGCCAGGGTCTGATTGTCCTGCCAAACACTGCAACACACCATCCCGTCCATCTGAGCTGGGGTCTTATCTTCAGTAATCATGTACATATCATTAAGACGTCTCGAGTCCCACGTATATAAATGTAGATTATTTGCATGTCCCTTTAAATGAATAGCACTTGAAATGGAGTCATGATCAGTCCTCCTGCCCAACACATTTACAAATAACAAGTTGCTGAATGACTTTACTGAGATCAGCAGCTGTACCTGTTTGAGAACAGGACTGCCTCACTATTAAAAGCTCATCTCTCGGCCTCTCTCAGCGCCCTGCAATAAAAGTCTGGGCCGGGGTTTTAAAGGCCCATGTGGAGGCAGGTGTTTGTCCTTGAGTTCTACAGCAAGGGCAGCCGGGTTTGAGCAACAAAAGCAAGCAATGTGACGGGACCACCCGCTCATCACACCTCAAACTCATTTTCTCAATGTTAAAGATTCCTGAAGTAATGTATTTATCTGCTTTTCGCCTCCCCATTGCCTGGCAGTGGGGAATAATGTAGGTGATAATATTAGGGTTTCTCTGTTTCTGTTGAGCCCATTTCCAGATCTTTCCTAGAGGTCACAATTCATGCAGCGCTGGATAAAAGGTGTCCTTGTTTCAGAAATGAATGTCTTCCAGCACGAGGGCTTATTTATTCTCAGAATCACGCCTTTGTGGAGCGTGCATCTGCCTAACTGGACTTTAACACATCAAAAGTGTTCGCTTAACGGCTGAGACTTTAATACTTATTCCAGAACTCAAACTCAAATACACACTGGGCCGAAATTGGCCAACTCTGAAATTGAATAGAATAATTGTCTAAAAAATTGCCTTTTAGTGTGAAATAACTTCACATTACATGCATGGTAAATAAAAAAATGAAAAACACATCAATGGAATAGAAATTGTATTTGCAACCTTCTGAATTACAATTTAAAACTGACCTTTTTTCCACTCGAAATGTTACATAACATAACTAAACCAATTAACTAATACAAGCGCATAAGGAGCTACTCTAGCTGTAAAGAACCAGTTCACAAAGAACACAACAAAATGTCCTTGAGCAAGACACTGACCCGCACATGACCCCTGTGCACCACGGCTTAAGGCTGCCCACTGCTCCGGGTTTGTGTGTGCTCACTTCACAGTTTTTAGTGTGACAAACTCACTCGCTTCAAAACATCAACCATGCATTGTGGGATTTGTTGAGTACATGCTGTGTATAATTCTAGCGGGCCGCTCTGATTTTAATTTGGTAAGACTTGGCAAGCCAAAGTTTGATACCTTTGTTCCAGATGGTGGACACTTTAGCAGAACACGTTTTAAATATGCCACACAAATCGTATCGTCTGTCCAGTGGTCCGGTTTCTCAAGCAATTTTCAAAATATTCGATTCGTTCTTGCGATTACAAATTGGAAATCACAATTGATGTCATGTTCCCCAAATAAGTGTGCCGTGTATGAGTTCTAATATGGTTCTGCTCTACAGATTGAGACATTTTCTTGGAAAGCGCATGGTGGGCAGCAGGTTCTCTCCATGCACTGATGACACGCAACACCATGCTCAATTAGCCCTACATTTGACATAATGGCCGCTGAGAGTCAAAGACATTATTTCCACAGGACTCTAGAAAGAGGTGCGAACCTGACAGAGCAAGATGTCACTGGGCTCTGTGGGATTTTCTTTTCCAGTTCACTGCTCATAGCTTGCGCGTAGACGATCAGAGTCGTCCTGTAGTGGGGACATGTAAATTTTGTAGAAGTCACCCAGAGTGTTAAATCATCTCTGCGAGGCGAAACCGCCTCTTCAGAAGAAAAGCGTTTGCTGAAAATGTAAAGCGTCAAACAAATTGCAGTTTGTTGTTCAGATATTAGCACATGGAGTTCTTTTGTGTTGGGGAACTGTTGTGTTGTGAATATTTGCGGCCAGGAGCAGCTTGCGTTGAGCTCAGAATGACGTTTCCTTAGAGATGAGAAAATGGACAGATGGAGAGTTTGGATGCTGTTGGCTCAATTAACAGGCTTTTTGGTCCCACTGCAGCTCTCTGTGGCGGACAGTCAGTCCCAACCTTTTATGATCGTGGGCCGCAGCCAAACACGGGCCGGCCGGAGAGCTCCGTATAAGGCTGGCATCCAATCTTCTTGGAAAAAAAACTCACCCTTTGACACCTGAATGGCTTTGGTGTTAAATTAAGCAATATGGGGTTGGAATTACTTTTCTCTCACTACTATTAGCATCTTTCCTCAGGCCAAAGTCTGGTAAAGGATTGAGTTGCTTTTTAATGAATAAATGTTTCATTTGAAATGTGTCGTCAAGCCGCAGAGGAACTTGAGCCCGGGTCATTAATTTGTTGTAAGTGTTGCCGTCGAGGGATCAGGACGTAGCTGTGGGACTTTTAAAGACTCCCTGATAAGCACAAAGTGGGAGAATGGATTCTCGGCGTTCCAGACCCCCAGACCTCTGGATGACCACTGGGAACACCTTGCTATGATTCATAAAGAATCTAAAATTCACCAAGGAGTCTTGGCTAACAAAGAGGCTAAATGTAGTGCTTCCTTTCTTTCATTCTTCTATGTCCTCCTAACTTCTGTCATCCCAAATCGATGGGTAAATCTCAACTGTCACTCTCTCAAGCAGCTTCACAGGCTGCAGAGCTGGAGGTCACGGCCTCCATCGATCCATCAGCCTGCTTTCCGTCTGGCTCACTGATGGATTCAGTCCCTCCAGCTTGGTGGAGTACCACAGGCTTATGAAAGAGAGATTTGTCCATAGAAAGCAACTTCTCAAGCTTGTGGGCTTTCTCCATCTGCTCAGAGCTCCAACACTGGAGACACGTTCTTGGTTGAGGTGTTGGTTCTAGCGGAACAGAGCATCAATGTTCTTTCATGTGTCCATACAGACAATGGATGTCCGTTGTGCATGTCAAAGGTGTGTCGGGAATAAATAAATCATCACGCAGGATCATGTTGAAACCATAAAGTGCATTGTTGTAGCATGTCAACACTGCACCTAGTTGAGTTCAGACGAAGTTCAGAAAGGTTGGAATAGATATAGATAATGTGTGACTTTGTGGTTGGGTTTCACGTGGCACTGAGCTGCAGTCAGTTAAACTGGAGCTGATCTGGCTGCCTTTATTTTCCTGACATCCAACCCGCTTTCATTCAGCTTAACCAGTAACAGCTGACAGCTGCTGCTCATGGAGCCAAAGACGGGTGAGCAGGTTTGATTTTAACTCAGATGTGCTTCAACTTACTGTGCTTTTACAGGTTTGTGTGCAGAAGTACTTGTAGAAGAATACCATAGGTTTAGTACTTTACTTTACAGTCATTTAGCAGATGCCTTTATCTAAAGCTACTTCCATGTCATTACAATTTTGACCTGGGTAGGTTTCAAACACCAGCGCTTTATTGACTGAGCTACTGGGAACGCAATACAGTAGCAGTTACTGTATCTGTAATTTTTACTAAATTTTCATTTCATTGGGATGAAATGCATTTTCTATTATCTATTATTCTTTTTTTTTTAGTACTATTTTATGATAGTGGCTGGACCAGTGCTTTGAAAATCTTTGAACGAATGGAAACCGGGCCCTATTTGAAGGGAATATTTGTCCTTTTATATATAAATTAGTCGTTAAATTAAAGGTTTATCTAATGTTGGATACTATAACCCCCCCCTCCATACCCAAAGCCCACTTTCTGAATGGGAGAAGATAATTTCTGGTGGAGTTCAGTTCAGTCCCGTTTAGTTTGATGCTGCAGATCACGTTTTAAAATTGTGAATGAATATGGACAATCTTCGAAACTGAGAGCTTTTTTAAAATGCCAACAAGTGTTTTAAATGATTTTTTTTTATTCCGAGTTCGAAACGTGTTTCTGATTTCCATCCCCTCCCCACGTTGAGGAGTCAGTTTACTGCCTTCCTAGAGAGAGTCCGAAAGCTTCATCTCCAGTCAAACACACTTTCCATCCCAAACCCTTCAAATAAAATCACTGCATCTAAAACAGCTGCTAACAGCCCGAGTGTTCAAAATGTTTAAAAAAATGACCTTGCAGTGTCACTGTGATCCTGCTGGACCTGGACCTGAGCTCCAAACCGAAGCTGCTTCCAGTATTTGTTAAAACTTGAGACATTCTTTTTTGCTTGGAAATATCAGCAAAGATCTGGTCCATTACTTTCCCTGCTTCATTAATCCATCTGCGCCAGCCTAGGAACTTTAGATTCCCTAATCCCCTTTTTTGTACAGATGAATGGTTCTTGCTTCTCATTCCTACATTCAAATTCACTATCTCCGCTTCTCACCGGTGGACCATACACAGATAAATGTACAGCTCAATGCCTTGTTTCATTCGAACACACTTACTTGTTCATTTACAACAGATCCCAGCCTGATATTACATTATTGTTCCAAAATAATTCCATCTGCTTTCATGAAGTCCTTGGAATGTCTGACTTGCGAAGAGAGCAAAAGTGAAGCTTTCCAGATGCTTCTTACTTTTGTAGTAATGTGATATACAATATAGTTTTCATGTACCCACGCACACACTAATTTAGCCTTAAATGCTAACAGGCTAACGAGATATAGTGTTCCAGAATTGTGATAAACAATTGATCAGTGTGTGAGCAAGTGAACAAAAGTGATCAACTTGTGTGACTCATTGTTAGTTGTTTCTCAAGACCACATCTGTACATGTAAAGTGATAAACTGATCATCTTGATTCAAAATACTTTGTGAAAACCATGTTTACTTCTGAAGTTGATTGTCAGACTTTTTGGATGCCTTCGATTCATTTGCGCAGCTTCCCATCTTATCTCCTCTTTTGCTTTTTTTGCTGCATCATTTCATTACATTTCTCATAAAGGTTTGATCTGACCGCAAAACAGAAATTCCATGGGGATCTATTCTCACTCTGTCACCTCTCACAAAGAAAAACACGACTAATGCATGACTACTACACGAGAGGGCAAGAAGAGGAGGACGAGTCTGGTGACACCAGACGTATCTCGTGGCATTCTGTCATCTCATCGCCGCTGAAGTGTGTTTGGAAAAGAAAACCCAAGCAGACCTTGTCAGGACGGTGGCGGGGGTGAGGAGGAAGGGGATCCTGGGAAATGGGTGGTAGCCGTGGCTTGGATTACTGGTATCGTAGCCCTCTCTGCCCAGGGGGCTGCACCACACTGCCACCGTCTTCTACTCCTGTGGGCGTATTGGACACACTGATCCACTCGCCTCAATAGGCTTGAGTTTCCAGTTTCCCCGTTGGCTGATGCAGGCTGCTGATAACTTTGTCTCTGTGCTTGTATCTTTTATCTCACATCTGGGAGACTTGCCTGGGAGTTGGATGAGGACTACACTGCTTGCTTTGTCTCCGGTCTTGTCATTACAAGGCTCAGGTTGCAGGCAGAGTTGGCGGACCTCCACCTGAGTTTAAGAGCTTACTCGTTGCACACCGCATTAAACATCGTTTTTTGTTCCGTGTCGGTTTGTGTGTGTGTGTGTGTGTGTGTGTGTGTGTTATGTTACCTGGCAGAGGATTAAGTAGTGTGAGATGATGACCAGGCGAGATATGTTGGTGCCTTGTGAATTTTCATTGTGCTGTTGCTGAAAAAATTGGCTTGTATTCTTCTAAGATGGATGTCCATCTCCCAGGAGTTATATGACAGATTAGAAAGAAGTGAACGAATGAATAATAGACAAAAATTATATAAAGTGAATTGGCTGATTAAGCTGTTTGGTGTAATACACACAATGTGTTTTTACAGCGTTCAATGAACCAATATTTGATTGTTAATTAAAAAATTAATTAAAATTACTTTTTGACTAATATAATGTGCAATATCCTTAGTAATTGTTCCAAATACAATGTCTGTACACCTTTAAATGAATGACTTACTTTTTAGTTGTTATTCTTAGAATAAGTAAATTACTGTGTATTATATATGAATGAATGAATGAATGAATAAAGATATATAGATATTATTTTTTCTCTTTGTCTTAACTCTAGTAATTGTAACCGTAACAACTGTAGAAAACTGTAACTGTACATAACTATTTTAGAACAAAGTCCCACGTGGATTAAACATGTTATTCAAATTTAAATCATGAATTAGACATTTATCATAAAGGTTATATTCCAAAAACATTAAATTTTCTAAACATTCCACATTGTTTCCACTCTCGGTTTTCTTTCCACTTTGACTGTGAGCAATGCACAGGAGCGATGGGTAAAGTGAGAGCAGGCCCACCATCCTCTTCATTTACACTTGTGCAAAGTAAGAGAAGACAAGAAGGAAAATCACACTATTTGCACAGTGTGTTTGCAGGATAAATTGGAGACTTTCTCACAATGAAATCTGCAATAAAGTGAAAACAAGATGCCACCCCTGATATTGTGGCAGTCTACTGTAAATAGGCATCAATAAACATTCATCTTCACTTGCAAGTTGGAGATGAAAACCCGAAAAAATTGTATGTTTTTTTTCCCTCTGGAATCCTACCAAAAATCACCTAATCGCATATGCGATTACTTTACTCTCACAGCTCAGGCCCACAAATAGTTGTAAAGCAAAAAGCCACTTCAAGAGGTACAACATGATGCTGAAATAATAAAATAACAGTAACTCGAGCATTGCTAGGCTCAGTGTGGTGTTTTTTCTTCCTTCAATACAAATCATACAACGCTTCTCCCACCTGACAGTGTTACTGAAATATACGTCATGAAAAGTCACCTGTCACGGCAACGTAAAATAAATGTCAAAGGATCTGCATACATTGTGTTTCAGCGAAACGGAAAAGAATGTCTTTGATCCATAGGCATGATAGAGGAAAGCGACTCCAAACCGAAGGCTGTCTGTCTTTACCTTACTGTAAAAGCTGACACGAAAACTTTAACCAAGTTTCTCGCATCTTTATTGTATATTTATATAAATGTCAGATTAATGTTAAACACATTACCTTCAAATATGTAGCTAAATATTCATACTCTTCCGTTTTAATGGCCACGTTTGCACAGGACCACAAGAAATTATATGTGGTCTGACTTTGTCTTTGTTCCTTGCACATAATATTAACAAATTAATTATCATTAATAGTTATTAAAGTATTATGAAATAATAATTAAAGGTTATTAACATGAATATTTGAATAATAAAAAACGGTTTTGTATGAAACAGTCAAATATTCCACATATGCAGCATTGCACATGCTTGCTATGAGATTCAACAGTGGTTATTGCACAAGTTAAGCATTACTTACTAAAATGAGTGTACAGTAATTAAATATTTGTATTTACATTTTATTATTTCACTTTAATAATTTGTATTATTATTATTATTATCATTATTATTGTTATTATTATTATTATTATTATTGTTGCAGACATAACGTAAAGTGGGTCACGTGATGAAGGTGGTGGGTCACATGACAGGTGGAGATACTAATAAAGGTCACAGGTGTGCACTTTAATGGTGGTGGAGAGAGGGGGTGAACAGGGTGCGGTATTTTCCTTGAACCGCACAAGCGCACAAGCGCACAACACAAACGACACGATTCATATGGATACAAATTGGAGAAAGGGAAGAATTGGAACAACAATAAAAACATTTAAACCACAAACGTGCGCGTTTTGGATGACCTCATGTGCCCTGGATCAGCCTCTCAGTGGCATTCCGGAACTGGCTGGAGTTTGGCCGCTACAATTATTATTATTAATAATATTATTATACATTCATAGTTATTATACATATTAAGGATTCATAATCAACCCACGTGTGAAACCTTAAAATCACAATCAACCCACGTGTAAAACTAAGCTTACTCAAGTTTGGTCCAAAATCCCAAAAAAGTAGAAGTCAGTAATTAATTGTAATTGTTTCGTAAAGAAACAGATCAGGAAAGTCATTCTGGGAAGAAAAGGAAAATGACAGTGCCCATAATGTTGAAAGAAAGGAAAACGTCAAGTCATTTTATCCGAGACTAAGCGAGATGAGTCCGGTCAAGCAGAGAGTCCGTCACCCAATACTTCTCCTGCGGACGAGGCCGGACTTCTAACGCTATTACCCTGCACTTTGCTAATGGTGTTAAAAAAGACAAAAGAGGGAAGGTCAGGGAGAGTGGAGCGGGCGATACACTTAGCTGGAGAGTGCAGGGCATTAACATTATTTTATGTTTGATGCCACATTGACAAACCCGGTGTCTCTCACACAGAGAAGTAGAAACCCAAGAGGGGCACTCGCAATCTCCTTGGTGTTTGTTACAGGAGATAAACCATGTGTGTGTGTGTGTGTGTGTGTGTGTGTGTGTGTGTGTGTGTGTGTGTGGTTGTGTGCAGGCATTTCGCTTCTATAAAGTGACACTTGTGGGGACTTTGAAGCCTGTTTGTGGGTTTGTGGGGAGTTCAAAGTTAACGTTTTTGTTAAAGTTAGAGTAACGTTGGGGTGGGGGGATGGGGCGTATTGTTTTGTAAGTTAAAATTAATGTTGGGACCCCGTTTAGGATATAACGGCCAGTGTGTGTGTGTGTGTGTGTGTGTGTGTAGATATTGTGTAGAAGATTTCCAGGGCTTGTGAACACTAGTAGGACGCAGAAACATTCTTGCAGCTCGTGTTTGTTTTCTGGTGACGGTGTGTTTGCAGAGACAGGTGTTTACTCGCCCCATAATGAGAAAAACAAGGTGTTATCACGCTGCGCGGGAAAACACTCCCAATCACACAGCGTGGATCCCAGCAGCCACCTAGAGGACGCGGCGCACAGAGAGTGTGAATCTCTTACCCTGTAATCACGGTAATCTGCTGCGCTTCCAAGCAGTCGGGCGGATAACCATTAGTTATCCTCCAGTTAAGAAGGGTTAATGTGGTACCCAAGTTACAGCAAAAGAACATGGAGTTTCAGACTTGCGGTTTTTGGGTGTTATATATAAAATGGAATTGGATGCTGAAAGTTGTTGATCCAAGAGGAAAAAAGTCAAAAAAGCAAAAGTCTGAATGAATTAATTTTTTTACATGAGTTTGAGCGTAACAACGAAACCAGACTAGACCAGTCCTGCACAGAGAAACTTGAGTTAAAATGTATATCCATCCTTAATTCAATTCTTTAGAAGAAATAGTGAAAAGTTGATGTAAAATCTGATTTCTCGAAGAAGTCTAATAGGTATAAGATACAGTTTACTATATTTCAGAACGAAATTCAGAACATATATAAAACTATAAAATATTTGGCGTTATTATATAACTGGTCTTTTTCTGTGGCTTTTAAAAGTCAGTCACAATAACTCACAAACTATTGAGTTTCTTCTCTTGGAAATAATTATTGTATTGTGTATTTTACTGTGGGACTTGACACACACAAGAATAGTTGCTTTTCTTGTCTCCTTTCATAATCCAGACAAAGGCTGGTTATTTTTGTTTGATTTTGAAGTAAATCTGTAATTGTAATTGTGTGTTAGGTGGGTGGGTGGGCTGGTGGGGCACGCATGGAATTGTGGGTCTGCATGTGTAGGTGTAATCAGTGTTTGTGATTGTGTGTGGTTAAAGTACACATGTTGTCTGTTTTAAGAGGTGTGTGTTTGGTGTGTCTTCTTAACAGGCGTCTGGTCCAACAGAGAAGTGTATTAGCTGAGCCATTAAATCCCTAAAGCATCATTACACTCACCATCGACAAAAACTCTGACATCTTCATCCGCCGAATTATGAGATTTAACCTATTGTCAGATAAATGTTGAAAACTTTAATGCAATTTCCAGATGCAGTTTGACACACCAAACCATTTGAATGTCTTTTTATATACGATACATATTTGAATATAACATGTGTGAGTGTCATTAATATTTTTTGAATATGACAGATGTTGTTTGATCAACAAAAAAATCTCGTTTTGTGTTTGTGTGTTATAAAGAGACAAAGCGATGTCTGAAGCAGTGAAAATTTGTGCTTAAACGCTTTCATTAGCCGACCATTAGAGCTGCAGTGCAATGACGCACGGCTTCCTGAAGCAGCCAAACACTCTTTTAATCATATAATGTAGATTTGTTTGCTGCTCTGTGACTCGTTGGAAGCCACTGGTCGGTTATATTTTCCACCACCATCATTGAGCGGCTCAAATGCACTGTGAAGCGTTTAGTTCAAAAGTAGTGTGGAGAAACGCTTCCGACAGATTTTTTTTTTTTTACTTTGAGTAACGGAAGAAGTTGTGAGACATGTTTGCCTCGGTAATTATGGACACAACAACCTTTTTGGCCCCTACTGTTGCTGAATGTTTGTGCTAAAAATCTTTAAAAGAAGAAGAAAAAACCAATTGAACCTTGTATTATGGAAGGCACATGTTTTGTCTCCCGAGGCTGGACACCACGGCATTTTCTGTTTTTTGTTTGTTTTATTTTTCTCAACCGTCCATAAGATGCGGCCCTGCCCCGCCCCTTCAGTCCGAGCTGAATGTCAGCTGGGATAACGTTTGCATAAATGCTGTGATAGAAAAATTGCTCAAGCAGGGTTGGAATAACAGGGGAGATTGCAGGGAGGTGCAGAGGGGGCTGCGGAGGTCTCGGCGTCTGCCTGACACAAAGAACAATAAACATGTTCCACATGGGGAGACGTGGTCCACAGACCAAGCCCAAGCTGAGCATGTGGAAATGGGTTCCAGACCCAGAGCCATCAGCACAAAAGGCCATTCTCACACACAAACACACACACGCTAAACACCACCATCCCCCTCAGCTTGGCACAAAAATCACCATGAAATGTGCCGCTAAAACCCTGACAGCAGAACTAACCTGCCATCAAAACTCATTCGGACCAAGCACCTACCCCTGCTGCATGACCAAAGTCATGAGACTCAAGCGTAATGGCTCTGGGTTTGATGGATTATTACTTGGTAATAGTGCTGTGTCTGAAAGCTGTGTCAGGCTATTAGCAGCAGGATCTTGGTCTAAACTTTTTGTTGGTCGTGTTGTTAATTGTTGAACAAACAGGCGTATTGACTTTGGCTGCGACTAAACGTCAGCTTTCAAGCTGGATAAGCCACTTTTTACTGAAGACTTGAGGCTTTTACAAAACTCTTAATGTTTTTAACAGACGAGATTGATCTTGGATGTCAGAGTCTATTTCTGTCAACATTTAATGAAATTTCATTGGACGTCAAACCACAGTGGTAAAATATCATGTCGGTGTTTTGTGCGTACCTTCCAGCAAAGCTGTATTGCTCTGTATACTTATTTCACAGATACAATCTCTTTTCTTATCTGTTGGAGTAAGATATAGAACATCTTTTGAGATTTTCATCTCGAACATGAAAATGCAAAAACTTATCTGGTGGAAGCACAGCTTATCGTTGATTTGTCTTGTCTGCTGGCAGACATTTTTGAAAATAAAACATTTCACTAAAACAGGTTTGTTTTCCTAGCCACTATTTCCTTTATACTTGCTCACTTGTCATAGCCAGTTTTTACTCAAGTGTAAAGAGTACCTGAAAACCATTCTTGCGTATAAGTGCGCATTCCTTACCGTAAAAATTACTTCATTACAAGACAACTTGAGTAAAAGTCATAAAGTATCTAATTTTAAAAGACCTTAAGTATTTTACTCGCTCTGAATTTAGACTAGAAAAACACCAAGAAATGTGATATACAAGAAATACTTTATTAGTTATTTAGGAATAATACTTTATTCCTAATATAGAAATGAATTAAATTTAACACCTCAATGTTTCAAAATGGCAGAACAAAATAGATTAAAAACAAAAAGTCTGTCAAAATCAATTGCAACTTGCCTGTCAAAAAGTACCACCTCTAATTCACGTTCATATGATTACCTTATAAATCACATATAGTAACTTCAGCACCCTGCAGATGGCGATATCAGTGGTATTTTTTGCTACTCTGTACTTGTGCTAAGTAAATCAAAAATCAAAAATATGATTTTACCATTTATTTTGCGTTTCGTGCAGCTGCTTCGAGACAGTTTGGCACAATTCAAAGCACTTTATAACGAATCTGTACTTTAACTTTATTTTCTTTATTTTAACTTTAATTTCTTTGATTCTCTATTTTCTATTTCCAAAGAAGCTGAAACCTGGGTTTGGTGTTCACTGCAATCACAACACATTTACATTTTTTAAATTATTATTATTTTATCTTTATCTTCATTATGTCCATCTTTGTTTTGGGAGCAACTTTGACCGAAAAAGAAATTTCCCCCCAGGGATAAGTAAAGTTTTTTTTTTTTTTTTTTTTGAGTTTGATGTTAGACCCAAATCAACCCTCCATGAGGAACAAACCACCATCCTACTTGGCAAAAACTTTAGTGGATCTTACTTTGTGATTAAATATGAAACCAAAAACTCAAGTTAAAAGTTTGCACCCTTCTCTGCTTTGCTTGTTGAGATACAGAAGACATTTCAGAGATACTCCAGGCATCTCCTTTAGGATTTTCCTTGCAAAGCCTCAAGCTTCCTTTGTGGCATTAGGCGGTGAAAGCTTTGTGTCTTTACTGGGTTTTGTCAACATGATGACACAGAAGGAGGAGAGCACGACTGGAGCTGCTCATTTGTGGCTGGTGTAGGATCAGTTGGTGATGTATCGGAAGTGGAAGAGTTCAGGGAGGTCTGATGGAGGAGTGAACCAGCGACTACAGTGTGATTGATGAGGCAGGCTCACCTAACTGCATGCATTAGCTCTCTCTAAACACTCTGGGCTCACTTATTGATATTTCCATCTGTCATCTCTCCCCTTCCTTCACCCTGGATCCACTAGCCATCGGCTGTGAGGTCATTTTTTATAACAAGACACTTTTGAATCAAAGGGAACGGCGTGCTGCCTCGGTACATCCGATCATTTGGTCGACTTCTCTGGATTTAATGACATCTGGCAGCGAAAGGGGGACGGGACATTGATATTGATTCGTGAAAGCTCAATGCATCGCATGAATCTGAAAGAGATATGCCCGACCCTCGGAATTTGCGATAATGATAACGCACTTTGCATTAAAGGCCCGCTAACATGTGTTTTTTATGGCAGAGTGATTAAATTTAGAGCTCCGTAAACATCGGGAAGGTCCTATGGCGAAATCCATCCGCCATTACTCGTCGCTCTGCTCTCGATATCGCTTACTGGTAAGCCACGATTAAAGGCAAGCTGACAAAAAAAGCAATGCTGTGAGTGTACAGGTATAGCTCCAGAGGGATTGAAGAGTGTTTCGCTTCAAAGAAGAGACATTTTCCGTTGCTTTCTCCAAAGAAAGTTGAAAGTGTAAGATATAGGACAGCAACTCATATGCGGCTTTGTTGTATTGTTTGTACATTGACTTAATATTGTAACAATGTTTGGTTTGTGCATTTATATTATTGGTTAGTATTGGTTCCAGAATTTTTTACCAAATTCATGTGGTTTCAGTGTTATAGATTATAATCTAAAATAATAATTGGTAGCATATATTTAATCTAATTAAACAGCATTATTGAATTGAACATAATTTAATGAAGTGTAGAGTTAAACAGTTAAACAGAGTTAAAATGACAAATTTTTTCCATTACAAATAATTTATTATTGCAAAAGTTAAAATGTTAACATCATGGATTTTCTAACAATTTTTAAAACGTGCTGTAAGTATGCAATTAGAACATGCTCTGGTTTTAATAATTTGACAGGTTAACTGTCTCTATGAATGATTTTGTATTACTTGTAAACAACAATGCACACTTCTTTTAAGTGTAAGAAATATACATTATTCTCTGTCCACTCACTGTCTTAATTCTTTTTGCGTAAAGCAGTTACCGTTTTTTGTTCCGTTACTTTTTGCTTCTGTACGTTTACAAAAGCTTCTGCTAAAAAATGTAAGTCGTAAGTAGTAAGTTGTTGTATGACAGTAAGTTTTAAACAGTATACAATGTTTCCAAATCTAAATACACTGTAATTAAATATTGATTAATGCTTTATAAATCTTTGCTCTGACACCATGCACAACACTGTTTGTGTGAGATTGTTTCACTTTTTTTTTCATTGTTACACTTTAATTATTTCTACATATTCAATGCTTAAAGTATACACTAAGGACTTACACTGAGTTATAGGATATCGATATTTGCCCTGATTTGTATTATAAACGAATCACTTCATCACCACTTTAACCAGAACTGTAATTGAATAATTTTCAGGGCAATCGAATTCCCCTGATTAGAATAGGCATTAAATAACCAGAGTAAACCTGGTCATGAC
Source organism: Paedocypris micromegethes (assembly GCA_028031935.1). Taxonomy (NCBI): domain Eukaryota; kingdom Metazoa; phylum Chordata; class Actinopteri; order Cypriniformes; genus Paedocypris; species Paedocypris micromegethes. The sequence goes on from CM051493.1 coordinate 35,253,789, forward strand.
ATTTGGTGAAACTCAATAGGCAAAATTATCTAACAAAAGTTTTCTATTTTAATTTTCTAACCTCAGAAACACTCGCACAGAAGACTGAGTGAAGATAACATAAAAGCAGATACTGAAGTGACAAAAAGATTGCGTTCCGTTTGATTTTGAGTACGGTGTATAAACAGTTTGTCACCAAGGACCAAATGCGGGAATGAGACTTTTTTGTGGGTGTCACTGTATTTAGGCCTAAAATATTCATGCAGTAGGCCAACATTTTTATATATACACACACACTCGCATATATATTCCTTGGATGGAGATAAGTCTGGTGGCGCTCACGTGCTGTTACAGCTGGTGCTTGGCCTGGTCTTGGCGCTTTGACAGTAATTCCAGACATAGATTAGCTGTCATCCAATGCCAAATCTCTGCCTACTGCCCACTCAACACCTCCACCGCAAGCCCCTCGCCCTCTCTTCCTTTCCCCAACTAACCAATCTGCTCGATGTTCAGATTGTTCTTAAACGTCAAGGAAAGTAATATTTAAAAACCTTTTTCGAGTGAGTTTGCGAACAAGCCCATTAGCATTCTGACGTCCTGGTGGTCTGGTCCGGGCTGCTTTGACTGGAGCAGGTGTGTGTCGACTGTGACACACCATTAGTCTCTCTGCTGGAGATGTTAGATATCACCCGTGTAATCTTTAAGGGGCAGACAGCATCTCTTGCAAACACCTACACAGAGGTTCAGCAGGTGAATTGGCTTGTTGTGGCTGTAGGTGTGACACTGGTGGGATGTTTACCAGCGGAAAAAGTATTACATCTTTATTAGTGCCTGATTGGAGAAGGTTACAACGACTCAACCAACCCGTCTATAACATAACCTTAACATACCATACCATTAGGACGCGCACACATTTGCTTTTGCTGTGTGGTTTTTAAGCAGAACTGAATGTTTAACTTACTGTTACTATCTAGTAAAAATAATCCAGTGATGGAACAAATGGGTCCATCAGTCAATGCTGCTTCTCAACTAAACTCATTCCTTTAAATCACCTTTTTTAAAGTATAAAATGAATGGATGGATGGATAGACTGTCAGACAGACAAGACAGTTCATTAAAAAATTCAGGCAGATAGACAGACGATCAATAAATAGATTTACAGACAGACACGACAGTTCAATTTAAAAGAAACAGATAGATGGACAGACGATCAATAAATTAACAAATACACAGACAATGACATTGAAAATAAGGTATACTAAGGTAACTTAAAAGATGTGCTTTTCTTTGCACAGTTTCTGTATGTTTAGTGAAAAGAAGTTATAAGTGTTCCATGTTAGGACCAAGCTTTATCGTTTCATGAACAGGCATTTCTGATACAAGTGAATACTGTACAAAACACATCAACATAACTGAAAAAGAAAATATGGGCAAAAGAAATACAAGTTTGCCGGAACCAACAAGTGTTTGCATCGATCGTCCTTTCCTTAAGTCTGGTACATTCATTCACTTTTTTTGCATCTTGACTAGTTCCTTCCAGCATGGGGCTCAATTTCTGTCCAAATTGCCCAAGCCAGCAAACTCATTTCAGAAGAGCTGGTCCCAATCCAGACCACGTGAAACCCCCTAATGAAGTAGCTGAAGCCCTGTCAATCTTTACTTATCCACCGCCACTCGGCCATTCTAGTCAGTCAGTTCAAAGTTCTTCGCAATCCATTCCCACAACATACAACATCTCACAGATGAGCGTGAGAAGTCGTAAAGCCGTTTTTGTTTCTTGATGAAGACCTGCCGTTTTGTTTCATTTCATTTTTTGATTTACTCTATCTGCAGATTCTTATATGGCGAGTACACCGTTGAAGTGGCCATCAACGACTACCTGGACATCTACTGTCCGCACTACGAGGATCCTCTCCCTCAAGAGCGCATGGAGCGCTACATCCTTTTCATGGTCAACTACGATGGCTACACCACCTGCAACCACCACATGAAAGGCTTCAAGCGCTGGGAATGCAATCGCCCTCTGAGTCCGAACGGGCCTCTGAAGTTCTCCGAGAAGTTCCAGCTGTTCACACCCTTCTCTCTGGGCTTTGAGTTTCGCCCAGGCCATGAATACTACTACATCTGTAAGTAACCTATTCTCCAGCTCGCACTCTTCAACTTCAAACCCATCGTCTGCTCTTGCTGGTGACCAGGTGTCTGTTTAGCTCCAGGGTGCAATCCTTCACCCAACTGATGGTTCTAGGGTTTCAGGAATTGGGGAATAGACTTTATCAAGACATTCATGTCTCACAACGCCAGATCCATCACACAGTCGGCATGTTGAATTCTGGTCTATGTTCATTATGGACATACGACTGAGAGGATAAATAAAATATGTGCCAGTCGGACTTTGGCAAATGTAATTACAACATGCTTTATGGCTGTAATGGCAAAGTGTAAGTGCAATTTGAAACTAGAAGTTACTCTTAAGTTTGTTCAACCAATTTGTCACGAGCAGAATCACATATGGAGCAGAATGTTGTTTGAAAAATAAATCCTGCCTCATCAACAGTAGCAGCTTTTCACCGAGGAAAGTTCCAGAAAAATCTTGGAGACTTTTCTGCTCACACTTCATGAGGAAATTCTTGGAAAAGATTTTAGCCGCTTCTGAACTTGCATTTCATTATTCATTCATGTTTTTAATTCTACACTGCTTTTGTGTCTGGGTCACGTAGAAGCCAAACTATTTTAAATTTTAATATCTGACCAACAGTATCCTAACCAACAGTTTAGGTTGGCAGAAATCAAATTATAGTTGGCATATAGTTGCTTTAAATGTGCTCGGTTAAATGTTAATTAACTTAAAAAAAAAAAAAAAATTAATAAATGAAATAAAATAAGAAAAAGGCAATTAAAAAAAACTTTAAATTTAAACATTTCCTGAATGCAAATATGGAAGCAGTTGCACTATTGCGTGTGAGGACTTTATTCCATTAGTTAATTTTATTTTTCTTTCTAATAAAATAGAATAGAATTTTTTCCCCTAATATTTTAATACAGATAAATGATGGACATTTATCTTTTTTTCTTTTTTAAAGACTATTTTTTCTCCCTAATTTGCATAGCAACTTTGCGTTGGTCTCGAACTAAAAAAGTAAAAAATAGAAATAAACTTCAACTTGAACTCAATAGAATGTTCTGTCAAAGTCATTTATTACATCAATAATCCTTTTGTTATTTTTTTAATGGACGAACGGCATTTCATCCATTGCAACGTGTACTGTCCTTCATAGTTTTTCCACACTTAACACCTACCAAATGAATTAGTATTCATTTAGTAGTATTCATTAGTAAATGAATAGTATTTTCAGCTCAAACCTTCCCATGTCCATCTCCGCACGCTTCACACACTATACATCTACTCTGAATGTTCTTTGGAAAACTGCCTCCCACCTGTTAAAGCGCAGAGTTTTGGCACAGCAAGCCAGATGGCCACTTCCCAGAGCCAGACATCGTAAACATATCAAAATAGCATAAAAATCAATTATCACTGTCTGTCGTGTTCTGTTGCCGTAGAGTTATTTTAAGGGCAGCTGGATCCAAAGACGTTCATAATGGCAAATGCGAAAGTCCCGAAGTTGAATCCAAACTCCAGACACGCCGCGAGTCCGAATCTGGCTGCGTCCTGATCACCGGGCACGGAAATGTCAATTTGTGAAATAGCTTGTGCGCCATTACCAGCAAACTTCCATCGCTCAGTGGGAGATCGGTGCAAACCCAGTTACAAAGGCCGTCATGCGTAACTGTCTAAATTATGCTGATTGGTCGAATCATATTTAACAGAGGGATCCTGATGGGGGTAATTGCGTCCACGGCTTCTAGGGCACCAGCTATTACCATTTTTCAGATAACAACAGCTAAAAGCCATTAACCTGGAGGGGGAGCTTATGCGTTGGGTAGTTCCTGGGCGACAGGCCTGACATGTCGTTCGCCAGAGGCGGCCCGCCCATCGCCTCAAGGTCAGACCCTCGCCTGGCCGGACGAAGCACGTGAATTTATTTATTCTTTGCCCTTTGCTTTATCCTCTTTGTTTTCACTTGCATGACAGGGGGGAATTTGCCGGGGTGCATCTGTCCCCGTTTCACTAATGGTCTTGTGAAAGGTGTCCTTTGGCCTGATAAAAAGGGTTCCCGCTGGGCACAGGCAAAGGAAAAGGCTCAGGGCAGCACGCAGGATGCATTAATGAGGCAATTTTCCCCTTTTTGCTCGTTTTTTTTTTTAGCATTCGTGCTCTCTCTCTCCCCTCCTCTCACTCTTCTGTGCATGTTTATTCCAACTTTTCCAAAAGATGCCTTGTGAGGACGGATCAGGACTTCTCGTCTTCAACTCATGCTGCTCTTTTTATATACTGCCATGTTTTTTTTTTTTTTGCCAGGCTTGTCCAATTGTGCTTTCAAACCAGCAATGTTCTCTCCAAGTGCCACGGTTGGAAGGTTTGGGGTTCAGACACTCAACAGGAAGCTCTGCTCGTGACTCCCATTAAAACCTCCCTTTTGTCTGTCACGACACCTGATCCTAAAAGCAAATTCAAACAAATCGCTCTTTTAAAAGCAAGAAGCGCATTTGTCTTGATGATCGCTGAGAAGTGATGTCTAATGGCTAGTGGCCATCTGTTGATCCTATCAGCCAAAAACTCAGCAGATTTTAAGGATACAGATCCGTGCTCAGAGTGCTTTTGCCTGCCAGGGGGTGAAAAAATATTAGAGCCATTAAAGAAAGATTATCAGTGTTCACACTGGTCTAAGCTATAAATGTATCTGTAGAAAGTACGTAATCATTAAAAGAAAGGGAATAAACAGGGAGGAATCTTATCACAATTAGTGAAATCTTAAAAGATAATTGTTTGGAATTTTTCTTTTTATTTTAACAAAAGAACAATTTTTCATTTTACTTAACAAAATAATGAAACAATAAATAGGTCCAATGCGAACTTTGGAAGTCTGACTTTATAGATTCTGCATCATTGAGTGAGACCCTAATGAATATTTATAAGTTTTCTAATTTATATTAATACATAACAGGACAAATTATTCACTTTCCACTGATAATGGAGAAGAAAAAAAATCTGTTTCTATCACTTTAGTCTTTTTTTATGATCTAATCTATCAAGGACTACAATTTATTTCACTCTCTGCAACTGATTAAACATTTAAATTGTAGCAAACTATAAAAAAAATTAAAAATATTGTATTCTTATACATATTGTCTAATTAAAAGCTGTTTCTCAAAGCAAAAAATGTGATTCCATTTACAGAGTGTGGACTCACATTTCCCATACTTTCTTACCAAAAAGGAATTCATGAATATTCTCCAGCTCCAGCGTCGGATAACAAGAACTTTGACGCTTTACGCTCAGATTAATAAAAGTGTTTTGATGGGGTATAGTTTCAAATACTGTGGCCCGGATAATTGAAGTGATGGGGCGTTACAGAAAATGTCCCGGGAACAGCAGGGCATCCCAGGCCGGGGATAGATTTGCCCAAACATGCGCTCGGAAGACGGCGACACAGAAGACGCTTAACCAAAGAAAAACAGAAAGGAAAGAAAGAGCCCGGGATTCAAAGTTTGCATTGGAGGCTGGGCGTTTCAGAGGCCTGTCCTGAGCTGTTTTTAATGCAGTCCGCCCTTTAGCTTGGTGCGGGACTGGCTATTGTTCAGCCTTTGTTCCGGGCAGCGCACTGGGATGAGAAGTACTTAGTCTGGCTATTCATCAGACCAGTCCGTCTCCTCCTCTAAAGAAGTGTTTGGATACTATCAATATTGTTGCTGTCATGGCCCCCAGGGTTATGAGGCAAAGGGGTCTGGCGGAGAAGGCCATGGGGTTATAAGGGGGGTGACCAATGCGTAGTTTGGTTATCCCACAACAATAGAGGACGTCCATCACCTTTGGGTCAACCCCACCTCGGCCCACCAGAGAGGGTGACGGAGTGAACGCAACTGTGTCATTCTCACCAGTCTCTGCGCCTGGTTTTGGTAAATGGCTATTTTAGAGACTCCGAACAGAAAGCCACACGTTCATCTGATTTATGATTTCTCTTTTTTTGTTTTGTTTTTTTTTTAGTGCTCGGGGGGTGGATGGTATTTTTAATCCACGCATATAAAGACACTTCAGATGTTGATTTATGATTTTAGTCAAAGTGTAATTGTGGTTGAATTTTATTTAGAGTTTCATGCTTGAAAGGAAACCAGTTTTGTAAAATGTATTTTTATTGTGCAAAACAAAAACATGTATCAACCCGGATCACAAAACTCTTTTGCAAAAATCCTCAAATTGATACAATTTAAGATTATTTAGCGTATATATTTCTTGCTGTAGATTAAATTTGATCTGTTCAGTGACTGTCAAAAAATTATAATGGACCAATGGTGCTTTGTAGAATTGTAAAATTAAATATTTTATTTTATATATATATATATATATATATGTGTGTGTGTGTGTGTGTGTGTGTGTGTGTGTGTGTGGTGTGTGTGTGTGGTGTGTGTGTGTGTGTGGTGTGTGTGTGTGTGGTGTGTGTGCGTGTGTGTGTGTGTATAAACAATTATTTTATACATATATATATATATATATTTATATTTCATAAATCGTTTTTATCATTTTAATTTTCTATTCAACAGTGTTTCAACAATATTTAAACATTTCATTTTAAGTTGTATGCATAATTTGTAGACACTTGCATCTAAATCTATATGAAAATAGTTGACGTTTTAAAATACATTTGACTCTTTATTTGTGTTGTCCTTGGTTGTCCACTATAACCTAAGTGCACACACTCTTTAATATGTTGCTCTTTTTTCACGACATGGGAACATCATGTGGTGCTTTTATGTCCATGTGCCTGTTAGAACCAAATTTACTCAAAGAAGCTTTTCTGTGCTGAATGCACCAGCTCTCCATTCCGGTAATTTGGAGTAATTGCAAAAGGAATTTTTATGTGTCTGAAGAGCAGGTGGAAATCTGCGTCATGGGGAAAATTGTGATTTACTTTCCATTTTTAGTCTTACAAAATTAGCCAAAAATCTTTTGAAGCACTTTGGACTGAGTTAAAAAGAAACCTGTGTGCGTGCGTGCGTGCGTGCAAGTGTGTGAGAACAATGATGAAGGGGAAAAAATAGAGAGAGGTCATTTTATCTCTAATGTAGGGACAGTGGTAACTAATTACTGACAATTTACAGTTGCAATGATTTGACAAATGACAATGACAAATGAATGTGTTTGTATTCATATGTATTCATGTTCTCATGCTACTTTTGCAAGTAATTTGTAAACCACATGAAACGTTTTAATCGGATTTGAAGCCATAAAAACGTTTAAAACATTCACCATATTCTCTTTCCTCCACAGCTTCACCACACCCCAACCTCGCTGGGAAGCCATGTTTGAAATTGAAGGTTTATGTCAAGCCAACAAGTAAGTCCAACTTGAATTATCTCGGCGTGTCTGCGAATCTGTCCATTAAATGTTATTTACACGCCGCGCTTTCCACACAGCACCAGCTATTTCACATACCAATCCTCACGTCTAGCCTGATTTAACCCAACAGGTCAACTTTGGGAATTCTAGGGATACCTGTATTACTCCAAAGCTTGAGCGCAGTGCTAAGCTTAGCCTAATTTATGTCCAGGGCCCGAGTTTCCACTCCTGCAGACCTCCAGTGATGACTAAGATGGCTTGTTTTATAGGGGCGAAGGTTTTATGAGGTCGATCTTTCATGATAGCAGGAACGGTGGAGCGATAGTGTTGCCCCTCGAGGGCACTCGCCTAGGAAGCTATTCATCTCTCACGGGCCAGATAGCAATCAAAAAACATTGACCTGCAACTAATCAAGGCAAGGCAGTGCAGGCGCTGAGAGACCCTGCCGGACCCCCACACACCAGCCGCTCTCGCTGAAACACCGAGGTTTGTTTAACCCTTCTTCAGTGGGAGATACCAGTAAATACAAGTGCTTTACAACAAACTGCCTCATGATCGTAACCTCTCCCAGATTGTAGAAAACGCCAAACCAGGCTCGGCTAAACTAACGGAGAGTAAATTCTGATGTCAAAGTCAAGTGTATAGTTTGAACGTGCTCTTGGAAATAAATTCTCCAAACTAAAGCAAGCACATCGAAATCAGATCAATGACTAAGAATTACTCGAAAAGTTCAAATTCAAATGTTCTTTTTTTTCTTTTGTCAACAGTTATTTGTATTTTCAAGTGCGTTAGAAGCTACGATAGCTACATCAATCACACACTGTGTATTTATTTTACTAGATTACTAGATGTTTACTAGAATTACTAGATGTATTTTTGTGAGACACGTTTTTTTATTTGAGTTTCTCAATGATCAAGATCAAAATCAGACCCACTGCTCTGGGTTGTGTGTGTCACTTCACTGGATGGTTAAATGCAGAGCACAATTTCAATATATATACCGTAGTGGCCACATTGACAAACTCACTCACTTTAAATTAAGTAAAAATACAAAAGAATAGTATGTTTACATGCCAGTGCAAACACAATTCTACAAACAAATTTAAGAGGGTTTAGGGAATTGAACCAGCTTGTTCTTTTCAGAACTTTTTTTCATTCAAAATAAAAGATTAAATGAAATCAATCCCCCTTCCTTCTCCTAGAAGTTCAGTGTCACGTACGTTTTAGCTAGAAGCTTCCACTGACACTCTATTAGCCTGATGTAATTACGAGCAAACAGAAGTGTTCCAGAGAGTAATTACAATCGCATGCAAATCACAGTGATGTTCCAGCTTTGATGCTATCATGTAGCTGTTTGCAGGAGGATGCTTGACTCCATCCAGCTTCATACAGAAGTAAACCTCCACAAGTTTGGTTCAAATATGGCGCGTTTCAACTGCAATTATATTTCTGCGTACAACAGATGCCTTTGTCAATTTAATGCAACCTACCTTAACATTTTGACACAATATAATAATGTTGTGAAAACTTCTGGATTAGCTATAGCATTAAAGCTAACTGAGCTACGAAGCTAACACTTATGTAGCTACGTATAGCAGGAAGCTAAATGGGAAAACATTTCAAGCACTCACTAAAAACAGTTACCAGATAGCAACTTTTTAACTACAAAATTTTCATACTTTTCGTTGAGTTTATTCTTTTCTTGTAGGGTTTGCTCTCATGTTCAAAAAGTGCATTTTAAACAAAGGTGTCCACAAAATAAAGATAGTTTTCACTGAGAATTAAAGTCACAATGTATGTATTAAACATATAAATGTCATATTTTTAACATCATTATTTTAAACTAAGTATATCACGTAAAGGCTGATGACTATACATGGTCCTATGGGAGAAAGAGACTGTTATTGTTTATTTTGCTGCTTTTGACGGAGTACATTCCTTGTTTTGTTTCTTATCTCAGGGTTAATCTAACCCCCCAAACCTATTTTAATATCTGTAGGGATTATTGAGGGGAATTGTTGGACCGGGTACAAAAGGCCAATGAAAGGCAGACTGAGAATAAGTACAAAGAGGCGGCAAGGGAGGAGACCTGATCGTAAATCGTTCAGAAGCTGGATTCTTTCGAACAACATCTATAAAATATAGTTGATGTTTTTGAGTTTTCCATTTGATGGGCACATTTCTCAAAGACATTTATCTGTCTATGAAATTTCAATTCTTTTTTTAATCGAGACTTGTTTTGTTGTGTTGCTTTTATGTACTTTTAGATAATTAGCTTTTTTGTATATATTAAAAATATATATGTGTATATATTTTTTATATATATTTGTTATTATATATGTAAATATTTTGTCTAAAATTTAATTAAAATATATGAAAATGCATTTTAGTTAATTACATTTTTTTTTCAACAGGATGGGAGGATGGCCTTTAAATGACCTTCGTTATGTTACTGGGTTTATAAGAGGCTTTTATTCAAAGTGACTTGCATCACAGTTATACATTAAAACAACGTGAAGCTTTGGTGGGAAAGCTCACCTGGATTACCTGCTTCTGAATTTGAGTTTGCAAACAATCGAGGGTTTCACATAAGCCAGGAGAAATAAGCATTCCATTTCAATACAGTGAAATTTTTTTTAAAAGACCGAGTTAGGGTTAACTCGTTCTTTTCTTATTAAATATCAAAATTAAAACATGTCACAAAAGCAGCAACAAATCCAAACAAGCACACATATATATATGTATATATGTGTATATATAATATATTAATTTTATATTTAAAAAATATATCATACATATATCATTTATTTTAATTTTATAAATATTTCATAATTTGATATTTATTTTTTGTTTAATGATTGACTGCTTGATACACAAACACACTCAATAAAAAAGAAGCAACGGGTAGCTGTAAAGAAATAATGGGTAATTAATTTAAGGTAATTAATAATATTCGTTTTTTTAATAATGGGTCATTTAAAACTTTATTTTTTTCATAAATGAAACATTTTTAATTGATCGTTTGATGCACAAGCAAAGCAACAAAAGATTACATAACAAAAAAAAGCCTTTGTCTTCGATATCCCAACTTTTTGCTTTGTGTTGCTGCAACAGTAGCCAGAATGTAACCTGTGATCTTTACAGTGAACATTTGTGTTTTGTTTTTTCTCCTAGACGACACGCTCTACGAGTCTCCAGAGCCGTTCTTGACGGATGACTCCAGCGATGCCTATACGTTAATGCCCAGCCTGTGGGTCATTCTCTCACTGCTTCTGCTTCTGATTCCATCATAGCATTCTGGTCCCCTGGCCTTGGTCAAATTTGCTTGCCCCGCCCCAATTTACATCACAGTGACATCATTGGGCCACCGTTGCTCCTCCCCATTTGTCCTGGAGTCCAGCCAATAGACTTTGATTCTGACCGACGCCTTTTGCCGTTATGCATTTCTCTCCTCCCTGCTTTTTCTGCAGGACACGCCAACCAATACTTACACAATAATCAATACCCACAGTGACGATACGCCAGGCCCTGCCCCGAAGCAGACCAACACACGCAAACTGGCCAGCTTAGTGGAAGAATTCCTCGCTAATTGTCGACTTTTTTTGCCGACCAACGCGTCAGGAGGTGGATTTTAGCTGCACACCGCCTGAATCACTCTGTTTCTCTGTGTTAACCGCCTAACTGAGCCTCGACTCTCATATAAGCTCAATTTTCACTATTGTGAAACTGGGAGTGAGTACGAGCATCTATTCTTGTATTTATATGTTTGTTTGTGCCCGTGGGTGCGTGTGAGATGTTTAAATTTTAACAGATGTATAGAGCAGTCCTTTGCAAATTTACAAGGAAAAAAAAACGTATTCCATTTAAAAGCGAACGAAAGTTTTATCTGTGAATCCGCCAAAGACGTTAAAACTTTTGTATTGGGGATGGGGGCAAATACTAACTTTGGTAAGAATCACCTGCAACCATCAAGCATTACAGGCTTTTAGAGTCACGACGTGAGAGAGACCGATGGTGGTCGAAATTTTTCTATCGCAACTCTTTTGTCATATGGGACAGATAAAATTAAATCAAGAATGTTAAGTCGATATAAAAATGAAAAAATAAATGTAGCTACAATGGCCTTTATTCACTGGTGCTCAATTTGAAATGAGTTTGTTTGCGTCGAATGGCAAAAAAATATTTTTTTAATTAGTATTTATGTCTTGTTTTTCAGCATCTAAATGGCCCTAGAACATCCATGGGCCGAAATCAAACGTGCCGGATCGTGCAAATGAGAATTTATTTTAAATGAAGTAAAGCTTTCTCAGCGCACTGGGCAAATCCCGAGTTTAAAATGTTAATTAACATCCGTGCGTAACTAATAAATAACCAAAAAGAAGTCATGACATGTCTGTCCGTGTTCTGTTGCTTCTATAGAGTTGTCTTATACTGGAGACACCAAGAGGAAACCATCTTCTTGCCTCAAGTGAAGCGTGCGCATTGAGCATCATGCTGCATTTTACTGCCAGAAACTTGATGTAGAGTTGCATGGCTGGTTTTTATTGGTTTTATATTTTTATATGAATATTTGCTGCATCAAGCTTGCATCCAGTCGAAGCCAAGCATTTTGAATTGGAAATTTAAAGTGCGCAAAGGAGACTTCAGTGCATGTGCAACCAAGTAATAAACGCACACCATGAACATCGTTGTTCGCACATCTAAAAAAAAATGCATTTGTTGGCGTAATATATTGGGCAACTTTAATATTCGGATGCTAGTAATTTTGCCAGTATCCTTAAATTTCCATATTTGCTTAAAGCTCTTGTGTATATTCCATTAAAATCCTGCTATTTTATATTTTAGGAATTAATAAGCATTGCCAGAAACTTTGTCTCCAAAGTCCAAAAAAAGTTTCACAGTCGTCTTCTGGCACAAAGTTCCACAATTTTATACAAGACAGAAATACAAATTAGAAAAATGACTTTTTTGCTGTGTATAGAGTGCCAAGTGGAAGAAGAATGTCTTTGTCAAAGTGTTCGTCGTCAGGTTGACTTTCTAACTTCCGCCTCAGCTGGTTGCTCTCGCTATCATGTTCTTTCTTCGTATCTGCTTCTTTTTGACGCCGTCTGTCACGCATAGATCTCACACGTCTCTCTTTGGAAAGAACAATTCGAGGGAAAGAGCTGAAGGTCTGGTCACTGTGACGTTCTTTTGACATCACATTTTCAAGCATAAAGACTTATGGACGGAGGCATTGGACTGCAAACGGAAATTCTACGATCGGCGGGATTAAGAATCCGTATAGCACTTCTGCTTTTGTGACAATTTCATGAAAAAGATGTGGAAATATTTGTGAGTTGGAATCGTTTTGTGACTGTGCAAAAAAAAAAAATGTCATGGAGATCTCAAGGCAAGATGGCATGGGTCGTCTGAGACTACAACGTTTTATTTTCCTTTTTTCAATTGTTTCTCTATTTTACTCATCCCCATGATATTTTAAGCGTTTCAAAAGAGCAGCGGACATTATTCATATGTGATATGAAATCATAACGTAGAGCATTGAATTGTTAGACCAACAATGGTGGCAGTTCTGCAGTTAAACAAGTCTAGATGAGTCAAATGTTGCTGTTGGTGTTGTTGTTTCCTGCTTGTATCATGATGCATTCTGGTACATGTAGTCCTCAACTGTTTTTTTTTTTTTTTTTTTTTTTTTTTTTTTTGTTTGTTTTTTCTCTTCAAGTGTTACTATGAGATTATTTTATTTGTTAATCATGTGGATAATACATATTTTGAGTTCATATAAAATATTCAAACTACAAGTAAAAAGGAAAAAACAAAAGAGCAAATAAAGCGTTTTGTTTACAGTAGAATTGTTCTTTCCATAAAGGAAATGTGGCATTTTATAATTCTGTATGGAATGAAAAGCTTTTATCTTTTAATCAGAAAATTAAATAAATGAAACACAGTTGTTCTGTTGAAAAGCTGTCTACTGCGGTCAAAATAAGCAGCTACACACACACACACTTCTTCCAAAATGCCTGTTTATTTAAACGTTTTTTCAAAATATTTGAGGCAAGATTTACCCAGTTAGAATAAATGTAATTGAGGAATATTCTGGTAAGCAAACATTAGTTACATTCTGTAAAAAACATTAACAAAAGTGTTTAGATGACTTGCGCAACTTCGGCTGAAAGGAACGAGACATTGTGGACAAGATCAATGACTGCATGAATTTGCATATGTGCGACGTTTGAACTGGAACACGTTAGTTTAAAACGAAAGGTTTGGCAACCATAGATCTTATGGATATTGCTGCGCACGTGCTCTACCGTCTTTCACGCCAGTCGTGCCTTCGTCCACCGCTGCATTCGCAAAGTTCATGTTTATCTGAGGCACCAGCCATCTGCCACAATCTTTAGATTTGTGTAAACGGGATTCTATGTTTATAAAGCTATATCAAGTTTGTTCTTCTAAATTGCAAAAAAAAGGATTGATATTGTGATAGTGCATATGTTCCATTTTATACTACTGTGTTTTCCGGTTCAAAGTTTACACGCAAATTCATGGAGCCATTGAACTAGTGCTTTGGTTTTTTGAAAGAGCTGATGCTTAGCGTATTGGGTCTTCCCATACTGTCAAACCTTAAGACAGAATGTCTCATGGACTTACAGGAAACCACAGGTCCAGAGTGAAACAAAAATTAACATAAAAAATATAATCAGGATCTTAGAATCTGCAGTGCAACCGTTCAATAATTCAAAGACCCCTGATGGAGGAACTGACCTGGGATTAGAGTAAATTTGCAGAGCTTTCCCACTAAATTAACATGCGAGTTAACGCAGTTTTCTGTTCTTGTTTCAAATATGTAACTCAATTGTAACATGTTGCTAACAGTCATGTAGCCGTTTATCAAATCCCTGTATTTTTTATATATATATAAATGTGTTTCTATCTATCTATCGATCGATCTATCTATCTATCTATCTATCTATCTATCTATCTATCTATCTATCGATCTATCGATCTATCGATCTATCTATCTATCTATCTATACATATATAGTCACAATTTCAGTATAATTTTGATATGTTGTTTTAGCCGTAAAGTACATTTTGTTTTTTAATATATACATATTTTTTAACGTTTTTAGTTACCGTAACCAAGTTGTTATCTTTATCTTGGTTAATAGTATTAATATTCACTAAACTATCTCTTATGAAGTAATCAGCACAGATTTCTTTGTCGAGAACAACAAAAGCACAATTAACCCAGTTCTGGTCTTTTGGCTCAAATGTCTTTGCGCCTTCTTGAGCTTTTATTAATCTGCAAAAAATGTACTAAGCGGAGCGGTGTGTGGGACTGATCTCGGGGTTGATGGAGACGTTTTTTGTGGCTGCTCTTGGTCCATCCATCCATCTTCCGCTTATCAGGGGCCAAGTCTCTTCCTCGCCTCCTCCTCCAGCTTCTCCAGGGGGTCACCGATGTGTTCCCAGACCTGACATCTCTCCAGCGTCCAGGGTCTTCTTCTGGGCTTCCACCAGGTGAGTAATTGGTAATATACACACATTGGTAATATACACACACAACACAACTGAAAGATATCTGATTTGGACAAATTACAAAAATTCCACATTAGAACAATACAAATTACACTGATTGCCTCTCATGTATTTTTTACACAATTGTCCAAACGCTTTTCCAAATCTTTGTCACAGGGAACTGGAAGCACACTCTTAATGGTGGTCAACCAATCACAGAGTAGAACACACACACACTCTAATGGACAATTTTCCAGATTATATTTCTCCTGAACACGTGTTTTTGGACTGTGTGGGAAATTGGAGACCTGGAGGAAACCCACTCAAGCATGAGAAGAACATGCTCCACACAGAAAAACTGTCTTGTTTCTGTCACTTTTCTGTGCTGCCCTGTATTATATTTATATATTTTTTTACATATAATGTTTTGTCCAGGAAATATTTCAAAGACTATTTCTCTCATCATAGTGTTAATCACACTGACTGATATTTACATAGTAAAAGGCTCATTTTCATGATGCTGCTTTTTCAGTCAATGTCAGTGATTCTTGTTTTTAGAACAAGGAAACAAAAGCATTTAAACAAACAGATTAACATTTAATTGTCCAACTATGCCAAAAGCATGAAAGATTTTTTTTAAATGATGCTGTTAAATACAAAAGAATATTCATTTGTCCATTCCATGTAGTTTTGTTGCCTGAAGCTGAATTATTTATCTGAAATATCGCTATATGAGATTTTATTTCATTTTTTTCAAAGCAAGACGCTCAGAACTTTTCCCTTTTCCGTTTCTTTTATTTCTGATGTTAATCAGAAGTGTCTTTGTTACTCCATTTTCCAAGGGTAAATGTTGTGTGTGCAGCTGATTCGCTTCTGCACTTCCTTGGGCCAATGAGAAGACTTTGCGTATGATGATCTTTTACCTCAGATAATATGAATTTATGACATTCAACCTCAGATGAAGCTGATCTACAGCTACAGCGACAGTTCTGGTGATCCTGGGATCACAACGAAGTGCTAACACTGAGAGGGAAGCCCCTGAAACGTGCTGCCGAATCCAGCGCCTACTTCAAAAGCTTCCACAGAAACACTCTTTTTTTCCCCACTACATTTGTTCCCCTGATGTCAGTATTTGCCACAACGTAGAGGAAACAAACAGAGTAAGAACACAGATTATGCAGCAAGTTAGCTGTCATCATCAACTTAATCCTAATCTCAATTTAGACTCTGCAAACTTCTGATCTTCCTTAGCTCTGTTGCTTACATCTATAGGCACCTTATGTCCGCAGGCCACAGGATTTAGGCAGGGAGTAAATACATCTGAACGGTTGTGTTAAGCACTAATATTTGTGAGAGGGTCAGAAAATGGAGGCTGATGGGACTGAGTGCTGAGCTTGGTCTCATGCGGCGCTGGAAACCACCGTGCCAGGGGCATCTTACTGAGGAGAGATGGGGGTAATTGTGCACAGATTTGGACAATTTTCCCTCAATTTGGTATTATCTGTTTCCTACCAGACAGCAGAAGCAGGAAATAGTAGAAGATTAAAAAAGAAAATACAGTTTCAATGACATCGGGGCGCCGTGTAAATTATGCATCTAGGATATCTGCTATAATGCATCACATTGAGAAGACAGTCACGGTAAATTAATAAAAGTGGAACTCATTCTAATAGTTGATTGGTGTTTGGAATGTAAAACAGACCTTAAAAAGGACAAAAAAAAAACAGAGTGTATCTTATCTCATATGTTTCATGTATAAAAAAATCATAATGTAAAAATATATTTCTCATATTTTTTCTATAAAAATAGTATGCTACACACTATATATTTTAGATTGACACAGTATATATTTTTTGTTTTTTTAGACTACATTAGATAATGACAAACTTCTCTTTCGGCTTTTCCCATACCAGGGGTCGCCACAGCGAATCATCCTTTTCCACCTCATTCTATCCTGAGCATCTTTCATTCTGACCCAGCCATCCAAACAAATAAATTAATTAACTATTGTTAATTTATTAAGATGGCAGTATACAAACAAAATATGCCTAAATTGATATTTAAAAAAAAAACTTTCAAGGCCAGCAATAGAAAAAAACGTAAAAATAATATTTTATAGGATTATTGCTGAAGTAATCTTAAGACAAGTTTTCACACATATCTGTACATGTTTATGCTTGAAACTCTTCAGTCCACTTGCATCTTTCATCTGTGAGATCTGTTGTGAAACGAAACTGCTCCGTGTCCCGGTCGTGTGTCAAGCGTCACCACTGCACCGTCCACTTTTGAGATAAAGCTCAGCTTGAACTTTTTGCAATCAAAAGCCTAACAGATGAAGTCCTATCAAAGTCTCAGTGTGAGATGTCCATGCTTGGCAGGACAGAGTTGGTAGATTGCTTCCTCTGTACATCCTAAAAAGATAAAAAAAGGGAAAACTTGATGTCTTAGTCATGCCCAGCAATCTCATGGCGCGTCTCTACACGGACCAAGTGCGCAAACATTGCAAGAAATAAAGCTAGTTATCTTCAAGATGAATCTCTCTGTCCTTTAAAAAACCCACCGGTGGGATGGGAGCTCCTGCAGGACATCTAAAGGAACGATTCCTCCAGACAAGAGTTACTTCAGATGTCCCGCAGGAGTCTGTACCACTCCACATTAATTGAGGTTAATGTAAAAGTCCAGGTCAGAAGCTTCATTTGATTTTCTCAGATCAAAAATTTCAAGATTTAAGTTTTTCCGTCTTAAAAATGAAGAAGATTAGAATAGAACAATACTTATGACACGACACGCACTTATAACTTATAACATGACTCACCACAAAGAAACCAGATTTAAACATTTATACTGTATATTTAATATAACAATTTCATTAAATTATAATATTAATTATAATATTTATTATAATTTCTATTTGTATTTTGTTTCAGATTATAGATTATAGTTTGTTCAATCAAACCAAACGCCAAAATATTCAAGCACCATCATTCCATCTAATCCCAATATCAGCATAAACCTAAATCGATTGAGCCTACTCTCATCTGCTCTCTCCTTGTCTCTCTCTCTCTCTCTCTCTCTCTCTTTCTCTCTTTTTCTCTCTCTCTCTCTAAAAACAGTGGATGTCAGGCTTGCTTTATTAATGAGGACCATCTGTGAAGAAGCGCAGAGACGGAGAGAGAGCAAGAAAATGATGGAAAGAATATGTGTAGGGAGAGAAGAGGAAAGCTAAGAGTGTTGTGGCGGAACTAATTGAGCTCATCAGGAGTTTCGGGTCCCATCTGATATTTCTCAGAAGCCTGGCTGAGTTGGACGACTCAAGAGAACTTCTCCCATTACTCTAGTTGTCCTATGTTTAATTTGCTTAATTATTTAGTTCTTCTAAAAAAGCTTTTTTCCATTTCCATGTTATGTGGAGCTGGGGCGGATCTCAGCGATCAACATCAAGTCTGAAGTTAGAACCCGATTCTTGGGCTGATGACTGATTAATACTTACTATATGTCTCAGACG
Source organism: Paedocypris micromegethes (assembly GCA_028031935.1). Lineage (NCBI taxonomy): Eukaryota > Metazoa > Chordata > Actinopteri > Cypriniformes > Paedocypris > Paedocypris micromegethes. The sequence goes on from CM051493.1 coordinate 35,272,246, forward strand.
TTTGGTCAGTATGGTCACTACACCATTGTAAACAATATTGTGCCAGACAGACAGACCGTTATTTAAAAGAAAAAAAATTCTCTCTCGCTCACTCTCTCTTTCTCTTTCTCAATGATGCTGATGTTACTAAAATTCATTCATCATTTACCTTTGCAATCGATGTACAGCAGTTCGAGGAATTAATCATTGTCAATGCCATTGAAGCCAGTTCTTAATTAATGTAAGAGAATATACAGCTCATGCAAATGCAGAGTCTGTTGGAATGTATCATACACTTTTTATTCTAAACTTTTTTTAACCTAAAATGTATTAATGTTGAAAATGTATGACACTTCTTTTGTTGACATTGCTAACCAAACTTTATATTTTAATACACTAGCCTCCCACCTAAGTGAGGTTTGTGCGTACTTGAGATTGGCCACACCAACTTGTTCAAGAGCCATAATATAGGAGTATGACGCAATTAAAGCGTCATTCAAAAGAATCGTGAAGTGATCCAAGAACGATTTTATTGCTGAGATTCTTAACTAGGTGTGTACTTAATTTGGTATGAATTTAACCTGGTGTGCACTTAAATTGGTGTGTACTTAATTGGGTGTGTCATAACAGGTGTGTATCTAACCAGGTGTGTACTTAATTGAGTGTGTCATTTAACAGGTCTGAATCTAACCTGGTGTGTACTTAAATTGGTGTGTACTTAATTGGGTGTGTCATTAAAATAGGTGGGTATCTAACCAGGTGTGTACCTAAATTGGTGAGTACCTAAATTAGTGCCTACTTAATTGGGTGTGTAATTAAACAGATGTTTACTTAACCACGTGTGTACTTAAACCAGTATGTACTTAACTGAGTGTGTACAGTATTCAAATGGGTGTGTACTTAAACTGGTAATTCAGCAGGAAGCTACTGTACTTCGTTTGACAAAAATGTACGGTCCAAAACATGGAAAGTCGAATCTAGTTGAAAACCTCTTCTGATTACTGAACAATAGTATACAGAGTCGTTGTCAAAACATCATCCAAAAATAAGCCCTAGATCAGGCAGTGGCCCAATCCAAAACCATGTTGCGATGAAATATTACAGGCAGATGTGAGGCAAAAAACCTTCTTGCTCAACAGTGAAACCCATGTCAAAACTCGATGATTGTCGCAGCAGTAATAAACGCAAGCCAGCAGATGTAAAGTGGCCAGCAAAATAAGATGATTTCCATTCTAATGGACGCTCTCAGAGGGAGCGCAACTTCAAGCTCGAAGGTTCTGATTGGCCCGCTGGTTAATGAGTTCAGTTTATGGATACAGGAAGAGCATTTATGAACATCCAGGGGGAAATACACCACAACAAACCAATATCAATTTCATGGTTTGTCAAGAAGAGATGCTCCTACATGACACATTAATGGTTAAGTGTAAAAACCTGATGAAAAAGAATCCTATAAAACGGACAGCAGAAACACATACATACAAAAGTCATGCATATACACCCGCTTTTGTAGAACCCGAGGGAGTGGAAAGACTGTGTCCACAACACACGTGAGATCACGACCCTCAATCACAAAGCACAGGCTGGGGTGAAAAACATGAAATGTCCTCCAGAGACGCTCTAATTGCCTGTTTGTCTTTGACGCTAATCCAATTACCTTTTCGATCTGATTATATTTTGGGAACATTTAGTTTTGCTGTTTTGAAAAGGGCAAGCTAGACATGGTATTAAAGTCATGGGACACATAACTCTATCATCCGCTGGGTCACTGTTGTACAGACCGCAGTGTCTTTCACAGCCAAACCACAGGCCATGTTCATGCATCTTAAGAGCTGTAATTAACCAGGGTCGCCCGCAGGAGCAACACACCACCGGAAGTTCATCAGCTCCCTCAACACAAAGGACAAAATCCAATTTGGTGATAATTAGGTTTTGTTTACCAAAACTGACAGTCTACTGGTGAGAATAAAGCAAAAATCTACATACTGGTATTTCGGTTGATAAAGATGCTGAGATAAAATGATAATATTCTTATAAATTTTTTGTTTGTGTGTGTGTGTGTGTGTGTGTGTGTGTGTGTGTTTGTGTGTGCATAATTTTAATACATTACACAGCTTTTTTTACCCAAACGTGCTTGAGGAAAACAGAAAAGAAGAGTCATTAGGGAACAAGACCAACTTATTTTGTATTTTGGAAGCAAGATCTCTGTAACCAACAAGTGTTTTTTTTCTGTTTATTGTTTAAAGATGATTCTGAACTGTTTTTCGCACGAAACTCACCTGCAAGCAAGTAAGGAAAGACGTCTTTTGTGTCTTGAAACAATTTCGTAACTAGAGAGGACATTTTCTTGAGCACGCACTTTGAAACTTTCGTTAGTAGAGACTTTAGTAAGTAGAGGTGTATATATAAAATAAAAAAATGTAATAAACTAAAAACTGTTACCAATTAAGTTTTGTCATCCTAAAACAACCTAAAATGCAAAAGATCTGGTTGTACAACAGAGACTACGTTCTATTTTGATTTTTTTTTGTTCTGATGCACATTTTATCTGGCAAGGTTGTCCATTAACTGGAACCCATCTGATCTAAAGTTATTAGACAAAAAAATAATTTCCTGAGTTGCAGTGTGACCTCTAATGGTGGTGTACGGTTCACCGCAATCCGAGGAACACAAGGTGAGACCTAAAGAATGAGTAAGACTTTCTAATCCTTCCAAACAAACTGCAGGCAATAAACAAGCTGCCTTAAACTCATAAAACAGATTTATAGAATACACATGTTAGGCATGATTTCTATAATGGAAAATGCCTTTATAATTTGACGCCTCATTAACACACACAACCGGACTCGAATGTAATCCTCGCGGTACTGGCTGCGTTTGCTTGCATTTTTTACGACGTATGTTTTTTATAAGGCGTCTCAATAAGGCCCGGTCCGCCACAGACGGAGCTTACTAATGGGCCTGTGGCTTGAGCGGCGATGCTGTAATCTCACTAATTGCTAATGTAGAATGATGAAACATGCATGAGCTTTTGTTCAGTCTCTCGTCTACATTCTTTCTCACATTCAGCAGAACTCAGATCGCTCTCTTCCTCTAACACTCTCTCTCCATCTCGCTTTTACAGTCTCTCCTCTCTCTCTCTCTCTCTCTCTCTCTTGTTCTCTCCCTTCCTCCTCATTCTCTTTCTTTCTGCATTTTCACCAGCTGCTAGAAATGGTCCATTAGCCAGCCCCGTGTTTCCCCTTTAGAATCCAATTTGTGGATGTAATTGCCCTCACTTGATGTTGTGTTTTTTTTCTTTCTGTAATTGTTGTGTGTGGATGAGATTGTCATCTCACAGAGCGAGACTTTTGCGCTTATAGAAAAGGAGAGAAGTTAAAAGGTTAAAGTTAAGATAGGACAGGTTCTGATGAAACACAGACACCAAGACACAATGACCCCATGACCATTCGTGTATTTCATTAAAGCGCAGTCAAATATTTTGTGAGTAACAAAATACTTGATAATAAACAGGCCACAAAGATTCAGATTTATTTCACGTGACGAATTTACGTCTAAATTCAACATTTAGGAAAGTACAAGTTTAAGGGCCACAAATTAAAATTATTACATTTGGTAAATTTGTTCACTTAAAATATTAATTTAGATTCAGATTGGTTGTTATTTATAGTATTATCTCTTTCAAAGGTTGGCCTTTTAAAATCTAAATGTTGTATCCTGTATTCACAAAGTGGCTCAAATATTTCAATTTATTGATGCGAAATTCTGCACAAATTGTTGTAGTCCAGTGGCAGGGAAACGTCCCTCGGTTTAAGGCTGCCCACTGCTCTGTGTTTGTGTGTGTTCACTTCACTGTGTGTGTGTGTGTGTAACTTTAATGAATGGTTCAATACAGAGAAGAATTCCGATACAGTTCCATGTGGCCATTTCATAGTACTTTTACTGTACTTTTACTCAATTCAAGCACAAAGTGGCTTGAATATTTCAAATGCAGTTATCTAAAAATTATACACAACATCCACCCTCTACATCTTATTGAAAACTAAGCCCAAAAAAAAAACCCATACTTAATGAGAACTAGATACAAAGTCAGATTCGGTGTTTGAAATGGTAAGGAGAAGGCCACAATGGAGGAAGATGGGCGACAGAAGGATGAGATGGAAGAGACAAGATGAGAATGAACAAGATAAGAGGCCCGGGCCAGAGAAGAAAATGCTGCACCTTTCATCTTCTTTATTACTTCCAGTCTTCCTCGGAAAGTTTCTGGATCTTTTGTCACTTCAGGGCGGACGGAGAACTCTGAGCTCTGATTGAGAATTCTAAAGCAGTGTAGAGGGAAAGTCCCGCGATCTGTGGTAAACATGCCATCTGCACAGGTGTTCAGGTGAGCGGAACTGAAATCCCCAGCAGCCCACCCCACAAACAAAGGGTGATCAGTGGAAATCATTTACGTCCATCATGTTTCACAGGCCGGCTAAAAGCTCTGGAGATAAACACTCCCTCCTGCTTGTGGCTGCCTCGGGGTGATGTAAAGATGAACTGAATATAAAGAGGCAGTGAGGAGTGGAGGTGATCGAAAACTCTGCTGAAGGACAATCGTGTGTGAGTGTGTGTGTGTGTGTGTGTGTGTGTAGGAATTTGGCTCAAAGTGGGGCCCCAAAATGCTAGTTTTGCTCATCATTCTATAGTGCAGACACATTGTGGGGACGTATTGGCTGGACTTCAGAACATTGACCAGTTTGAGGATAAAAATGGGATTTTAGCACAGAGGTTATTTTTGAAATTTTGTTAAAGTTAGAGTAAGGGGTGGGGGGGTATTTTGGATGAGGGAATGTATTGTGTTGTGTGTGTTTGGATGAGGGAATGTATTGTTTTGTGTGTGTGTGTGTGTGTGTGTGTGTGTGTGTGTGTGTGTGTGTGTGTGTGTGTGTGTGTGTGTCACAAATATGCTCTTGCAAGTGAATCTCAGTGAGACAGTTTGAACAGTTAAATGGTTAAAGGATTATAGAATAAAGGAAGACCTGTGCAAAATGACCCCGGATTAAAGTAAAACTTGATCCACAAGCACATGAGCTTAAGTCTCATCACTGGCGTTCTGAACCGATCACAGAAGAGTTAGCGCTGATGAGTTCATCATACACTTCGAATTGACTGGAATCAACTCAAATCATCAATACAGAGCACAAGTCTTTTAAAAAGAGTGAGTAAAGCACACACACACAGACACACAATTTTCATGGGGTCTCATGCACAGGTCAAAGTTCTAAAAAACAGCCAAAGGTCCCCACAAGGGCCCATGGGTCCCCACTTTAATATAAAAATCATTCATAGGGTCCCCACTTTCACACAATGTAAAGGCATAATTTGCCACAATGTGTATTGTCAGTGAGCAGTGCAATTTATTTAACTGAACAAAGTGCAATATGTTTTTGTAACATTAATCTTTAAAGGCTAGTGATATTTGTGTGATAATCTAGTGATATACTCAAAAGTTACCACAAGTTATCACATATTGAGTTATTCTACACATTGCAGCATTTCACAAAAAAAGTAAATTGTCAAAATCTTTTTACAAGTGAAATTAATCGAAAACAGTTAGCTAAAAAGCAAAGTTAGTCAAAAAGTAACAAGAAGTTAGTCTACAAAAAACACATATTCAAGCAAACTTTTTTTAAATCGTCAGTAATTGTCGCAATTACTCTCTTGCTCTGCGCTCTTAAATCTTTCAATATATTTCTAAACATCCACTTTATGCTTATTGATCAGGATGACTTCACTACTTTCTGTTTATGAATTGACTCTCTCTCTGATCAATGAGCAAACCACATAGTGAATCACAGGAAGGGTGTAATTTGCCCAGTGATGCAGAAATCCACTGTACATTAGTAGTATTCATAACTCTTTCATAGATACATTTTTGATTTGTATCGTAATACTGTTAATAATTTTTCTACAGTAGCCTGCCACTTCAAATTCAAATTTTATTTGTCACATACATATATGTGACATATTAATAGTACATACAATACAATAAAACATATTACACAAGGTGTAAAATGTGTTTTCTACATTTGAAACAAACTGCATCCGAATCAAACTCAAAGCAGTGGGCAGCCAGATCGTGCGGCGCCCGGGGGGCATGTGGGGATTCAGTGTTTTGCCCAAGGACACTTCATAGAGGAACCAGTCATAGAGGGATTAGAACCGGCGACCTCTTGGACACCAGTCCAAGTCCCCTACCACATTTTTTTACAGTATTAAGCTAATCAAACAAAGTCTTATGTAAATTCAAATTAGTTTTTTAACTTCCAAGTAAAAGATATATTTTATATCAGGTGATAACCTGATGCTCCAGATGCATTTCAGATTACACAGACTATGAATATGATTATGACTTTATCATAAACTGTCGTGCCTCATTGGCATTGATTTACTACCTCATTGCCACCTATTAAGCTGCTTAATTTTTGCTACGCTAGTGATAATAGTACATGCACTTATTATTTATTACCAGAGCCATATGTATTTGAAGTAAGGTCTTTGCTGCATTTTATACTGTCTTTACTGTATCATGTACTGTGTGTAAAAATTCACGAAAAAGAAATAATTTTACTGCACAGAGAAACAGAGATGTAAAGAGTTTCAGAAAACCACACAGTACTTCAGTAAAAGTACAAATATCTTACTATAAAAATGACTGCATTACAAGTCACCAATTCTAAGAAGACTTTAGTAAAATACTTAAAGTATCTAATTTTATAAGAACTCAAGTATTTTACTCGTACAGTACTGAATTTAGGCTAAAAAAAAAACACCAAGACGTATGAACAACAAGAAACTCTTTTTTTTTTTTAATAAAAACAAGAAACGAGCTTTTCCTAGTATAAAAATGTTTCAAATGACAGAACAACAAAGAAGACTAAAAAGTCAGTCTCAATCAAAGTTAGTCTACCGAAATTAACCACGGTACAAAAAGAAACCGACTTGTCGCACACAATCACAATGTAACGATTAACAATAAGCGTCTATTCAAATAGAGTGGAGTAAAGAGTACAGATACTCAATCACAAATATAGTCAAGTGGAAAGTAAAAGTTGCTTATATTTTTGATCCTCAGTACAAGTACGAAGTAGCCAAATACTAGTAAAGTAACAAAGTCCATTTACTCAAGTACTTGTACAGTACAGTCATAACCACTGGTCGCTGGTTAATATGAAATGTTACGCTTAAAGTGAGCAATGTAACCATAAAGTGCAAGAAAGTCAAGTTGTACATTAAAACCAAGGTATTTAATGCTAATCTTGGAAATCCAGCACAAGCCTTTTGTTGTTGCTAAAACCTCGCTTTTCTGATTGAGCCCTCGGAAAGCTACTCAATACCCCAGAAAGTTGTAGAATCCTGCTTTACAATAATGACCCACAGCTGTACGGAGCGGCTGGAAGCGCGGACAAGCCTGGACTTTAAAGAAAACCAATTAGTCTTCAGACCTGTCTTCCCTAGTTATTATTCCTGCTCTACAGGGGAAGATGAAAAGGTCAATTACACTTTGAAGTCATGATTAAACACCATCTAGGGAGCATTGAGATGCATTTCGCTTTGTGCTTTTATTTAGCATTTCAAATTATTCACTCTTTTTAGACAGATAAAATACTTTTAGAAACCGAATGTTACAAAGATGTATTATCCTGTACTTAAGGAAAACGACTCAGGGAAGTGGCATTCAACACAACACCTCTCCTTGTTCTCTCCGCAGAATCACATTCTGCAGATTTACTTTAAAAGACTAATAAGCAAGTTTAAAAGACTTTGGACTTTTCCTGCTAAATGCTTTATGATTAAGCATTGAAATGAACGAATAGAACCTCGATATGTGCTTGCATTTTGTTCTAAACTGAAACAGAAGGCTGTAACTCAAGGTCACTCAAATCACATATTTGATTAAAATGAATTTACAGAAGATTCAAACATATTACATATTACTATAGTTTCAAATAATTTTTATTTCTACAACTATGGACTACAACTGTCTATTGATCTGTTGATTGGATCGATGTCTCTATGTCACAAAAGTGTAACGTGACACAAACTAGTGGTAAATGTTCCTTTGTTATCCAAACAAGTGAATGAGGGAAATATCTGCTATTTCCCCACCCAGAGATCAATAGTCATTCGTTTCTGTTTTAGGAAAAAAAGAGAATAATGCAAGATTTACAGGCATGTGCCACATGAAAATATACACATTTAAAGCAGTTTGTATTTGCTGTTTACATACCGGCAAAAGCTCTTCAGAACCAAAAGGAAAGATGTGCATCCAAAGTAAATCTTCAAAAAAGTGAATAATAGAGATGTTGTTGTCTCAACGGACTTTATTCTGAATGTAATGTAACTCCACAGAATGTTCCAGCGACAGCAAAGCAATGAGTGACAAATAGGATCTAGTGTTCTAGTGTCCAACCAACGTCAAATGTGCGATGTCAAAAAGTGTATCTAAAATAACTATAGGGGTTTTAATAAACAAAGTGTTTTGTATTTATATTTAAACATCAGTCTATAAAATGTCAACCATACAATATGTACATCTTTAAAACGTAGTGTGTCCGTCATATCAAAATCCATACATGCACGGATAAAGAATTCTTAGAAATGCAGTGAAAAAAGGGCTCAAATCAATGAGGTATCCCACTTCTGAGAAACCACATTTCAGAAGACGGGCCGTTTAACCTTGACGTTAAACGCAAATATCCAATTTATGTTTGCAGGAGAGCACAGCAGCAGGGCATCGTAATCCTCCCCGACTGAGAGATGAATGCTAGTGGAGCTTTAGTGTGGGTTCAGGGGTGGCAGAGAAAATCTAATTCAAGCTCTCTCTCTGTGAGCGAGAACTCGTGTCTTCCAACACTCTTAGCGTGATTGAGCTCGAGAGCGCAGCCATCCCTAATGTTGTTTATGAAAAGAAGGGCCAAAAAGTGAAAGCAAACCTGTAATGGAGTTTATTCAACGCAAGTACCAGCATAGTATCTGCGACTAGACAAGTGTCTTAAAAGTCGTCTGCCTTGAACATGAAGAAGACAAGGAAAGGTTGTGGCTATCAGTGGCATATTCAGCTGTAAGAGACCTGGTCCTTGGCTCCCTCAAGTGGCAGTATGGGAGGCCAAGGACGCAATCCAGCTGACAAAGGTTGTGATTCTACACCTGCAGGCACTTGTGCTTTGGTATTTAAGGGCTGCAAGGGATGATTACACTTGTCAGTTATTGACTTCACGACCTCGCTGTGACGTTCATTCAGGTCTGAAGATGTGCTTTTTGTGTTTGTTAAGTTGAATCCCTCGCTCTATGGCTTTGTTTCTGGTATCGGCTCTCATGCCATGTTTTGTTTCTTGTTTGATTTGAGTTCTCTTAATTAAAACCCAGCTTATATTTGCAACCTTCGTCGTCCTGCCTCAAACCCCAGCAAATACACGTGACACAGCCTTATCTTACAGCGGACATCGAGGGTCTGGACAAGCTAGGGCCAGGAAGTAAAGACCCGAGGTTGAACAATATCTCCACTGTTAAGGCTGGTCACTCAACTATTTACATTTGAGTGGACAGATCTTGTTTATACGGTAGATTCAAATTTGGCAAGAAGGTCCTTCTTACCTCCTTGGTGTCAAGCTATTAATTATATTGAATGTGATAAGGATAATGAGATATCATAATGAAAAAATGTTTTTGTATTCCTACTTATGAATCAATTAGCCATTTTCTTTCATTGTGGAGAGCAGGAAGTGACTGTATAAATTCCTTTGATGTAATGCCCTAGCACCCTTTGCTGGTGATTGTAACAAGCAACATGTTCTGGTCATATGACCGTATGTGTGGTGTTGTATGTCTGGTCGTATGTGTGGTGTTGTATAGCATGGTTGTTAAAATAGTGCTGTTGTCTAACAGCTAGGACGACCCATTTGAAACTTGAGTTTGAGGTCTTGTGGAGAGTCAAATGGCCTCTGGCAAAAACATAGACCATCACAAAACTTGTTTGTGAAAATGTGTAGCCTGTTGTCCCGTTCTGCAAATGGTTGTCCACCAGTCCAGTGTATCTGTCATGCCTTCAGGTCTTTGGGACCTAGAATTAGATAAGTTGTTCAGAAAAATGCATGGATTAATGGGAATTTGTAAGTGAATAATTCTCTCCACCCTTTCCATACAACAGTCGCTGTTCAGTTGTCTCTAGTTTCTACAAGCATTGTGTGATGTCACTATTAAAATGCATAATGGATGTTTATGACTATCAAATAAATAAAGTATATACTGTATTTACTGTATTTGCTCATCGATATAAGCAAATATAAGCACCCTCGCTGATTATTTTGTTCCCTCGGGGACTAAAATAAAAAAAATAATATAGTAAATAAATAAAATTTCTGTCAAAATTATTCTCCTAAAATACTTATTCTTCTTGTAACAAACCAAACTTGTCACTCACATCACTCCGATGTTGTTTTACTTGAATAATAGATAATAAAAAATCTATTCAAATGATCAGAACTCCACCTCCCAGAAACCTCAACGGGTCCCATTAGCCTTTGCACTCCAGTCAGCTACTGACCTTAACAATATGGAAAAATATTATAAAAATGCAATTTAAGCACCTCTCATGTTTTGAGTTCAAAATTGGAAAGAAAAAATGGTGCTTATATTTGTGCAAATCCGGTAATTAAAAACTGTTGTTGTTTTTTTTTATTAAAAAATCTTAACATATTGTGAATTACTTGTTGGTTTGTTGACTGTCCATCGTCTTTTATTTACCTTTACTATCTCTCCTTACTTAAGAGCTGTTGATACAGAGAGTTGCAGAGAATCCCAAGAAGCTCATGAATATAATTTAAGGGCCAATAGGTAGTTTAAAAAAACATTTTTCAAGCCTTCCAAATATAATTTGCAAAAATATTGACAAAATAAAACAGAAATTCCACTGGCTAGAAACCAAAATCACTATACACTGAGCAAAAAAAGCACTTTTATTTTTTAGCTGTGGCGGTTTGCTTATTTTTATGGTCAGATGAGGAGGGATTTGGTTGTGCTGGTCTGACACGACGTGGGTCCATGGGGAAAAATTACTCCAGTATTCCTATTCTCAGTCATACCAGCTCAGCACTGAGAAGATCTCCAGTTAATCCTGACAGGACAGAAAAGCTCAGAGAGACAGCTCTATACTCACGGCAATCATGAACCTGCAAACATGCCACACATACACACATAGGCTATAAGAAGAAATCGCTGAGTTTGCCATCCCAGCCATATGTCACCGCCGTAGGTAAACCAGAGGCGATGTCCAGTTCTGTGTTCTAGCCCTGTCATCCTTGAGTAAAGAAGGGCAGTAGGCCAGGCTGCCAGAGAGAGAGACTGCACATACATTTTTCATTAACTTTCACAGTACAAGGCAAAAGGCTCGAATAGCAAAAAGGAAAGTCAGGCAAAAAAAGATCAAAGAAGAATGCAAATTTCACCACAAAATGAATATTTAATAAGGTATTAATATTTATATGATAACATTTGTTGTTGGGATTTCCATTCTGTTACTCATGTGGTTACTGGGTGGAGTATCTTACAGTATGTGTGTTTGTGTGTACTGGCATTTAGGTCAATGTGGGACCTTTGGCTGGGCCCCACAACTTTGAAGAACTGTTTGAGGGTCAAGATCTAATTTTAAGGTTGAAGATTCAAATTAGGTTGTGGTGTGAGTGTGTGTGTGTGTGTGTGTGTGTGTGTGTGTGTGTGTGTGTGTGGGTGTGTCTGTATGTGTGTGTGAGAGCGAGAGGATGAGATATAATCAGATTATTTCGGATAGATAACAGGATGGATCGATAGCTGGGCTGAAGTACTGAAGTATAATATTTTAATTGGAAATCATGAGGCACACAGTCATAAATAAGAAATCTTTCTTCTCTTAAAACAGTGTGTTATAATGATAAATCGAATGTAAGCTGAGCATGGACTCCTAATCACAGACTGTCTTTGAGTCTTCGCTTCATTTGAATATGACTGCTGTAAACTCATGAAACAATACTGTTGGCAGGGAAAAATATGTTTTGCTACAGTCCCTCGGCTGTAAATTGCTACTCTGAAAGCACTTACAATAATTGCATCATCTAACATTTGTTTCCCCATCTTTCGTAAATGTTGTGACACTTAAATGAGCGCATCCAACTTAATGAAATTCTTTAATAACGCCTTCTAAAACTAAACAAGTGTTTTTTACTTTATTTATTAGACCGTAAATAGTCGTAAAAAAACATTTTATTCTAAAGAAGACATCTGCTAATCAGAAGAACATTAAGTTTCACTTTCCAATAACTTTAAAGAAAAAAAATGTGTATTTTTTTAGTTTAAAATTTAATTTGGGCTGTTTGTTGATTTACTGACTGATTGGTTTTAACAGTAATCCTTAGGCTAAAACATGTATAATGAAAAAGACAATTATGTCGAATGTACAAGTTGGATGTGCAAATATTACGACTTGGACTCTCTTTAGGATTGTTTTAATAAATTTATGTTTGGAATTGAGAGAAAGCTGTTTAATTGACTTTTATGTCATATTTGTCACATGTAAATGCATGTGTTATTCAATTCAATCTGATAAAAAAAAGCCTTTTCCCAGTTAAAGTGTTTCAAAGAAGCCAAATATTCAAAGACCTGAACAAAAGCAAGTGCAGAAAAATAATTATGACCAACGAGCAAGCCAATACTGTATGTAGCAATGGCTAGGAGAATACAAATGAAAAGCGAGAGAAACTGAAGCATTGCGAGGACCCGCTTTCCCAGAAGCCTTACTTTACATAGTCTTGCGTGCTGTTGAATAGGGGAAAAAAGGATATATAAGTAAAGCAATATTTAAATAATTAAACAAAGTCAATCTTTAGACTCTCAAAATTAGAAAGGCTCAGTAACGATAACACTGGAATTTGAAAAAGCAAAAAAATAATTGACAAGCTAAAATTCAACAGTGAATGTTCATTTAAACAATCACGGATGTAGACACCTCCATCCAAACATTTGGAGGTCAGAAATCTACAACCTTGACCTCAGGTTTAGCAGTCTGAGCACGAGTGTCCCCAGGGCTTCTGAAGCTCTGCACGGATCTATGGCACATTCCTGCATGCTATTGCTTACCACAACACATCACAGTAGCTCCAAACTGCTGGGAAAAGATGGTTTCGTGCTTTTCTCTATAACACCATCCCCCAGTGCCCCCTGTTTAACTAACCAAACGCCTCCCCAAAAACCATTCACTGAGAGCGTAAATTGTTTATTTTTATTCGGTCTCTCGTGGCAGTTTTACTTTGATCGCCCATCGTGGCGTGGCCCAGCGAGCCTGTCATGCCCAGGTGTTGAGTGAAGCCATTTCCTTTGGGCTTAATTTCTTAGCCCACACAGAGCCAGTCCTGTTGAGACTGGACATCCAAGCCCGTCTCCCTGCGGAGTGGCCCAATGTTCCGACTGTTGAATGAGCTGGACTGTTCACAACAAATGATGGTTAACATTGGGTGTTGAGCTTTAGGAAAGATTGTGTTTATTCTAGAAAGCGAAGTTCCATATGGATCTCCGAAACAAAATAATGTGATTTAGATCAGTGGTTTTTAAAGGTTCTACTTAATCATCTGCTGAATATGTTACCATGATTACGTTAAACACAGAAAGTGCAGAAAAGCTCTCTGGTGGTTAATTTCTTGCATTAACGAATGTGGACATTAAATTGACCCGTGTGGTTTGGATTTCATGGGGTGTCATGACTTCATTCTCATGTTTGATGTCCTGGGTTGGACTTTCTCCAGATCACAGTCAAGTCCACACGATTCCTCGAGTCTGTCTCACGAACCGAACGTTCTTCACACGCGTCCTTGCTTTTGAAAGCAAGGTCAGAATACTCTTTGTGAGATGGAGAACACTGCACCATTTGACCCAGTTCTTAAAACAAGCAACCAGCAGTCAGAATCTTTCAGCCTCCTTCACGATTAGTTTCAGTGGGACTTCAGCAGTAGGAAAGAAATACTAATAACTCACAGAAACATGTCATATTCAATCATTCTTAACCGCATTGTAATTTGGGAATGAGCCTTCTTGCTTTTATAGTACCTCAAGAGAGAGTTTTTTGTTCAAAATTATTGAGGGCTCTACAGGGAGGTTAAAGATGGCGACAACGGGAAGGCCTGGGTTGGGTTCCTTCGGAGGGAACGGCTCATGTCGAGACCACCGCTGTGATCTTGCCAGACTGTTTTATCCATTAAGTCGGATGGGCCTCCACCACAGGAACCCAGTAATACATTTACGGCCTTTCTCGCCATGAGTATCCCATCGGACCTGGCTTCAACTGTCCCATCCTGGCTACTCTTTCTCTCGTTTTTATTTTTGGGATGGGATGGATTGGAATTTTTCCTATAGTTGTTTTCTTTCCATCCAATTTTTTTTTTTACTCCTCGCTGTCTTTTCCAGCTGTGAAAGTGTTTATATTAAAGTGTGCAGCGAACTCTCCCAGAGGTGTTGTAATAACTCAGCATTAGAGAGGCGGAAAGAAGATATTTAATCTTTGGAGGAGAAATTAAAGAGACATTCACAATGAACAAGTAGTGCACAGCTTTTTCTAAAGATGGGAATTTGTGTACGTATGTATGTGTGTCTGTATATAGAATAAATGTTCTAAATATCTCAATCACACTACAGAACCTTTAAATGTATAAAAACTAAAACTGATACTAAAATCTGATGCGTAAAATACAGTTTTATGAAGTAATTGGATAATTGAAAAAATAGTACCATAACCCCTTTTAAATATATTTACAAATAAACAGAATTATATTTTCTACAATACGGTTGAATGGAAATATAGTTTTTGTTCATATATTTCAATATTTCTGTCTTCCTTAGCTTTATATGAAAGAGTTTTAACAATACAGTATATGCAGGTATGTTGAAACCTTGTTTAACATTTTTGAAATCACTCTATGTATATACAGTCGATTTGGTTTGATTGGACCGCTCTATAGTAACAAATCCTAAAATCCAAATGATATCTCATAATGCAAATTTGTGCCGCTTTATTGGGGCACAATGGTCAAAGAAATTATATATATGCTGTTTGTGCAGGTGAATGGTGGCCTAGCTTTAAAAAGCTCAGTCTTCAGTCTTTGGGTGGTAAGAAACCATCATATTATAACAGCCCATAGAATTTGCCGATTTTCCACTGCTGTCTCACCCCAAAAGTGAGTGACAGCTGAAGCGCCTCCTTATTCTCAGAAGCTTCAAGCTGTCAATCAGTTGTCTGTTTTGCCCCACAGGTCGCTTCCTCTCTCCTAGGAATTGTGTGTAGTGCTAATGTTAATGCTAATGTTAAAACAAAGGCATTCCATTGGCTTCTTATTTGCAACACAATGTCGCCTGCAGAGAGTTTCGCCATGCCTGTTTTTCCAGGTCCTTTTCCAAAGTTAGGGAACTGTTTGATGATCAATAAATAATTGCTTGAAATGTAATGCATGCTTATATTGATTTTTTGTGTGTGTGTAACAAACCAAACTGTAAATGAAAGCTCAACTTATTTCCCCAAAAATGTCAAATACAGTGTAATAAATAATAATATGTAAATTGTGTAATTTAAAGAACAAAAGTACTTTAAAATTACTCTTTAAATTACTTTAAATTGTACTTTAAAAATAACTTTATTGTTCAAAAATAACTATAAATTATTGTCCTTAAAAAAAAACATTTCAAAAGAACAATTTTTGTAATAATAGGGGGAAAATATTGTAAAAAAAACTGTATATGGCTAAATGTTAAAGTGTAAAATGTAAACTAAATAAGCGCTTAAGTTATTTAAAACGAAAATTAATTTTTGTAAAGTATTTTTGAGCATTCCTTGTCATAAACCTTCTTATTTTGACAGCTGTCTAAGATCACAGAACGCATATATATTTTACAAGACGTTACAACGAGTAGTGAATGGCTGGTGTGGTTCTGTGCTCAGCATATGGATATGATGATACAGAAAACACAAAATGGAGTTAACAGTGCAGTTTAGATTTTAGAAATCTAGTATTTCACAGAATTTCTTGTAACCAACTAAAAAAATGTTCACAGGTTGGCTTTCTAAAAAGTGTATTACTGTGCTGTATGTCCTTCAGCTTGTCGGTAATTCAAGGTTTATGTTTCCTCATCGTCATCTTCATAATATATTTCAGAGGTGTAAAGAGTACCTGAAAACCACTTGAGTTAAAGTATTACTACAAGACTTAAAAAGTCATCTCATTTAAAAAAAACGCAAGTATTTTACTGACCAAGTATTTCAAACATCAAGCAAGTAAAGTGTGTTAAAAGCATGAAACTTTTTATTTATGATGTTTTAATTTCCTAATATTGAACCATATTATACACCCAAATACCAAAACAACAAATTTTCAAAATAGCAGAACAAAATAGTCAAAATACTCAAATGTGCAAAAAAGTTCACGTGATTTAGCTCATTTATAGCATCCAGTACCTTCTGCACCCTGCAGATGGTAATATCATCTCATGTAGTGGAGTAGATTCTCAAAAATAAAACAAATGTAGTAAAGTAGAGACTCAAAGTTTATTTGCTACTCAATACAAGTACGAAGAAGCCAAAAATACATGTAAAGTAACAACGTCTATTTACTTAACTACTTTACCCTACTGATAGAATTAAGGTTTATGTCAGGCAAGTTTTCCAGCAAATCAAGTACAGTTGATCTATGATTATTAAATATGACAATAGCTTTGTCCTGTGGCCAACTGCCAAAGTCTTTGGGAAAGTAAAATTGTGTCGTCTGCGGTGAGCATGGTGTGCTCAAAACGTTCCTGTCACACAGCTACTGCGAGTGTGGATTGGATAAAAGAGCGTAGGTCTACACCAGCAGATGGCATGACTCCCAAACCATCCCAGGCTGTGGAAACTTCACACTGGACTACATTTGCTTGACAATCCTCTGATGGATGTAGCCTTCCCTGTCACATTCCGGCCTTTTTCTGCCACAATCACTTTTTAACACTGAAATTCTTTGATTATCTGCTCTTTTTGAGAGCGCTTCCCCCTTCCGGAGGCTCTTCCCCATCATTTTAAAGCTACCAAGCAAGAGTCCGTGTACCAAAAAACCCTTACGCAGCTTTTGTGATCTGTGTTAACAATTGTTGAATATTTAAATTATATTCTTTTGTGCATTGTGTGAAATGCTGTTTTTAGTTGTCTTTAATCTATAGTCAACTAATTGGTCAGCTAATTTTACCTGGTGTAATTTACAAATGTTACTCAAATGTTGTACATTTTGAAACAAATTGGTGAATGAAACCTTCTGTCAGTATTCAAATTTTTGAAGCATTCCTGAAGTTAATTGTTTGTGTGTGTTAGACAGGTTGAAAATTAGATGGACAGACAGATTGTTTGTAGGCCAGACAGATGGACAGACTTGTTGATGTACACACAGATGGACAGAAGGATGGACATATTGTTGGATAATAATTGGACAGAAAGTTTGATGAATAATCATTGGACATACAAACAGACAGATTAAATAAAGAACTGGTAGACAGACTGATGGAAAGTTACTGGATTTACAGACAGACAGACTGATAGACGAAATCTTCGCCGAAAAATAACAAATGAAAAGGCAACTGAAAATTGAAAATGTGTTCATTCATGGAAATCTGTGACTAACCATCAGAAACCCACAGTGGCTCAATTGTTCAGACATAAAATATTTTAATTAATAAGAAGCTAAAGTAACATAAAATCATAAAAGTGTATTAATAAAATCATTTGTGGCTTTTTCACTGGTTATAAACTGTTGATTTTCAAAGTGCTGGACATATTGACTTCTCTTAAATTAACAATCCATGAACAAGACATTCGAGTTCTTAAGTAATTATGGCAAATTCAGTTAATCTAGAACTAACTGAATGTCAGCTTTACATGTCTAAGCCTTCAATGTATTCATTTAAAATACAGTCTTCACAAAGTAATCATAAGGTATTGTCTAAAACAGTCCAACATTGTTTGTGCTGTACAAATATAACACATTTCTGACTTGGTGGGAATGTTTAAAGGAGATTTCAGAAACATATCTTATATGTATCTTATATGTATTAAATATGTATTAAATATCTATGATGACAGATATTACATGTATCCATTTCAATTGGTTAGTATTAAGTAAAGTTAAAAGAGCAACTTGAGTTAAAACTTATAAGGCTTTCTAACATTTATTTAAAAATAACATTCTCCATGAGAGAGAACCCAGATTTTCATGAGTTGTGTTGTAAAGTACTTGAACAAAAGGACTTTGTTAATTTACTCCTCTGTAAATTGGCTCCTTTGTACTTGTACTCTCAAAAATATAAGCAACTTTTACTTTCTACTTGACTACATTTGTGTTCTGCACTCCTTATTTTAATGGACACTTATCGTAACATGTTACGTTGTGATTGTGCTCAAGAAGTCGTTTTCTACCGCGATTAATTTCTTGGGCAGACGTGGTGATTTTGCCATCTGCAGGGTGCTGAAGGTACTGGATGATATTTTTGTGCTAAATCACGTGAACATGAGTTAGTGGTTGCAATTGTTTGCACATTTGAGTTTGACTGAGACTTGTTTTGTTCTGCCTTTTTGAAACATTGTGGTGTTCAATTTCCGTTCTAATTCTTAATTTTCATCTCTTAATAAATAAATAGTTACTTGCTTTTACACATGTTTTGGTGCTGAGCCTATTACTGATACTTCAGTGCAAGTATCAGTAATATTCAAGTTTTGTAAATAGATACTTTTAACCTTTACTCAAGTCTTATGGGAATTGGTGACTTGTAACTTGTAATGGAGTATTTTTTGCAGTAAGGAGTCCGTTCTTTTACTTAAGCATGGTTATTAGGTTATCTTCACACCTCTGATTATAAAAGATCATATCAGCCACTGGTCTAGAGTATATTTAGTTTTCAAGAGTATATCTATGAGTGTTCTTGACTAGAGACCTTGTAGGGTCCAGTAATGGCTTGATGTGTTCTGAGAGAAACTTCTATCACAACAAGATTCCCCAGAGGCTTCCAATTACACAAGCTCATCTCTCATTAAGAGTCATTACCGGAAGATCCAGGTTTAGTATAAGCCAAGCAGGTTTTTCAGTTCAATGTGGCGTCTGGAGCCTAATGGGCAGTTGTGTGGCCTGATCTCCAAGAGAGAATCAGAATTCCTCCTGGACCCCGTCACCTCTCTGCTTTCTCTTCGACAATGGAAACCCCTGGACAGCTCTGGGGAGCAACAGACCACTCAGCAAACATTGATCGTGTGAGGTGGAGGCAGCCGTGTGTGTCATTATTGGAATGCAGTATTCCTCTCCTGCTTTTCATGTCTTCACACTCTGCGAGCACGACATCGACCATTCCCACTGCAGCATTACCTTCTCCAAAATAAGCCAATGTGCAGTAGAACTAAATTTGAGGAACTTTCTAAAAGTCCAAGTCCCCTTTCTGCTACCCATCTTTCTCTGGATTTTTGATTTTTAAAAGGAATTTCTGTCTTGATGAGGTTTGATTGGGCAAGGATGCTTGTTAAATTCTCGAAGTGGGCTTAAAATAATGAAATGTTTTACTCTTCACAACTATGTACATAATACATGTTTAAAATTTGAGTTAAGTTTAGCGCATTTGTTAAGTGCTTTTTCCAGGCCATCTCAGAGCCAATGTAAAAAAAAAACATAACACTATGTATAATTTAACATTGACCCGTGAGCAAGCCAATTGTAAGCATAGGCTAGGAATACAAACAAAACAATCTCTGTGTGAGAGAAAAATAAACCTAGTGAGAACACAGCCCATCTTGAGTTTTTAAAGTTGAAATGCTAGAGGAGATTGACACCAGAAGGCTGTTATATCTGTTTTTAAAATAATTAAAAAAAACAAGCAAAACTATTTCCCTAGCCATTGTTTGCTTAATAAAACTGGTTTTAGTATTGTATTCTATATTCATTATTTATAATTGATATTCAATTATATCAGTGGATATAATCTCTGAAGGCCTACAAATATTGTAAACACAAACATGTTAAATATATTTTGTTCTTGGACACGTATTGAACAATCAATTAATCTATATAACTCCCCTTTTTATATATAACTTAAAAGTACTTTTCCGATGACCATGACGCTTCCGAGCAAGTATTTTCATATTAAAGCATTTAACCAATCATGTTGCAGGCATCTTTTGTTGCCATGCAAGTTAAAGCCAAAGCAGCCCACTTTGAGCCCACTCCTAACCCCTTCACTTTTGATTTGCTTCTGTGTGCAATGAAATACATTGTGGGGACACTTTTGATTCAATCTATCAGATTTTGAGTTGTTTTTTCTGGGACCTGAATGGTCTGGAAGATTACAGTGTTCAGAGATATTGATTTGAGCGGGCAAGTTCAACTCTAAGGGCTTGTGTCAGTTTGGTGGGAACTTAAAGACTTATGGAAACTTGGTGGGACTTTGCGATGAAACTGAACAGTGCCAGATTTATTTTGAGTGAGAATTATTACATTAATACATTAATTATTTCAATATTGCCAGTTTGAGGTTATTAATAATGTTTTTTATTGTATTTCGTAGATTTTAATATATTTAAAGTGAATATGGCTTATGTATATGGCTTATGTACTTATGTATCTGCAGTAGTCAGTGACTGTTCACTTCTTGTTTGTCTAATGATATTAATTATGGCTACAAAAGTTTCTATCTGCGACGCACTGGCTCTTTATTCTGTATTTGTCATAGATCGACTGTCACCAAGACAAAAGGCAGGGGTGGACTCACGTGCACAGCCAGGAGAAGATCAGGGAGCGCAAAGGGTTAAATGTTCCAAGTATCATGGTGAGAAACACAGGCAAAGGGTCAGTAAACGAATAAATCCGAAGACATGAACTAGACCTAGAACTAGAAACGAGACAAGACAAGGATGGCAAGAGTGACAGGTAACACTGCTGGCAAAGAAACAGAGACAGGGACAAACTTAAGTCCGTCTTGACTTCAACATAAAAGTTTGAGACGGCTTTGAGCCGGGATCTGTGACAGTGTTTCTGCATTTAAGATGGTTTTATAACAATAATTTAGTTTATCAAGGGCAATATTTTTCAGATGGATCACTGGTTAACGTCGCTGTAAAATGCATGACCAACCACTGATTTATAATCTGTTTTATTGTATACAGTGACATCTGTGACCATAAAAAGCACGTTATATACCGTAAATCTAAAACTTGTCTTACAAGCGATATCAATTAGAGTTTTGTAATAAATCTGAAAAGAGAGCGGTAAATAACGAAGGTGTCGGAAGCATTTTACTCTAGACACGTGCTAAAAAATTCTGGAATTTTTTTTTTGGCAAGTATTTGCAAAGTATTTGCAAATCCCAGCCATTCCGGAAAAAAAATCTTTTGGGAAAGTTTGATGGCAGGTATCATTGCGCTCCTGTACCTACATATGCATGTGTGGGGGATTGTGTGCCAAACTTGCCTGAATGTTCCTGTCGGCACTGTTGTCTGATACCCCATAAACCCTGTCAGCAGAGGCAGCCACTCCGACCCTTTCCAATATGGTGTTTTTTAAGACCTACCACTATGCTAACCCAGGTGCCAACTGCCAAGGCCTTCCACAATGCACAGTTACTGCACAAACCTACTAATGATTCTTTTTTTCCCCCCTAGAGCGCTTCCTTCTTCCATTAACCTGTCAATTAGAGCTCAGCTTCGGGGCAGCCCAAATATCACCACTGGTAAATGTACATGTGGGAGAAGGGGTGGTGGGTGAAGGTTTTTTTTCTGCCCTGGGAGAAACTGACTGTGATTGAAACCCACACTGCCCCCCTTCTTAGGCTTCGGACTAGTCCCTGCTCTCTGGGCTCCGGCTGCCCTAACAAGCTCTGACACACGGCACTGAGCACAGGAGCAGGCCTGCGGGGCAGGGCAGGAGCACTGCTACGCTCATTGATAATCAGGTCTCATCCCCTGAGCAGCGGTCAAACAGAACAGCCCGCATCCTTGCCTGCATCACTAATCCCACCCACATGGCTTTGTGCTGGTGTCAGGTTGCTACACCTGCTTCCATAATGCATGGCGGAAAAATGGAGTAAAAGCTATACCTGCGCCAGCCTGCCTTGCTTTATATCCTGCTAAGTTTTCTGCTTGGTTGAATTGGTTTGTTGTTGTTGGTTTTTGTGGAAGTTCTTGTAAATCCACACGGCAGGTTTCTGTTTTGCTGTGAGCTTTCTAGAATCAACATTTTTATCGAATCGTCCAGTTTAGTTCAATGGTCTTTGTTTCGCAAATTGGCGAAGGTCTGATGTACACCTAGTTTTGATTATGGAATTGCTGATTATGAAAAGCCCAGTTCAAAAGCTCAAGAATCATAAAGCCATAGAGAAGTTGAAATCCACCGGCCCATCTCAAGAGCAACAAATAAGGCTTCTGGGGTTTTGCTTATGGACTTCTAATTGGAAGAGCGTGAATAAATTCTTCATAGTGTGTTGAAGCTGGTGGAGAACCTGGGAAATAATAAGATATAAAAGAGCAAATGTATACACTGTATTTACGAAAATATAAGCACCCCAATTTTAGACACTCAGAAACGTGTGTGCTTATATGCACTTATTTCAAATATGTGTAAAATGTAAGTGCCCAAGTCTGGAGCAATCACAAATAAATGGAAATACGTCATCTTAATGCAGCTGTGCGCTTCCTCGTTGTGTCCTCTTTTTTTTTTTATTTTTTATTTTTTTTGTTTAAATAATGCTTCCAGAGGCATACATGCATATATGGCTGAATACAAGAAATAAAGAAACATTAGGCATGCAGCGACAGTGGCAGTGGCTAAATTACGTGTTCGAAATAAAAATAAACTAAATACAATAGTTAGTATTGGAGCCGACAGAGACGACAAACCACGTTCGCAGATCAGCAATAACAAATTGAAATGAAGACCAAAGGCAGGCGAGTAGAAAAGAAAGACCACAGGTAAGGAGTCAAAACCAGGGAACAAACACAATCAAAATGCTTGGTCTGCTGCACAGGGAAAAACAATACTTTGTCACGATGATCATCATGTAGCGTCTGATAAAGACCTTAGCTAAAAATGGCTGTCACTTTGCTGCGTTGACTTCAGTGTCAAGGGTCATTTTTTTGTGCCTGAAAAATTACACGTAATTCTCGTAAATGCGTATATATGCTGTGGGAGAATTAAAGGCTTTTTCGATTCAATTCAATATATATATACACCTATATACGCAGTTCCTTTATAAATGATAATTTTCCAAGCCAAGTGTGAGCAGATAAGAACTAAAGTTGCATTGAATTCGGAACATTTTATGCAACTGCTGTATTGCTTTGATCATCTGTCATTCTGTAATTTTCACAATGTCGGTGAGCTGTGTAGATATTCCAAAACGCATGGAGCAGATAAGCGTTCTCAAGCACAGCTCTCAAGCCAGCCTGTTTGGACAGTGACACACTGACACACACACATGTTGACAGACAGCTCATAAAACATACACACACAATGCAAAGGTGTGATCAAGGTTCAGCCTTGGATGTTCAGGCAGGTATGGCAGCAGGAGCTCTGGTTCCCAGGGCTTGAGGAACTCTGGATGTACTTTTTGAATTATTGATGCATTGTAGACTATGCATAATGCAAAATACATGTGCTGGGGGGACTGTGAAGGCAGGCGGGCTGCTTTCAGCACACCAAAAATGGACACTAGATCCCGGTTTAGAATCATCACCTGACAAGACCTAAAAGTGGAAAATGTCCAACTTTGGATATTAATCATTATGCATTGTACACACTTGCACTTTTTGAGAGATATAGACCTCATTAAATGTTTTGTTCTGAAATAAAACGTATTCAGGCCAGCAAAACAAAACATGCCAATTTACCGGTTGATAACTTGCGTTATAAATGGTTTTGTTAAAATCTGATCTCCATCTCTTTTTCTAGGCATCTGGAGACTGGTATTCTGCAGGTATGTCCAGTCCAGATTTATCATGTTTAGAAGCGAGTCTACATCTGGAGTCAGTATGTCTTGAGTTTGGCATAGCATTGCATTTATTAATTTTTTCCAAGTTTATTGTTTTTTGTTGATTTTGAAAGATGGAGACAAAATTTTGTTTTTGGCTATTGCCTACTTTTATTCATTTTTTTATTTAGCTATTTATTTATTTGATTTACTTGTTTGTATGTTTGATTATTTCTGTATTTGTGGTTTCCACTGTTTATCCTGTGGTTTTGCAAAATAAAAGCCCTTTTCTAGACCGCAATTCCCTGAACCGTTAGCAGATTTGTCCCATAAATGTGTTCTTATTTCATCTATTAGTTAAAATGTTAAGTTGAACCGTTCAAACTGCCACATTGAATGTTCACGGACAGAAACATGGAGGCCTGTGCACATAAATAATACATGGTTCATAGGTCTACATGTTTCTTCTGGTTGCAAATTAAATAGTGTGTGAAAATTTATAAAATATATTATAGTATAAATTATGTTGACTCCAATGTTGTAGCATTGCATACATTTGAATCTGCACTTAATACGCTAATTTCGCACTTAATACGCTAAAGCACTAATGTTTTGTCATACAATATGTTCTTATAATTTACCTACATGAGAATAGACACTTTTTGATTGTCTACAGTTTTAGATAGACATGAACATTTATTCCTCTTGTTAACAAACAGAACAAGCACTTGATTTCCCCAAACTAAAAAAAACCTATTGGTTAAAAATTGCTGACACAAGGAAAATATTTAGAGAATATTTAAGTATATGAGTTTTGCATCTAACATCTAATGCCTTCTTTAAAAGAGACAGAAAGAAAAAAAGCATGAAAAGGAAGTGACATAATGGAAAGAAAGTGCTCAGTACATGAGATACAAAGGAAAGAAGGTATGAACAGACGTAAAGGTAAGAAAGTATGAAAGGATTAAAGGAAAGAAAGTAAATTTAAGACATAAAGGACAGACGGTATGAAGAGACATGAAGGACGGAAAGGCAAGAAAGACGAAAGGAAGGAAGAAAGAAAGAAAGAAATAAAGAAAGAAAGAAAGAAAAAAAGAAAGAAAGAAAGAAAGAAAGAAAGAAAGAAAGAAAGAAAGAAAGAAAGAAAAAAGTAAATTCATGGGCAAAAACGACAAGAGCTCATTTGACTTAAATTACTTATTTATAAATCTAATACTTTACTTTATCTAATCGTTGCTATAAACACAACAAATGTAAATCTAAACTAGTTTTGGTTTTGTGCCTCACTTTTAAAAGCGCCATCAAATGTTCTGTTCTGTGCCCGCTGCTCATGCTTCTTGAAAATATTACCAATCTATCATAAACAGCGGAAAGAGCAGAAACCGCATGGGTTCTGATGATGATTGTGTAAGGAAATACCGGAAAGCTAATGATATTCAGACACTAACTCATGTCAACCGCACAGGGAGCAGGCACACATGCAGACAGTATTAATTCCAACCCAGAACTGTCTATGAACTTTGCCTGACCCTCACCATTTAAATGCAAACAAACCCAGACAGGCAACCGGAGCATCTCCTTCCCTCCCTTCCGCCAGGAGCCAGCACTTTGATTGTGCATCATGAAAGCAAATATCTATACCATATAAAGACAAAGTTACAATGCCCAAGGTCAGAATAATACTGCATAAGTGTAGAAAGGCCACATCAGATGGATTGGCTTATAATGAGGCAGTTTATCTTCAAACTCAAGATATGCATTTATTGAAGAAGCTTGCAGGGACATATTTTATGGGAACTAATGCGAGATGTGTTAGGAATAGGAATTGTCTTTATGATCACATGCAACAATGCAGGGCCAGTGACATTCATCCGGTTTTTGAGTTTGTTTATTTCCTTTTCATCGACAAAAATGTAAAAAAAAAAATTGCTTCAACATTTTGTAACTACAGAACAGAACTATTTTTAACGTATTTATGTATTTTTATGAAACATAAAATGTTTCAAACTATAATTTTACACAAATAACAAAAATTCCACCAATTGTTTTGTGTCATGTCAACCACTTATAATAAAATGTATATGATATATTATATTATATCTATATAAAAATTTTTACTTATGTTCCCTCAGTGATGATAATTAATGACTGTAAACACGATAAACTTTAAATGTGTTTTTTTGTTATATTTTTTTCTCTATGTATGTAGTCTTTAGTATTTTGTTACATAATGTGTCTTTAAGGGGGAAAGCAACACTGTCAACCAATTAAACATCAGATTTACAACAGCAAGAATAGCCTTCCATCTATTTTTGAGCTGCATTTTTTATTTCTGGGTCGCAGGGAATTGGACGGAACTACACATTTACTATCTGAACTCAAATTTTCGAAAATGGCGACCAATAGGAAACCCACAAAAGGAAGAGCGCAAACACTGTGACAAGGCCTAGAACATGAGTTCCAAATGTATCACAAGAATATTATTCCTTGAAATCATAAATCTAGAACTTTCTAGTTGCAATGGAAAATATTAAACACTCAAAAATGTATTTCAGTAGCTTAAGCAAATGGAACTCAAAAAAAGGTTTCTTCATTTGTCTCTCTACTAAGACATGAGCAAGCAAACAGCCCTATCGAATTGTGAGACAGGAATGGCGCACAGCGGCAGAGAGCGATGCTCTCATTAGCCATAGAATGTAATAAAAAAGACGATGTCTGTAGGGAGAAACAAGCCCTTCTGGTCGATACGTTCCAGCGAGTGAGTGTCCTGTTTCGGCTGATGGAACGTATTACTATGGAATACAATTTTAGCTTCTGCATTCATGAGCATCCCTGAACCCCACATGTGGAAAAAAATGGCCCTTGGAACAACTAATGCTCTGAAACGTCTAGCGTGGGCTTCTACATGAAGGTAATGTCTTTCGTTGATTAAACTATTTGCTAATTTTGCATGACAAAGAAAAACAATCCACAATACCAACACCGAATTAACAAATGATTCATGAACCTGTCAGCAAAATACCAGGGGTGTAAAGAGTTCCTGAAAACCATGCATGAGTAAATGTATACTTATACGTATACCTTGCTGTAAAAATTACTTCATTATAAATTACAAGTCACCAATTCCAAGAAGACTTGCGTAGAAGTTGTAAAGTATCCATATTAAAAATAAAATAACAAGAAATATGAAAACAATTGTATTTTCCTAATATAGAAATTTAATTTAACACCTCAATGTTTCAAAATGGCAGAACAAAAGAGATCAAATAAGGATAAAACGTCAGTCTCAGTCAAACTCATATTAGCTAATTCTTGTGATTAATAGCATCCATTACCTTCAGCTCCCTGCAGATGGCGATAAAGTCTCGTCTGCCCAAGAAATTACCTGTGGAAGGAATTAATGCAGACTTGTCGCGCACAGTCACAATGTAGCGAGTAAGTGCCCATTCAAATGTAGTGGAGTACAGAATCTCAATCTCCAATTTAGTCAACTAGAGGGTAAAATTGCTTATATTTATATTTTATATTTTGCTTATACCTAGAAACTTAACAGTTGGCGTAGAATGATACACCATACAAGCACAAACACAATATGATAGTCAATTATGTAGATATGTCATTGTTTTGTAGCATGTAGCTTGTTTTGTAGCAACCTAATGGTTCTTTTTGACTTGCATCAGCCTTTTAAATAGACAAAATGCTCTTGACCATTATCGCTATGAAAGAATGCACCATGCAGTAGTTGTTTCATAGACCACCCTTTCTGATCTTCAGTTCGTACACATACATTTACCTTTTTAAAGAGATTCAGAAAATTAATGTTTTCAGGCCCATGTAAAGTCTCCCTGCAAGGTGAGTTTAAAATGTTAAACATGTCATTATGTCTGTTGTAGAACCACACAGGAGGTGTCTGTGGGTGTGTGTGTGTGTGTGTGTGTGTGTGTGTGTGTGTGCGCGCGCGCAACAGTTGACTTGAGACATTAAAAAGAAATACTTGTCTTGAAAAACAAAGTGTAATTTAAAGTATTGGAGTAATGTTTCACTTCAGCAAAGTTGTACCCAACCACATGTTGTTCTGAGGAATGATTTATAAACTGCTGAGAACATGAACCCACAGAAATTTTAAGAAGACTTTAGGAAATTTATTCAGCATGTAATGTAAAACCATTTCTTCCACATTGTACAATGAATACAAATCACATTGCTTTATGCTTTTCTCTGATCAACGTATTTGTAAAATGAATATTTTAATTGAAACCACTGCACAGGATCACAGTGTAAATCCCTTTTGGTTTTTCAATAACGATCCCAGCATTAGGAACAAAGAGAAACATAGTGATGTTCTTTAGAGAAGAACTTCAGATTAAAAACACAAGTGAAAATGTTTCTTAAAACAAAGCAGAACTTTATAAATGGCACCCATGGCAGGTTTAAAGAAAATTGTAGGCTTGGAGCATTTTTTATCGTCTTTTCTTATACAGCCCATAATGTATCCTTGATGTAGAAAGTTCCCGCTGTGTTCAGTCCTGCAGACACTATAGTTAACAGCAGGACGGTAAACACTGAACCTGAAGTGCATTACATCAAATATTTGCAGTTCAATGATGGGAACCCGCAACCTGTAAAATACATTTTCAATGCCAATGGAATAATTTTCTACTCAAAAACTATTGTTTAGATTTTGTAATCTTACCACTGAAGCTTGGCAGACATTGTCTTCGCATCAGACAGGAAATTATGCTACTAGAGGATTAAAAGTACAGAGTCTTCTGTACTGAACCACCTGTCTGTGCAGGTGCAAGTTCTCAAAGCCCTCAAATCTATACAATTTGAAATAATTTAGATTATATTAAAATGATATGTTCATTCTGGGTTTTAGATTTAAAAAGACATTGCTGTATTTTACTGGATGGTCTCATCTATACAATTTCTGTGCAAATATTACTTTGTTGTTGTTGTTGTTGTTGTTGTTGTTGTTGTTGTTGTTGTTGTTGTTGTTGTTGTTGATGTTCAGTGTAGTGATAATTCCACTGATTGCCAATAATGTTTAGGCTGGCATTACAGAATGTTTACTAGGAAACTGAGTTTTTTTTTTGTCACAGTTCCATCTTTCCATTGATCCTCACTGTATGTGTCCTAGAAATCGTGCTGCGTTCTTCAGATCCCCTCTGTGCGTAACTGACAGTTGCTAAAGCTGAAAGCACATGCCATAACATCTATGCAATCTTGTTCTGAGTCACCTTTCCCTCAGCATATCAGAATTTGTCCCACTCTCCTTTATTCACTTGGCTCAGATCAGCACGTAGAAGAATATCTAATGAATGCATAAGTTCGCTTTAAAAGCATTATGAGAAAGATGTGTCCTTACAATAAATTCCACTGCCAGACAGGTTTGGAGACTTTCCAGAGGCCATTATCCCACTAGCTAAAGCAAAAGGCATTTTTGGCCTGTTGGGCCATTTGTCCTAAACGTTAAGATGATAGTGCACTGGCTGGAGTCCAGGCAATTACCATACAGGTAAATGTGCCAAGACACAGGATGCCAGACTTTTTTTAAACATGGTGATTCTTGTAACAAATGTGAATAGTCTGAAATAAAAATAAAATTATTTGGTTTTGGTTACGTGTTGGTTGGGTAACATGTATCAAGCATCATTATTTATAAAATGTACTTTTTTCCTTACATTTCAGAAATGAGATAGATTCTCACATGATAAGAAATTACAATAAAATGCTTTGAAATTTATTGTGAAATTTCTTTACTTCCTTCAAAGGCATTTGAGGTAATTGGTGTTCTGGAAGTAAGGTATATAGGTTCTTCTGATAAGGGACATTTTCTTTGCATAGCCAATGTAGAGTTGTTCTCTGTATGACTGGAGCACAAGTTTGGTTGGCATTGCCAGCAATAAGTCAAAGTCACCTGCTACCAGGACACGTTGGACCCTAACAGCGCTGCACTTTGTCACTGGTGCCGTTCTTAATTTTTATGGGCAGAGTTTAGAAATTACTGGACCAGCCAAGGACCTGAAGGGGTCTGCTTGGAGATTTCAACTCACTGACGGATTTGTCTTCTAGGCTAAAGCAAAGTTGAGGGGAAAAGGGAAAGCAAGTTTTGATCTGAAGTTCAAGAATCTTTTGGGTCTTGGGGTTTAGAAGTGAGTGGACAAGAAACCTGAGTTGTGACAGACATATTTGGCATCAGTGTGTGCAGTCATTTATATAATCGTGTGGCCCCAAAGGCTGGGTTTTTACACTAAAGAGGGCCCTGTGGGAACTTATGGGGACCTTTAAAGGTTTGTTTGAGGGGCGAGATGGGATTATAGGGCAGAGGTTACAATTGAGTTTTGGTTTAGGTTAGAGTAATGGAAGGGCAAGAAATGTGTTTAGGATGAGGGAGGAGGGAAAGTATTGTTCTGCATTTGCTTCAGTAGTGGGACCCCACTTTGATGTAAATGCATTTTGTGTGTGCGTGTGTGCGTGCGTGCATGAGTGTCTGTGTGTGTGTGTGTGTGTGTGTGTGTGTGTGTGTGCGTGTGTGTGTGTGTGTGTGACCTATCCGTTCCATGGTGCACAACTATTCCTTTGATTCAGTGTTTTCACTAAGGTGCTCATGTGGAGCAGGAATGATTTAATGTCTGCTGATTGCATTACAAAAGCATATCTGACTTAATGTGTACCAAAACAATCTTCTTGCTGACCCCTCATAAAATCTTCAGCCAGCTGTAAATGACTTTCAAGGATTTCGGCAAAAAAACACATTTTTTTATTTATATGTTTTGCTGAACAGTCTGTGGGAATTTGTAGATGGAGGACATTTTATACGATTCAGTAACAAGAAGTGTGAGAAAAGGGAACAAAACTGGAAAATGGTTACTATTAAACTTAAGATTTAGTAAGTTGCAGTCACATTGAGTCATTTTCAATATTGAAAAATGCAGGCTTTATAAGTTCCAAATTAAGGAAATGTTTAATGTAATATCTATTTTATGAAACATTTTGTTCCATTTCTGCATCAAGGGGAGCTGGAGCCAATCCCAGCAACTTTAGGCCTGAAGTTCAAGTTCAGTGCATTTGTAAGGCGCTTTTCACAATTTCAACTGTCTCAAAGTGCATTAATTGAAATATAAAATAACTTTTTTTCAATTCCCACACACTTTATCTCACTTTTTCCAACCTTCAAAGCAGTCGTTAATTAGTTGAAATTAGCTTAACGCTGCTTTGATTCTGAAAACAAACAAAATACCCTATTTGATTAATTTCACCTTTTCCTTTTCTCTGCTTTGCTCTTTTATTCATACAAATATTTCCCGACTTCTATATTTACTACTGCCATGGAAATAGTAATAAACAATTGCGTGTGTAATTCTATTTTCACTTCAGCTAACACTCGGAATATCCATAATATAAGACTTCAGTAGATCTTTATTGACTTTTATTGTGAGGTGGTGGAATCTCATATTTCTTTTAGATACAACTTGGCATATTCAAAGGGTTTTATATTATTTATATTGGCGGACGGGGAGGCGTTGGATCAAAATAGGTCTCTGTAACTGTTTTTCCTGACTGTGTGCTGCCAAAACTATTAGTGAAGTATGGTCCTGTGCAGGGCCCTCTGGGGTCCGAGACAATGAGATACAGGAGCTGTCAGAAAATACCAAGAGGCCCTCAAAGAGAGCTGTGTTGGCAGTTATGTGTCCTCCCTGAATTAGTATTCCAGACATGGGTGGTGATAAAATTGTCTTTGCCAACTTTTCAATATAGTAAGATTACATTTTTATGGTTTCATCTATCAGTGCCTTCTTGCCTGCGGGAAAGACCCTAATTTGTTTTGATACACATCGGAATATTTTCTTTGGAAAACGATTCTTTAAAAAAGAAAGTCCATCTGTAGGACTGTAACATGAAGGGCTTTTCAAACCAATCGATTGTTGTTTAAAATGTTTGATTGAAAGTGGTGAATCGGGCGATATCAAAAGCGATATGTGAAGTTTGTGCGTGTCTAGCACCTGTACAGCAGCTGGCTGTTTGGCAGATCTATGATCTCCACGTGAGTGCAATGGCAGGGAAATGTATACAAACAGTTCCCCGAGAGTTCCTCGCTGTTGCTAATTTTAGGATACAGTAATCACCAAACTGTTTTAAGAGCAGCCAAGCGGCGGCCATTTGTAACTCTCTCTATTTGTTGAAGGTTTGTGCTTCATTTGCAAACAGATGTTGCCAGGCCCAGATGATTCATTCTGATTGGTCCATTGGACGAATAGTCTAAATAAATTAGTGCACACATAAAATAATCCACCAAACACAAATGGGTTTAAAAACATGATGTCAGGGGCCCCATTTAGCAGTTTTTGGGCCCTATGAAAAAATGTAAAACTGGGCCCTGCTTATAGAGATATTATTAATAATGCCAGTAAACGAATTACGTCCACAAGTTTAGTTTTTTAGTTGACCCAAAAAAGAAATAAAGATAAAAAATATGAATGAAAAAATTGATTAATTTGTTTAAAAGTTTCATACAGATAAATATGTGCAATATTTATTTGTTTAATTTGTATTGTTTTGTTTATATATTGTTATTCTGTCTGTCATTCATTACAAAGTATAAGAAAATATATTTCAATCAAGCCTTTCAAGTGTTCCCTTATTCAGGACGTGCTCTGATGGCACATTTATATTAGTGTCCATGATTTTGATGGTGAAACTATATAAATGCAAATGGGAACAGGGCCTGATGGGTGTTTCCCTTCCTCTGAACATCGCCATCAGTCAGACAGAGACTTGTAAACAATTTCAACAAATAAATGGATTATTTTATTTCTTTCTCCTTATAAATGGTAATAAAGTTATTTTCTTGAACATGAAAAGCCTCATTTGAATGTTCTCAAAAGAGATGGGGTAATGATTTTGAAGAGTCTCTAAGATTTCAGAATAAGACGGGAAGTAGCCGAAATCCTTAATTTATTGAATTTGTTATTGAATATTTAGAGTTTAAGAAACTCGTGGTAAATCCTGGATTTAACACTACGCATTATAGCCACTAGGGGGCAGTCTTGTGTTCGTGAACTTTTCAGCAAATGGAATTGTAGCAGCGTCTGTCGTTAAACCATCTTGCCTTTTGGGTTCACAAGAATGTAGCGTATAAATTATATGTACATATGTGTTTTTTTACTGCAAATCCTGGGAATGCTCTGCTGAAAGTTGTTCTTCACCGGATATGATAATGAATCACGTCCCCTCATCTGCGTCTCCTTTGGTGGCAGGAAATCAGCAGACATTTCTATTACAGCCTCAGCATCTGTTTGCAGTCAGCCTCAGGTGCCAGTGTTTAATTTAGTTTACCACTTCGTATCTATTTATTCTGCTCCCGTAGCTGGAAAATTGATTTCCTTGCTTTGCACTGTTCATTATTCACCAGCCAATGAGCCTAAATGTGCTGAAATAAAACATGAAACACTTGTGGAGTTAAATTAGCTCTCTTTGCTTTTATTTTCGCCTAAAAAGTGACAGTGCCGAACACGACGAGACGGGTTTCACCACCCTGTGACCCAGAAATGAAAAAAGTGGTTGTAAAATGTGTTATTAAATGAATTATGTATAGTTATTGCTTATTTGAGCAGTTTTTGGCAGGAGATTTAACATATAACTTGGTTTATACTTGTGTACTTCAAGAAATATTTAACAGTTTATTGATCTAGAACTATAACTAATTAATTGTGTTGTATTCATATACAGTACTGTATATTCATATACAGTATAAAAAAGTCAGTTATTCTCGGATCAACATGGGCAAAAAAGGTTGTTGTCTATGTGCTAAGTTGAATTAATTGTAGTAATAATTGGTTATCTGTTTGAGTAATTTGTTTAGCATAGTGTAAAAAGTCAGTGTACATCTACATTGATTGAAGAGATTTTTTTTTAATCACCAAGTTGGCACTATTTACAATGCATTGTGGAAAGACTTGAGTATTGTTTTTTTTTTTTTAATCTATTTAGTTTTGCAAAATACGTAAGTTCTTTTAAAATTAGTAAGGTATCCGTATACTCAAGAATGGTTTTCAGGTACTCTTTACACCTCTGGCTGTAGGCCAGCAAATTGCTGTTTTTTTGTTTTGAGGGTTGTTTTTTTTTTTAGCATTTTATAATTTCAACCTCACTGTGGAACTCAAGCTGTTAACTGTAGCAAGTAGTCAGTTTTAACACACTTCATTCAACCAGCAAAAAGTGCAAAAACAATATTGTTTGTAGCTGATCAAATATTTCTGTGCATCCTTTTCATTTAAGCCAAGATAATTGTGCATTGTGCATTCTGTTTAATCACACTGCCATTGTGGATCCATCATGCCAAACAGGCCAACATCAAAACACTCCCAATTTAAAAGCTCCGAAACAGCCTCGGTCTCCTCAAAGCACACATGAATCGCCACTAATGGACCTCACGCTCATTTACAAAGCTTGTAAAACCTCTGGGGGGATTTTCTGCATCAAATTAGCCCACGCAATCTCAGGCACTTACAGTGGACTGAAAACATGGTCATTTACTTCTCTGAATCCCAAACAAATGAATCACTGGGGCAATCGGCCAGTCGAGGCGGCGAACGTAAAGCGTGCCGTGTCTTTAACAACATGCTGCAGTCTTCTGCATTATAAACCTGCGATATGGTTCAAGGAACTGAAATCCAGTGGAGTGTTTGGAAATACAGCAGGAGCTAGTGCCATAATTAAAGCCATATCTGGATGTCTCCTACTTTGTGTGCAACAGTTACACAGTTTACTGACAAAATCCTCAGCAGCTGCCTGTTAATGAGGGGATTTCATCGGCTTCTGAGGGTATCAAACCTTTCAATTCTCAGCTGTGAGAGTAAGTAGTTTGTGGAGTTCAAAAGATGCCATCAGTGTGTGTGTGTGTGTGTGTGTGTGTGTGTGTGTGTGTGTGTGTGTGTGTGTGTGCGCGTGTGTGTATGTGGGTGGTTGTGCGTGCCTTCTAAGTCGTAAACACATACAGTCCAGAGCATGTGGCAAAAAGACCAGACACCAGCCTGACCTCCAGAAGATGGGCACGGGCTAATGCTTCTGGTGACTTGGTGTTTGCTACCATCTAGCGGTCGGAAATGACTATAACGCGTTACTGCCATGTCAAAATATTTTTGCTGTGTTGCTTTATACGTAATTTCCTCAAAATATAACGGATTTAAAGACGTACACATTCTAAGCATTTGAGTGTGTTGAGTGTTAAAAATAGACAAAAAATGTATAATCAGATGGCTGGATGAAAAGAGAGTAAACAAATTAGATGTTTAATTACGGTGTCACGTCTATGGACTACATATCCCAGGATTCCCTGTTTTCTGTTTGTACTAGTAGTCACGTTTTCTTTTGGTTTCCCCATTTGTTAGTGTACACGGTCCAGTTTTTTTCTGTCAACCATTGTTGACAGTTTATGTTCGGTTCGGTTCAGGTGCGGTCTGGTCCGGGCTCTGTAAGTAATTTCGGTTTATTTTCATCAAAAGTTCGATTTGTGGATCTGCAGAAAGCGCTCAGGTGTTGTCAGTTCCTAACTAGGAAACTGTGCTTTGCATTTGACCCAACCATTCTATGAAGTGATATCAAATATTATTCAGTATTATCTTTAATTTTGTTGTTAATTTTGTATTATCTTCTGTAATCCTGTATAATTGAGAAGAACCTCAATTATCCATTAGGAAAATGTTAAATAAATAAATTTCATCACGTACGTTTTATTTCTGATTGTTTCAGGTCAATTTGGACTATTTAACAATCTGTGCGCACAAACCAGTGATTAATGGCAAGAGGTTCTAAAATATATGCAGAAAGAAGCCTTTTTTCTTTTATAGTACCTAAGCTCTGTAATAATCAGCATACGTTCAATATTCAAAAATAAGTTTAATGCTGAATACATTTGTTAAGAAACTTCTTCAACAACACAGCACAAGCTGGAACAGAAGGGACAAATGACAGTGCAAAAAATCCCTGATCTGAACTGAATTTAAGGGATTGTAATTCGCACAGCATCATTTGCATTCAGAGTCACTGAATGCAAATGACTCACGGAACACAGATGTGTCGCCGTTCAAAGATGAGTCACTGGATATGGGAATCCACAGATAAAATCCTCTAGAGGAAACAAAAATCCGCTGAAGAAGAGTCACTGAAAATTATAATTATACAGGAGTAAAATCCAGCTCAATACTCATGAGTTTCCTCCGAAGAGCTGAAGTGTGACAAACGGAATTTTGATGTAATTAAATGAAAATATTATGAGAAGAGCGGGCTGAACAATGGTTAGAGTGGAACAGTTGTTGTGTTCCACCTACGTATCACACTTCTCGTTCCACCTACGTATCACACTTCCGTTCCCGGTAAAGTCTACGGCTTTGCCAAGGTGCTGGAGAGGAGAATTAGACACATGGTGAGACTTTTGATAGTAGGATTTGCACTTGACATCTTTTATTCGCTACAACAAACACGTGGGTCAACCTCAATATTGCTGCCATTACTCTGACTTATACTATTTCTTTAAGCGAGTGAGTTTGTCAATATGGCCACTAGGGACTGTATTGAAATTGTCCTGAATTGAAAAGTTACACACACAAACCTGGAGCAATGGGCAGCTTCAGACCATATTCCTGCTTCAATCAATGTGACAGAGGTAGTGACAGAGTCATTCAAAGGGAGTGTGAGACATTTCTATCAATGATCAATTTACAGAATCAAGCCTACATATTGATCTATCGTCAAGCCTGTCTTCCTGAGTAGGCAGCCAGGTCTTCTAATGTACTTCTGTTATCCACGTACTCCACTCTCCCAAGATCTGCTTTGACTCCATGGTCAACGGGTGTCATAAAACAGTTGCTCACTTTTTTCAATTTCTCATATAGCAGGGATAATTCCCACACCAATCAGAACCAGTCCCGCTATAAGAGTCCAATAAACAGAGTACCTGAAAACCGTATTTGAGTAAAAGTACAGATACCTTACTGTAAAAATTAATCCATTACAAGTTACAAGTCACCAATTCTAAGAAGACTTGAGTAAGTTGTAAAGTGTCCAATTTTAAATCTCAAGTATTTTACTCGTACTGAATTTCAGCTAAAAAAACACCAAGAAATGTGAAAAACAGGAAACTCTTTATTTATGAGGTATAGACATTACTTTTTCAAATACGTAGTTATTAAATTTAACAAGAAAAGTCAGTCTCAGTCAAACTCAAATGTGCAAAAAAGTGCAACCGCTAATTCACGTTTTTGTGATTAAGCTCATAAGTAGAATTTACTACCTTCAGGACCCGGCAGATGGCAATATAACGACTCTAGGTAACAAGTAACGGTAAGTGTTCATTCAAATGTAGTGGACAGATACTCAATCATAAATGTAATCAAGTAGAGAGTAAAAGTTTCTTATATTTTTGATACTCCGTATTAGTGCAAAATAGCGAAAAAGTAAAGAATCTGTTTTAGAACTCAAGTGCTTTACACCACGGCCAATAGTTAATCAAATCTTCCACGTTTTTGCTTGTTAGTGCTTCTAAACATACAGAATGGCAGCTGGTCCAGAGCATATCCAGATGCCAGTGTCCCTTGAGGGCAGCTCAGTTGCCCCGGAGATTTCTTTGTGAAAAAACTTTATCCATGGGGCTTAAAGACCAGCTGATCAATTCCATATTAAAAAGTTCCTTAGAGCAGAGAATCCGGAAGCTTAGACAAAACAGGATACAAAAATCAGCGGCTGCAAGCAGATAGATGAGCGGAGGCAGTTTTATTGGGTTCAGTGTCGTGCTCAAGGACACTTCAGTTGGTGGTATCTTTAAACTTGGTAAACTTAACTAGACCACAACTGCCCAATTGGCCAGCGTAACTTCTGCGACTGCTTCGATCTTTCTGAAAACGTGTCTCAGAACAGTGGAGTGTCAAGCAACTTCCTCTTCTAGCCGTCTTTCATCTGAGCATGAGTCAATAATTTGTTGCCACACCACAAGACTGGTCATGTTTACTTTCACACTCTGGGCCAAACTTTTCATAAAGAGCTGGGTCTGCCACAGATTGGATCTTCTGAAGAGAGGCAACTTCCACATTGCCAGTGTCAGGTCTTGCCAGAATAAAATGGCTACATCATCAGTATTATGATGGTCATTCTGCAATGCAGACCTTCGCTTGCCCAGTCTCCTGCCGATTCGATCCAATTTTAAAAGAACTTAAGTGTATTACTAGTACTGAATATGGGCTCAAAGACACCATTTTTTTCCTAATATGGATTCCTAATATGGAAATGTTATTTAACACCTAAAATTTCAAAGTGGCAGAATAAAATAGATTTAAAAAAAGAACATAATGTTCAACCGCTAATTCATGTTCACATTATTTAGCTCTTAAGTAGCATCCAGTACCTTCAGCAGCCTGCAGATGGTGATAACACCTCGTCTGCCTGAGGAATTAACCAGCGGTAGAAAAAGATTCCAACTTGTTGTGCACAATCACAATGTAACGAGTAACGTTAGTAAGTGTCCATTCTGATGTAGTGACGTAAGATACTCAATCATAAATGTAGTCAAGTAGAGAGTAAAAGTTGCTGACATTTTTTGATACACTTAGCAACAAATTCCATTTTTTCACGTGCTTTCTACCACACGTGGAAAGCACCTTTCCAAAAATGTGGACCTTTTATAGACCAAGCTACATTTAAAAAAAGAAAAGGAAAAAAAAAAAACAAGATTCAAAGATACAATGAAAAAGACTACAAGTTCTTTAAATGCTGAGCATCGTGTACATTTCTAAGAATAAGTCAATGAATTACATTTCTTAATCAACAGTACAACAGCCATAATGCCATTTTCATGTTATGCATAGTGTGTTTCGTGGTTTTTAGAGCCAGGATGATGAGTCCCGATGTGTTTATAACTATATAAAACTCATAGTATGAGTATAAACAGGATTATAACGTTAGAAACACCACATTCTCTTGAAAGAACCCTCATCTTTTTCAACTCAGCCTGGACCTAACCTTCAAATGGCAAATCTCCAGAGAGGCATATGCCCAGAACCATATTCCCCTTTTCAGTGATCTCGCCCCTGTGGATTCAGAACCGGTGAGCTAAACAATATCCAAAAACTCTTCCTTCCTTCCAGACCAGAGCCAGAGTTGGCTGGAAGTAAACGATTGTTTCTTACAAAGATGGTGGACCTCATCTGGAGATGTTTTGAGAGCTACTATCTGGACTATCTGTCCCAGACTAAAAAAGCCTTTCAAATCCTTTCAAACATCCGGGTTCTATTCTTGTGTGATTCTGTTGATTCACAATGTACCCAAAGCCCTTATTTTCATTCCAGGCCTCGGGTGTTCCTGTGCTCTGACATCTCCAAGCTTTCATCCCACACCATCTGACACCCAGCTTTTCCGTTTTAAATGTACTTTTTCTTGGATGCTAAATTTGATTCAGTGGACCCAGTCACTCAGCATCTGTTGACTTGCAATGTTTTGTTGGTGGACAGATGAACGTGTTTCTACAGGCTGAGAGAGAAGGAGAGGATTATGACCACTATTTCAATGATCCAATGAGCCGGGGGCATTTCTGTGTAGATTGGGAGTGATCTCACAGTGTCAACATTAGTTTCTCTAAGCACTCGGCATTCTGTCACAATCTAAAAATAATAGATGAATAGACAAGCCCACTGTAGCGTGGGGTTTTCATGCCTTTGACCTGAGATGAACTACGACTTGTATAATACTCTAATGGACAAGCAGATCTGAAAATAAATAATGGATGGGTGATTAAATAGGATTAAAATTAATCCTATCAATAATAATTATGTTGAGAAAACTGGAATTTTTATGCTGCAATTTGTACGCATTACATTTGCCATTAGAGGTACTATTTTTGGAGATTTCATTAACAGTAGATGTGCATTCTGGCTTCGAAAACAGCACTGATTTGTAAAACACCTGCTGTTGTTTGCATGATGTGTATTTCTATAATGGATTTGCTTTGTTGTAATCCTTATGGAGAGATTATCTGTTAATGTTTCCTCAACCAGTTTTAAATATGCAACATCCTGATCAGAAATAAACCTGCACACAAATCTAAAATTTCACAAACTGTGATCTGTACACTCTCCTAAATCTCTAAAAGATTAGATTATAGTTAACTGTATAATCCACATAATTATACGGTCCACATGCATAATGGAGCTGTCCATGGTTCTGGATAGGTGTTGGCCTTCAAGTGAGCAAAAATAAATAAAACATATTCTAAATATTTTTACAATATTTATGTGATTAGTATACTAATCACATTTTATCTACATACAAAAAGGTATTGAACTGTTAAAAGTCCTGAATCTATCTATCTATCTATCTATCTATCTATCTATCTATCTATCTATCTATCTATCTATCTATCTATCTATCTATTTATCCATCCATCCATCCATCCATCCATCCATCCATCCATCCATCCATCTTCTTTTCTACAATATCCATCAATATGTCTGTCGTCACTTTTCGTTTCTTGGTCAGACTCTTTTTTTGTTGTTCATCTGCACATTCATTTTTTTTGCTTTTTTGCAAAGGATTGGGAGGGAGAGAAAGCGAGAGCAAGAGAGGGCGTGTGTTTGTGCGCGCGCGTGCGCGTGTGTGTGTGAAAAATCCCCTCCTCTCTTCCACCCCTCACAGCACAAACAGCATCAGGCTTCACGTTTGAATCGACGCTTCAGCTACATTCTGCTAATCCATGATGCCCATCTGCTTTCTGAGAGACGTCCGAAAAATAAGGCGCTGCTTTGTCGCCGTTATTTTTTATTAGAATTTTCAGGCGAGGACCGAAAAGACAAATCGCTCATCATATTGTCGCGTGTGATATCGGAGGGACATTAAATTGTATGTGATTTAGGAGAAATTGGGCCCTTTAAATGCTGAAGAGCCATTTTGTAAACATCATTTATCGTTTTAAACTTCACGGTAAAATTCGGACATTCTAATGAAAGATACCTCGCCGAGATCGACACTTCGACAAACAATACGGTTAGATTTGGCCATCTTCTCCCTTCCGCAGTGATGCTACACTATCTGGACTGACTTTTTTAATATAGGCACACACGGAAATGGAAACCTGGACATCTTAAATCACCTGAAGAAGATTTGCGACTATCACAAATCAAAAGCTGAAACCCAAATGTGACAGAGTTGTTGTTTACGGGCTTCCCTGGTCAAAGGGATTCGTGAAACATTTAAAGTAACTGAAATACAGTCGGAGAGTCCATCATGCCCACATCTCGGTCCGGAGCATCTTCGGTGGAATACTGGGTCGATGGCTCGCGCCGGGATGCGACGGTGGAGGATTTCTACATCATGGGCCCTGAATTAGGCAGGCAAGTATATTTAAGAATTAAATATATATTTTTTGATCGACTGAGTAAAAGATTATTCTTGTTCAACACTGATGTTTTTAAATTCAATTGCTAATTTGTTAATATTTTGAACTTAAAATGATCGTGCTGCGTTTAAAAAATATAAACCAGACATGTTAGCATTGTAGAAAGGTTTGAGCTATTTTGTCGTTTTATTTGTTGTTAATATCAGTCTTCTTGTTTTTATTTTAGTATTTTTTAAATCGAAAGGTACATTTCCATGACATGTCAGTTGTCACATCTTTAATATCAGTTTTGTTTTAAATAGATCTTTAAAATGCCTAGCAACAGTATTGCAGTTCTGTTTCTCTGGTGTTTAATATGTCTACATTGACCTGACTCAATTACACAAAAGCAATCATTTTTAGCATCTCTCTAATACATTTACATTGGTTATTATACACTAAATAATGATAAAATGCTTAGATTAAAGTTAAGGCAAATTATAATATTTTGGTCATAACTGTAATATGTTCGTGTCTTGTAAAGCGTTTTAAAATGCCCCTCACCCCCCACAACATTAAGGCAACATGATCTTTGCCATAGTCGCAAAGTGCACACCAATCCCATCCTCCTTTAGGATATGGGCAACAAAATGGGGAGGAGTGGCGCTTTCAACTGATTTCATTCTGTTATCATGACTGTCAGATGCATGCAACTCAACATGGTGACTTCCTTTGGCTTTCAGAACAGGCTTGGCCATCTGTCTGTTCATTACGGCAGAAGGAAATGTTCCAAACAAATGTACCTGGACGTGGTACTTAGAAAATCCTCTGCAAATTATCTCTGGAAATTGCTGTGTGTAAACTTGACCTGGCTTGACGTGATTGTGAATACGTTGATGCACGTTTACTTAATCTGGTTCTTTTTTACATTTACAACTGATATTGTTATGCATGCTTTTTATGACTGTTGTGTTTGCAGCTGTTAGAAAATGTAACGTTAAAGAGGATAATATAAAATAAAGTAAAACTTAAGACAAAAATAGATGCCTATGTTTTGAAGAGGCAACTATTTTTGTAGTTTTATATCATTAACCTAGTAAAATATGTGTTTAGGGAGCAAACAACAGTATGCTGTTTTTTCTAAGTCTTTGGAAACTCATAGAACTGTGATGGGGACAGTGGGGGGCGAAAACTGATAAGGTGGGAGATGGAGACCGTGAAACTTGACAAATTCACAGTCTGTCACGACTTCTGGTTTGAGGTTTTCTGCAGTAGCGTTGACGGTTCATGGGTGATTGATGCTCAGACTGTTTTGCGACTTTGCTATACCAACAGGGGGGCTACGTCTGTTGTATTTCGTTGTGAAGAAAAGCAAACCGAGAAACCATATGCAGTGAAGGTCCTGAAGAAAACTGTAAGTGAGTTTTTTTTTACTGTGCAGTGTACATTACTGTGAACTTCATGTGTTTTTTATTGCTATGGTTACTTAGATTGACAAGAAAATAGTGCGGACGGAAATCGGAGTCTTGCTTCGCCTTTCTCATCCAAACATTGTAAGGCTGCGTTCTCACATTAGCAGACTTTGCATGTGTTTAAATGAAAAAGCTTGACTCTGGTCTTCTATGTTCTCACGTAGATCCGTTTAAAGGAGATATTTGAGACAGAGAGTGAGATCTTCCTGATTCTGGAGCTGGTCACTGGTGGAGAGCTCTTTGACAGGTATGGCGCTCCAGGCAGTTCAAAGCACAAGTAATGTTTTGTGACATTCAGCTTTAAAACCGATCTCTCAGTGGGTTACGGCTCAAAAAAGCATCTAGACAAATGGCCTGTGAACTTTCTCTAGATCTGGGTCGTCCCCAGCACAGGAATCTGATTCATTCTTTGTCATCCGCTTTTGCTGCACAGTTTGAGCGCTTGATCGTACACTTTCGATCTGTCCTTCCAACCAGCAGTAAGACGTAATTGAATAAAACAAGTTCCCGATAATTGGTTTAAGTGGGTTTGGTGAAGAGCAGGAACAGGATGTGTTTGCCCACACACATCTACACACTGCTAAACAGAGCTGGAAACGCTGCCAGATCCCCACTCACACACACGCCTCAGCACTAGCGGAGTGTTTGAAAACACAAAACCTTCAGTATATGTGATCATTTCATGAGTTTGCACCAGGAAAGTCTGAATGTTGAATGCGCTTTGTTACAGGATTGTGGAGAGGGGCTACTACAGCGAGAGAGATGCGGCTCATGTCATCAAACAGATTCTGGAGGCCGTGGCGGTAAGATCAAATCAATCATGGGACACAAAGAGTCACAGATAACAACCAAAGCTTAGCTACTTAGCTTGTAACAGCGAATCTGTGACAAATATACAAACATTTCTGCCAGTTGGTGTGCTGGGTTTAAGCATCACAGCAAAACGATTTAATTAATTAATTAGTTTTTTTTATTACTTGTGAATTTTATTTGATTAAATTTGACATACTTTGATTTGAAATGCTTGAAATTATTTGTGTTATTTTCTTTTAATTCGTTCATTTATAAATAGAACTAGTACTACTAAATAGAACTAGTAGCATAGTATAGAACACGTTTAGGAATTCTATATTAGAATAATAGTAATATTAGACAACTGATAGTAGAAAACTAGCAGACGAAACATTTTATTTTAAACCACACAGATAAATCACATAAAACACCCCACACATTTTTCACATACATCCCTTTGTAAACAGTTTCCTTATAATTCAACAGAATAGTTTATTTATTAAAATAATACGGGTACTGCTATGTCCACAAGTTTGCTATTTAATAATTCACATGAGCAAGGGGATTGGACAAGTTGGACGTTTGTCTAGTCCCATTGTCAAGGGACTAGACCAACGAGAGAAAATATTCACAACTTAAGACACAGTGCGTTCTGGGTAACAGAGTTTTTGGCTTTACTTAGAAGAGCATTGGGACTGTGAGAAGTGATCTTTGATTCTCTGATCTCTGATTAGTCAGTTTTATTGTTTTTATGTTTTGCACACCATTAATAG
Organism: Paedocypris micromegethes; assembly: GCA_028031935.1. Lineage (NCBI taxonomy): Eukaryota > Metazoa > Chordata > Actinopteri > Cypriniformes > Paedocypris > Paedocypris micromegethes. The sequence continues at coordinate 35,316,642 of CM051493.1, forward strand.
ATAAAACAGAATAATGTATAATAAATTACATGTAAGTTTTTTACTACTAATAATAATTCAATCTTTATTGGTCCCTGATGGGGAAATTCTTTCTCTGCATTTAACCCATCTGATCAGACACGAACTCGGAGCAGTATACAAGCAGTACATGTGATCTCATGTCATCAATTTCTCTCCGTTAATAGTTAGTGTGTTCCATGTACATAAACAACACCTTAAGCAACACTTCAATTAAAGAAAATTTAAAATAATAGTATCTAATACTAAAATTAAAGTGGGTTCAAGATTTATTAAGAAGAAAATGACTGAACTAAAACAAGAGAAGCGGAAAAAGTCCTGAATGACAAGCGTTCCTCCGCCATGGGACGTCAGTGTGTTGCTGAGGCTGAACACATGTTGAGGGATGGACGGACAGCCGTGGCGTTTGAGATGTGGGTCAGTGTTGTCGTAACTGAAATGAACGGTATAGTAAGCGGATGTGTGTGGGGAACTGCTGGTGAAAATAATCTTCTTAGAAAAAAAGCAATTTTTTTCTTCACCATTTAATCTCCCGGAGCAGGAGGATGGTGGGCTGGCGTTACATAACAGCACACCGACCATGTGTCTGACAACAGACAAGGAAATAAGAACGCCACATGCAGAGAATTATGTGTGGAATATTAACTTCATTGGATCAGGTTTATCCATGTCATGAATGATGTAATCTACGGCAAACGTTTAAGATTAAGATTATGTGTTTAACAAGGCAGTTAAAATCATTTTAGTGGAGTTTCTAAACAATGTTTGTCTTGTTCATGTAAAAGTCTAATTAGTTTAGAGTAGAATAGAATAGAATAGATTGTTCTTTGTTGTCCTTCTACAAGAAGTAAACAATTAAATTGGATCGAATGTACAAACATAAAAATACACACATTTTAAAATAGAATACAATTTTAGCATTCTGACATACAGACTGTAAACAGCAGCAAATTGTAAACACTTAAAGATTATTTGCTTATTTATATCGAGAATAGTTGTGAGAACGTGTTTTAAAACCCTGTGTAATAACTGCAATCATGCCATTTTGATTGAAATCTACTAAATAGCACATTTGCATCCTTAAATCAATGTAATATCGGGTATTTGGGTATTGATTCACCTTCTGAACTGCTAATTCCTTTCGCATCCCAGTGTGTCTGGCGCCAAAGACGGGGCGAAGGTGGAGAAGCACTACACATGACACAGCTTATTCATTCGCACACATTACACAAACATATTCCCCCACTCTGTTTCACCTACAAGCTATTTGCTGTGTCCAATTCACTTGACAATGTTTTGTTTTGAAGAAACAGAACATACTAAAGAAACACAAAATCCATGCAGAAAACGTACTGTCAACATGACCAGTTCACATTTCAAATATACACTGAAACATAGCAATATGTTGTACAATAGCAATATAACAGCAATATAGAAGCTCAAACATTCACAGAAATATTTGGTGAACATCTGTCTACTGTATCTATGCAAAGTCAGACTGAAGCACAGTTCAATAAAAGTCATTTTTAAGGTTAATTCAGTTATCCATCGCACAGAAACACTGTGAATGACAACAAAGTAGTGTTACAATAGTCTGTTTTCTTACTAGTAAGATTAATGATTAATAAAGATTAAAAAAACAAAAACTTCCAAATAGTTAATAATATTTACAAAAATAAAAATAGGCGTAAATTTGACTCGTCTTACATTGTTTATTGTTTTATAGTGTCTTGTGTTGGGGTTTTTTTGTTTCTAAAAGCTGCTTCTATTGTACTTATGTTTTTAGTTTTACTTTTTTTGTTGGATTTTTGTTTTCTTTTCTCTGCAATTCTGCTGATTGCTAAAATGTGTGATAAATACAGCTAATTGTTATTGTATCTAATTTTATCTTATCTTATATCAATTCATTCCAATTTCTTCAAATCTTGGCCTTCAAATTCCTCGTGCAGATCTTTGCGCGATCATCACAAAGATCATCTCATCTCCACACCTGAAAACGTGCAATATGTGGCTTCACCTTTAAACCATAATGATGTTTAATAAACCATAATGATTTAAGATGTAAATGTTGTACATTTCAGGGCCTAAAACACTTTTGGGGATCTTAGAGTTGCTGTCGAAGTAGAACAGAAAAGTTTTGCTTCCACTCCTTGTGGCCTCATTTTTGTTTTGTTAATCTTTTGTAACACATCACGAAAACTGGATGTGACTGTGAACAGTTTGGATAAAATCAAAAGTAGAGAAAAGGAGGTGGACTGAGTCACTTCTTCTCACTAGTGAAGTGCTAATACACACAGATGACTCTTACCGCCTTCTTTTTGCACATGAACATCTGACAAATATGTATATATATTTGTTTTTGCAAAATCTGCTGGGCTCACTTTGTTGGGTTAACAGGGAAGTCACTGTCTCTTTACTAGGAGTGTTATAGTTGTATATTTTTGGAAGTGTGGTAAAAAACAACATCTGTCTTGTGCCTCGGAGGACAAAATTAATTAACACTGCCTGGCTGTGTAGTGAGTCATCCCCGCACATCTCTCAGACTGCAGATCATAGAAGCCCATGAATAGAAAATGAAGAACGACCCCATGATCTCAGCACTGAGATAGGAAACCAATCGGGGATCGTTTTTCATCTTCCTTGCGTTTTTTTTTTCTGTGCTAAATAATTGCACTGGATCAGTGAATCTGTGAATTTAGTGCTGCCATGTTTGATTTCTTGAGCGAAGCAGTGGTTTTTTTCTCAAATAAAAGAGAACAATAAAAAGTGTTTACAAATAAAAGTGATTTATATATTAATTAAAGTCTCAAAATAATTGAATTGCCGGTACTATGAGGAGCAACAAAACAATAGCTAGGAAAAACAATGGCTAGTGAAATTATTTTTTTCTTGTTTATGGCGTGTAAAGTAAAGTGAGTGAGATTGTAAATATGGCAAACCATATCAAATTTTTATCAAAAAATTTTTATGTAAAAGTAAAACTGGAAAAATAAATTTAGATTTAGATTTGTGCTCAAATTACATTTTCTTTTATGTTTATGTTGTTTATATAATTGTGTATTTATATACTTTTTCATTTAACTTTTTTCAAATGACATTATATCTATAATAGTCTTAAAATAACATTTCTAGTACAAGAAATGTATTTTGCCTGTGCTCAATTAACATTCAGGTCTGTATAAGCGTGAACATACTTTGACAAACGTGTTTTATTATTTGCACTTTGTAGTAAAATAATTTTATTATTATTATTTCTTTTTTTTTCTTTCTTTCTCCAGTACCTACATGAGAATGGAGTTGTTCACAGGGACCTCAAGCCAGAAAATCTTCTGTACTCAGATTTGTCATTAGATGCGCCTCTCAAGATAGGTAACTTGTCATTTGCAGTGCATATAAATGCGTAATTTTACTGGAAATTCATTTTTTTGTCGATAATCTTTACAGCTGACTTTGGTCTTTCTAAAATAATTGATGAGCAAGTTACAATGAAGACGGTGTGTGGGACGCCTGGTTATTGTGGTGAGTCGAAATTTAACATATACAAGTGGATATATAAGATTATTCAAAAAGAATTGAAAAAGGACTTGTACGTAGTGTTTTATGTAAAAGTGATACAAAATTACAACCTAGTCCCAGGAATTTTACTCACAATTTAGTTTCAGTAATTGTTTCCCGTCTTACAAAGGTTCAATACGCATTGCTGAAACATTTTATTTCTGTTATTTGACAAATAATGAATGAAATGAAATGACAATGAAATTTGTTCATTTTTTAAAAACCTGTAGTCCTCTCTCTCACTCACATTCTCTCTGTCTCTGTCTCTCTCTCTCTCTATCTATCTTTCTATACCCTGTATGTATCCTGTGATACACACACACACACACACACACACACACACACACACATATATATATATATTTATTACCCTCTTTTATATATGTATATATATATATATATATATATATATATATATATATATACGTATATAAAAGAGGGTAATAAAAAACATATATGGCATTAATTTACTGCATGTCTAAATATTTATTACCGGTATCGTTGTTATTACATGGCTATATCAGATATCGTTGTATCTGACTGTAAATCTTGATCTCTTGTCACATTCTCTCAGCTCCTGAGATTCTTAGAGGAAACGCTTATGGTCCTGAGGTTGACATGTGGTCGGTGGGAGTCATCCTCTACATTTTGTAAGTGAAACATTAGCGCCAAAACATTTACCACAAAGCTAAGTGATTAAAAGTATGATTCGTTAGCTAAATTATTGAATACTAAAAAGATACAACTGCCGTTCTGATTTAATAGTTAAACGTGTTTGTTTATCATGAACCTATTATTAATTTTCAACTAAATTAGAAATGTTTTTTTTTGTCTCTGAATTATCACCGAGAAATATCTGACATTTTGTATTATATTTCCTGTGTGTGTGTGTCTTATCTTTACCCTCAGACTCTGCGGGTTTGAACCATTTTTTGATCCAAGGGGTGACCAGTACATGTACAGTCGCATTCTCAACTGTGATTATGAGTTTGTCTCTCCCTGGTGGGATGAGGTCTCCCTCAATGCAAAGGATTTGGTGAGTCTTTCCTGTGTGCCTTAAAAAAGTGCTAATATGGATTGTTTTTGTTTGTCTTTAGTTATAATTCAATTAATAATGCAATCATTATTTTAAGTGTTGGTCCATATCTCATTATATTAGATGCTAGTTTGCTCAGAACCATTCCCTCTAGGTCAGCGCTCACTATCAAGCAGGTCACTAACACTGTTCAAAAAGTGAAAAATAGAACATAGAGTTTTTTCATCTGGAATGGACCGATTCCTTTGTGTTTATATTAGCCACTGGGAGACTAAACCAGTGTTAGTCTGATATGTTTGCAAATTCCTAAATTATATGAGCCTCTAAAAATGTTCAATTATGAGGATACGTTCCACCTTTCTTATATAAAACAAAAATGTTTTGCATTTTGATGGCCTGTCTTCCCCTGTGTTTTTCTTTTTGAAGTTAAGTACTTCATTTGAACATTTTTCATCGTGGTTATTTTTATAAGGAGTCCTGCTTTTATGTCATACGTAAGTTAGATAACATTGTAAGTATATGATCAGGTAGATGTTGCATGACACATTTGTCAAGTATGTGATGTGTATACTGACATACAGTCAAGTATTGATTACATGCTGGCTAATTACAATATTATATTATACTCTCAATAATATATCACAGTAAATAGTCAGTATAACGTTCTGAACCTTTGCTTCCTATGGAATTCCTTAATAATTCCTTCTCTATGTTATTGATCGAATCTGTGTGCTGTTCTTAATATTATTTGTAGGTGAGTAAGCTTATAGTTCTGGACCCTCACAAACGACTGACAGTGCAGCAGGCTTTGGAGCATCCGTGGGTGCTTGGGAAAGCAGCCCGTTTCTCCCACATGGACACCACACAGAGGAAGCTTCAGGAGTTTAACGCTCGGAGAAAACTCAAGGTCAGACTTCAGTCATGCTTTTTGGTGTACGTTGCTTTATCTCCATTCTTTGAATCTGAATATCTTATTTTTTGTCATTTTCTTCTTTATCAGGCTGCAATGAAGGCTGTAGTCGCCACAAGCCGCATGCACGAAGGGTCAAGGCGGCGGACAGACAGCTGCGAGTCGGACAAAAGCTCCCGCCAGAGCAGCATTCAGAAGGAAAACACCCTGGATTCTCAAAAAGAGCCAGTTCCCATAACCGAGGGGTCCGAGCAGGTGGAAGATGGAGCCACGGGTGACTCCACTAACCCACTGCAAAGATCAAAGCCCCTGCCTCCGAGACCACCTCTCATCGCAGACGGACGCAAACACACATCCGTCATTCCGAAGGCGGCGGTTGTGCGGCCCAGGGTCTCTAAGAAGAGCTGTTCCATGGATCCTGCAGCCCAGCGTGAAGCTCCGCCCCTGAGCTCCTCCCCACCCAGTCCAAAGAATCTCAGTAATGGCTTCTCCGTGGGTGTGGAAACAAGCGGCAATACGGCAGAATGTCAGTAGACTGTGTGATCTAAAGATCCGGCTTGATGTAAAAGACAAAGCCGCATAGCATGTGCAAGGACAAATGTGATGTTTTAAATATCCAATGAGATTTTATTCTTCTCTTCCATTTCTGTGGGGTTTTTTGATACGGGATTGATTAGTGATGAGCTGTCTGTTTCTTAACGCTCTTTATAGGCTCTGCATGTGGTTCTTTAGGACTTCTGTGGACTTTAGTATAGCAGCACAGCAAACAGTGGTCTCTCTTTGCACAAACGTTCTGAATAAGATTGTCTCTCATTTGATAGTTTTTCTCAACTCAGTTGTACAGAGATGCAAATGTCCCAATATTCCTATTATTTCTCACAAGGAATGCTATTAGAACCCTTTATAAATGATACATTGCTTTGTTAATGAATCCCATCTCTCTGTCTCTCACACACACACACACACACACACAGCATGGACACTCCTAATAGCACAGCAGCAGTTTGTGAAAGAAGATTGAGTGAAACTGACAATTTGAACGCATAGTAGTTTTTAATCAGGAATGTGTATATAAATGCACACACACACACACACACACACACACACACACACACTTAATGTGCACACATAGTGGACTCCTGTTTTGTGCAGGTACATTTTGAAGGGGATTTATATACAGTACGCCTTGGAAATTCGTTGTTTGCAAGATACTTTGCATGTGTGTGTGCGCGTGTATCGGTTATTTATATATATATATATCAAGGTATACAAATGTTAGTAAATGTTCTACACAGTTGGAAGGAAACAACAATGTGTAAGTTCACCATCTCACTGATCCCTACACTGCCACTGTACGATAAAAGCATCTTTTATTTGAGGTAATTGAATATGAAAAAATATGTTAGAACCACACTGTCTACCTCTTCTTCTGTACAGGGGCTTCCAAATTCTTAAAGCTAAATTTCTCAGAAGACTTTATTGTAGAATAGATGGCATGGAAGAATGTTTTTCAATGTTGAAGGGCTGTTTTGTGGGCTGAATTTATCTGCCTCTATTTCCATGTAACACTATTGCAAAATGTTTTAATACTGTATTATCAAACATAGTTGCTTCTGCTATTCTATATTTAAATCTTTGCCAAAACAGGAATGCGTTGTACATACTGCGTACGTATATAAAGTAGCCCAATTATAATACACTGGAATATTAAGAGTTATGTATTGAAAATATTAACATTTTACAGGTACTTTCAATCACTCAATAATTCTGTGTTCAGTTGCAAGCTGGTGTAAATGCTGTTTGTTTAAACGGAATGTTTAATGTTTCTAAGATTAATAAACAGTGCAATCAGATGATAGTATTTTATACAAGTTTATTCGTCTTTCAAATGTTTGCTACTTGTTTAGATTCTAAAATCTTATGCTATACTTATGTTAGGGACAGTTGTGCTGGTCGTTAAAAGCATCATTGTGTGGATTTTTTTTCCAGTATCATTATTTAATTCAATGGTGTTTTTTTTTTTTTTAATTGTTTTAAATTGTTGGGAATGACCGATCCGTTGAATATATAATGCATTTCACACAAAAGATTAATAATACTGTACTTCAGCTTTCAATCAAATGTTCCATAAATGTTTGAATTCAGCAATAATACAATATGACATACAATGGTCTACGGCTCTCAGTTATGTGTAGCCTTTGAACATTTAACTTTGAAGTGTGTTTATAAATACACTGACTTTATATCTCGCAATTCTGGGATATGAATTTGCAGTTCTAAGAAACCAATTCTGACATTACAAGATATAAAGCCTTCAATTTTGAGACAAAGAAATAATTGTCACTTTTTGAAAGTGAAATAAAGACGCAATACTTTTTTTGTGGCGGAAACAACATTATACGACTGTATATTATACGATTATATGTATTTATACATATTTGGTGCATAGTTGCATATTTATGGCTTAGAGGCAGTGGCAGTGAAAAAGAGACAGGAGGCAGAGATGAAGGCAGCAGAGATGAAGATGTTGAGGTTCTCCTTAGGAATGACGAGGTTGGACAGAATATGGAATGAGCACAATAGAGGAACAGCTCGCGTTACTTGTGTTAGCAACAAAGTCAGAGAGGCCAGACTGAGATGGTTTGGACGTGCAGAGGAGAGATAGTGAGTATATTGGTAGAAGGATGTTGGAGATGGAGCTGCCAGGGAAGAGGGCAAGAGGACGACCAAGGAGGAGATATATGGATGTTGTAAGAGAGGACATGAGGTTGGCTGGGGTCAGGGTGGAAGATACTCAGGATAGAATGAGGTACAGAAGGATGATTCGCTGTGGCGACCCCTGATAAGGGAAAAGCCGAAAGAGAAGTAGTAGTTGCATATTTAGGTGCAACTAGCAAATGAAAAAGACAAAGGTCAGTCATATAATCGCGCGTCACAATACATTACGTTGTTATGCTTTTGTGATGATGATTCATGTTATTATTTGTAGCTTTTAGATGTACGAACAGTATATTTTTACTGTTCTTCTGCACCAAATTGAGTAGCAATAATAACCCTGGGATACAATGACAATAAAGGCATTTTCTTATTGTGATGTATTATAAGGGAGGCGTGACTTTTCATATGGCGTGTGACTGCAGCATCTTTCGTTCTACGTGTGGGGCGGGGCTTCATTTCAGCGAGACGCTCGAGACTGTAGAGGTCGGTTCCGGCGCGTGCAGCTATTTATCGTTATTTGGGTTTTAGGCGAAAACGTGTTGCGACTCATCTGCATCAACGCTAAAATCTGTGGTATGTCGTATGTTTTTTAAGATTATATTTTCCATTTCTAGTTCTATAATGAATTCTAATCGTTAAAGCAAGGGCACCACGCTGTTTGGAATGGATGCTAGCGCGCGCTTGGTTAGCTTGAATGCTATTAGGCCAAAAACGGCCTGACGCTGAAATTGTTATGGACATATTCCGATAATGTGAACTATCGTGATCGTCTTCGAAGAGCATTTTAGTGTGCACTAATTAAGTAATATGGCGATTCCTCGTATCTGCATTTCTATATATGTTGTTATGTGTGCGTTCTATTAGCCTAGCGGGTCAAACTAGCCACCCCTCATTGTGTCGGCTTTTAATTTAACTAACAAAAGAACTTCCTGCTTAAATCTAAAAGTATAGAACAAAATGGCCTTTCCATTAAAATCCTACTAAATACGCTCGTAAACGTGTATTTTTTGATACAAACCTGGCATTCCTCGCATTGTTTTATAAACTGGTTTGCCTATTCAAAGTGCATGTTTTCTGTCTTACTAGTATGTGTGTTTTGACTTTAACAATTTGATATAAATATGATTTAAAATCATAATTTTACTTGCCAGACTTTTAAGCTGTAAGGTGTCTACATGGCCGTCAGAAGAGGACACGTAAGGTATTTGAAAGTGAGTATTTGCTCATGTTTATTGTTCACACTAGTTTCCATTGTAATCATAAAAAGTGTGTGTGTGTGTGTGTGTGTGTGTGTGTGTGTGTGTGTGTTGTTTGAGTATCTCTTTCAGTATCTGCTTTCTAGTTTTTTTATTTAAAAAAAAAAACCCAATTTTACCCCCGTTTTACTAGGGGATGGCCCAATCACAGTTTTTGGCTTCCCAATCCAATAGGAGTCGTTTTAAATTGAGCCAGATCCTATTTTGATTCTGAATTGGGCCATTTTTTTAGGACATGTTTTAACGTTCTGATCAGAACATCTTCAAATTTACTATGTGGACTGATTTATTTATTTTTTATTTTATGTTCCTATGTCTCCATATCTATTATTAAATGTTCCTGACATTATCTTTTTTTTTTTTTTTAATGACCATCAACGACAACAATTTGGTTTGCTGATTTTGGACTTTTGCCAACCCTTAACATGTGTAAAATTCCCCACATCCAACATATTCACTTTTTTATTTTTTATAATTTATTTTTCTTCAGGTCTGTGAGGTTCAGAACCAGGGGAATGACAGAGACTCTCAACTCAAAGGGGCGAGTTCACTGAAGCAGGTACAACACGCATTTTAATGCTTTTATCCATCAAGTTTTTAGCTAAATGGAATTTAACTAGGATTGTGTTAAACTAAAAAGAGGTCATATTGTGTCGGGGTTTTTAAAAGATATTATTTGTATATAACCATATCATGTGCCAGTAAAATGTATTTGTTCTAAAATGATTATAAAATGTTTTCCAGTTGTACTAATAATTGACAATATTACTACTTTACATACTTTTAACAAAACATTGTTTCTCAAAGTCATTCTCCTGCATAACTCTGCCTTTTTGCGTAAATTCAGAACATTTATTCAGAATTGGGCTCAATTGTTCAATAATTGGCACAATGTACATCACTTAATTTATGATGATAAAAACTAAACCAGTAGTTCACAGTTTCGTTCCTTTTTAAACTAGGAAATATACGATATGCCAAACGGTTACGAAGACCACATGGACGACGAGGCAAGTGATATCAAGACCAACCTCATCGTCAACTATTTGCCTCAGAACATGAGTCAGGAGGAGCTGCGGAGTCTCTTCAGCAGCATCGGAGAGGTGGAATCAGCCAAACTCATCAGAGACAAGATGGCTGGTAAGTGTGTTTTAACTTGAATTTCATTTCCTTTCCTATTGTGATTTGTTTTACAGTCAAAAATTTTATTAATCAAAATGAGGTACAACGTTTAGTGATGTCGTCTTATTTTGTGTGCATATTTAAGGCAAAGCTTTTCCCCAAATTCATTGTAGCATTGTCTGTGTTTTTTATGCCTTTTACAGTGTGATTGTGGTTGTAGTATACTCAAATGTATTTAACTTGTTTTATTTGCCTTTTAAAGAGCTATTGTTCACCTTTTCTTTGCCCCTCAAATAAATATCCAGAAATGGTATTGGCAAGTTTTGTATTTAAATTTTTAGGTGTTGTTGCACAATATTTTCAAATTTCAATACCCCCCCCCCCCGTTCATTTGTTTTCCATAGTCGTATTGACATTTTTTTGTATTTTAACTTATTTTTTGTCTCTGTTTCTTATTATTTTTATGGACTCTATGGTTTTTTTTCCGCAATTGGTTTCAAGGACAAATGTGAAGTTTCAGTTAAAATGTGAAGCATTTAGTGTAACAAAAATGTCTGTCTGATGCCATTTTCCAAGCATGTCACTAAATTTTTGTTCATTTCTTTTTACACATTTTATGTGGGTTTTTTTTTCCTGGATTTTCAACTTTTACTCCGTGTTTACATTTTTTATTGTAAAGATTTAAAAATTTGCTTTAAAATGTTAATGCAGTATTTTATTTGGTCAGAAATGTTAACATGCCTACTAATGTTTTTGTTTTTATTTTTAAGGAGGTGAAGAAAGGTATTTTTTTTTCCCTAGAAACTCTGAAATGAAGATTTATTTGCAGTGTATTGATTCTTTTGAATGACTTTGTAACCGTTTTTCTTACATGTCATTTTTGTTTCTTTAATCGTGTATTTAGTTGTTTTTGTGCAGAAAGAATAGTCAACAGGACGTGGACAAACCTTTGTTATTTTTATTTTGTTTTTTTCCCCTTTTTGTTTTTTCTAGGCCACAGTTTAGGGTACGGATTTGTTAACTATGTTAACCCTAATGATGCAGAAAGGGCAATCAATACACTCAATGGCCTGAGACTACAGTCTAAAACTATCAAGGTAACGTGCCAGAGGTGTTTTTGCATCCATGTGTTTAGTTTCTGATGCGATGATCTGTAAACCTGCAAACCATGACGTAAAGAGCAGCTCTGCCACATTTGTGTAAGAAGAGAGTGTTTTGTGTAAACTTTGTTCTGGCTTTGTAATTGTAATTTGTTTTTTCTTGATTTTTATTTTGTTGCAGTTTCATTTTGTTTGGTGAGATTTACAGCCTTTTCAGTGTGTTAAATTGGCTCTAAATGGCATAGCATGGTTTTATTTCGATACAGGATTATACTGAAGTCAGTGACCTTTGAAGCAAATTTATTCTGATATTTGTATTTGTGACATTCTCACAAGTGTTTTTTAGTCATTTTCTTGAGTATGAGATTGTGCCGAATGAAAGTGCCATGCCAAAGTCCTATTTTATTTTTATTTTTTTTTACACTGTAGTTCATTCCAATTGAAATGAAATTGTAATCTGTCAAATTTATTTTAGATGCTTTTTTAAATTTATATATTATGCACACTGTTTTTTTTTCTTTCTTTTTTCTCCTCAATTTATTTGCTGAAACTCCAATGTAATGACACATTTGCCACACAGTGGACCTGTAATAATTCATTGTAAAATGAAGTCGTTGTGGGTTTTTTTTTTTTTCTTTCTAAAGAGTTGATTTGGATGTTTTTCTGAGCTATTCCTCTGCGTTTGATCAGGTGTCATATGCCCGGCCGAGCTCTGACAGTATTAAAGATGCCAATCTTTACATCAGTGGATTACCCAAAACCATGACCCAGAAGGATGTGGAGGACATGTTTACCCATTACGGACACATCATTAACTCCCGTGTGCTGGTGGACCAGGGTTCAGGTAATGATGATCATGGATGTTTATGCGAACATTGTGGTCCAGCTTTTAAAGTCGCTCTTGTATTCTGGTTTAGGTTTGTCCAGGGGAGTTGCTTTCATTCGGTTTGATAAGAGGTCCGAAGCTGAGGAAGCCATCAAAGACCTTCACGGGTCCAAACCACCTGGTACCTCGGAACCAATCACAGTGAAGTTTGCAGCCAGTCCAAACCAAGCCAAGAACTCGCAGCTTCTTTCTCAACTGTACCACACGCAGTCGCGTCGCTTCGGCGGACCTGTTCACCATCAGCAGCAGCGCTTCAGGTGCCTGTTTCATGCCTTTTATTTTCCTTGTCTTTGTTTTAGACAATAAATAAACTAATCATAGCCATTTTTTCCCTCAGATTTTCGCCAATGAGCGTTGACCACATGAGCAGCGTTTCAAGCATGAACGTGGGCAGCAGCTCCACCTCTGGATGGTGTATTTTTGTCTATAATCTGGGTCAGGATGCAGATGAAGGAATCCTGTGGCAGATGTTCGGTCCTTTTGGCGCCGTCAATAATGTCAAGGTCATCCGTGACTTCAACACCAACAAGTGCAAAGGATTCGGCTTTGTCACCATGACCAACTACGAAGAGGCGGCTATGGCCATCGCAAGCCTAAACGGCTACCGCCTGGGGGAGAAAGTGCTCCAAGTGTCGTTTAAAACCAGCAAGTCTCATAAGTAAAGCGAGAGGTTGTTATCGCTTCATCTATAACTGCGTAAACATTCACACGTCGAATACAAAATTGCATTTTCCTTTATAACAGAAAGAGATCATGGTTGTGAAACTGGACCATTTAGGCCACAGACGCAACTGTTTTTTGCTGGTTCAAACTTTTTTTATTGTTTTTTTTTTTTTATATATATAAATACGTTTGGAATGGAATTTATTTTTGTCCCTTACTTTTTGTGGGTTTTGTGTTTCAAAGATCTGGTAATATTTTGAGTTTTTAACACTTTAGATGATCTGAAGATTGGGTGTGTTATCAGCCTTTGAAATGGTGTCTGAAATGATTTGTTACAACCAGGATTTCAAAAGGGTTTTAAGACTTTTTGTTTTTTTTTTCTTTTGTTTTGGAAATTAAAGGTGGTCTTGCATTGTAAAACCTTCCTATCTTTGTATTTTGTTATGGAAAAGTGGATTGACATCAGCGTTTAGATTACACAGACTTTCCCAGCACCGAACCAACCGTTCACTCAAATATTCCTCAAGAGGAGTCTGACGTGGGCGTGTTTGGATGACGTTTCACATTTCCTTTGTTTTAAAGTATTCTTTTTATTGTGTGAATTATATGAAGTGCTTTTTTTTAGGTGAGTTTGTTTCTTGAATTCATGTAAAAGCCACAGATACAAGAGTTTCTTATTCTGTGTTCTTCCTTTACTACTATACATCAGATTGTTGTCTGCATGTTCATTTATGTCGGCATTAGTAACTCTACTTGTACTTTGGGGTTTTACTGATAGTGTGACCCAAAGTTCAATATTCTGTGAACAATTTCCACGTGTTCCAATAAAAAAAAATGAACTAATTCTAGTGGTTAATGTTTTAATGCATCCTGGTGTGCGTTTGTGCTAGCCAGGGGATCAAAAAAAAAAACAAATATGTAATGTGTATATAATGTTTGACAAAAAAGATGTTAAATAGTAAATTAATATAAGAACCTGTTTTTTCCTAGTTTAGTGCTTATGTTCACGGAAAGATGATGCTTCAATGTGCCGTGATGCACTAAGTCCATATGATTTTAAACCAGAAACTTAAAACCTTGTTTGTTTTGAGATCCTTCGATTGAAAAAAACGACAACAGTCAAGGAACACTCATTTATTATGTACATACATAGCCATGCAAATAAAACTTAAACGAAATAAAAACATTTTATCACCAAAACAAATTATGTATATAAAATGCCATATTGTGTGCATTTTTAACTTACAGTGGTACCCCGACTTACGAAATTAATCCGTGCCGAGAGCGGTTTCGTCAGTCGAAAATTTTGTTAGCTAAGCCGCACCTCGTAAATTTGGACAAACATTTTATTACAAATGTAAATGTAATAAAAACATGTTACACAGCAGTTGTTACACAGCATATAATAACCAGTGCTGTCATAAGTAGTCACCGTCATTACGTAATTTGAAGTAGAAATACTAGAGTTAAAAAGTACTTATGTGGAAGTAAAAGTAAAATGCCCAATGTTTTACTAAAGTAAAAGTACTGTTACTGACGCAGCGCAATGTGTTTCTACGGCATTAGTGACGTAATTAAAATACGCTGACGTAGCGTAGCGCAATCTGACGCAGCTCATACAGCCTTTCACCATGCAGTAAAACTATTCAAACGCAGTGTTAACGCGCATGTGCAGAGCGCAGTGTAGGAAAGTCTGAGCTGTAGGAATATTTCTCAGAACACCACACACTCGCTTAGTGTCAAGTCAGGAAACCTATCATTTATCAATATTTAATCGTTCAAAGGTTATTAAAAGACTAATTACTGTCGACTGTGTAATAGCAAATCGAATACGTATATATTCGATAACGTTAAGTTGAGGCAACCATTCTCTGACTCCGGTAGGACAGATTTAAGAGCAAAACCTTACTTTTTAACGCGCACCGCGGAACAGCGATGAGCAGTAGGAACAGCTGAGCAGTGACGTAATTTCTAACGCGCATGCGCAACGCACAGTTTAGTAATTTGCTAACTCTTAACAAGAAAGTATTAAAATGACAACGGTAATTTAGGACATTTAAACGGGACATTAACTTAGCAGGCAAACCCTACCTCAAAACAAAGGAAGTTAATTGAAAAGAATAACCATGTGGTGGTTGTTTTTTCTTCTTTTGAAGTCGACACATGCGGCAATCGCGGTTTAACAAAGAACGCAACCGCTACTTACCTTGTTGCATCATGGATGTACTTACAGCTAGCTGCTTGGATACACGGCTTGACAGATCAAAAAGCAAATTGGTCTGAATAAAACTAAAATGGATGTAAAGTCGTTCTGCTATGTATCCCGCATTGCTGTGTGAAAGGGGCTAATGACAAGGACAAAGACAAGTTTGCTTTAAGCAAGCTGTATTCCAAAAAAGCGTATAGTGTGAAATGTCACATCTGGCCGAAAGATGGCGACACAACCTAATCAAAAATCTAAAGACGAGACGCATTACGTTCACTTTAAATAAGTGAAACTGGTGTGTAGTGGTGCTGTATTTGTGTTTGTCATCCTCTTCATCATCTCTTTCGTTTAATTTATGCATTCCCCTGTGTAACCTGAGCTGGTATAGCAAAGACAGTTATGACAATTTATTATCGAAAATGATCAATATCCAATGTCACCTATTCCAAGAATGCTAGAGAAAGAGTCGTACAAAATTCAATTAAAACAACTAAAGTATTTCACTTGTAGTGAATTTAGGCAACAAAAAAAAAACACAAAGAATGTGGAAAAAAAGAAACTCTTTATTTACGAGATTAATTTCCTAATATAGAAAAGAAACTTAACACCGTAACGTTTCAAAATGGCAGAACAAAATAGATAGAAAATAACAAAAAGTCAATCTCAGCCAAATTAAAATGTGCAAATAAGTGCAACCGCTCACAACTAGATGGTGATATCGCCTCATACGCCAGAGAAATTCACAGCGGTAGAAAAAGATTCAGATTTGTCGTGCAATGTATACAATGTAACAAGTGTCCATTTAAACGTAGACGAGTAAATAGTGCAGACACTCACAAATGTAGTCAAGTAGAGAGTAAAAGTTGCTCTTATTTTTGATACTCAGTACAAGTACAAAGTAGCCAAAAATACGTAAGTTATGAAGTCCATTTACTCAAGTAATTTACACCACTGATTCAAACAACTGTCCGGTGTAACTGCTTTCCGTCACTGAACTGTTAATTTGTCATTAATGTTCTTTGGCCTGAGCTTTTAAACCCAAAGAAAGCAGCTCTGAGTAATTAGACGGAAAGCTCTGCTTGTTTTCTGGGATTCTCCGAACCCAAATCCTGATAACGCTCCATCCATCTGTCCTCACGTGCAAACTTTCTCTCGTCAAAGAACTTCCAGGGAACAAAGCGTTCATATCACAATACTTTTATTACAAATGCTTCGCAAACCAGTACACAAAATCACAACGAGAGTCGTAAAAAAATACTCAAAACCGACGCAAACAGGTTCCAGTTTTTCTCTGCACGTGATGGTGGATTATTGGCTTTAGTCTGTGCGTTTTCTCTCACCTTCAGCATCCAGTGATGTCATTGAAGCACTGCTTTGGTGAAGTGAGGTGAGTTTGTCGTTATGGCCACCAGGAACAATGTTGAAATTGTTGCTTTGAAGTTACACACAGTGAAGTGAACACACAAACCCGGAGCAGTGGGCAGCCTAAGCCAGGGGACATGTGAGGGTCCGTGTCTTGGCTTAGGACATTTGGTTGTGAAACCCACTGGACCGGGATTCCAACATGCAACATCTGAGTGGACGGTCCAACTCTACCACTGGACCACATGGTGCCACAGCGGTCAGAAAAGACTCCTGAATGCATGCCAGCATGCAGCGAGTTTATCTACCTCCCTTAAACAGGGACAAGAACACTAGTCAAAAAACATCCAGCTGTAAAAATACAGCCAATATTATCTCATCATGGCACAGTAGCGGAAATGCCATTCCGTAAAAAAAGGGGGATTTGGATTCTGTAAGGCTCAAAAAGTGTCTGGATACTCAGACTTGACAAATGTTGTAGTAGACCGTAGGCCGCTCAAAAACGTTGTCGCCCACCACCTCAAAGATGCAGTCTTTACCGGCCAGCAGAGGTACTTCAGTCAAAGGCACGTTTTCCATGTTGGGGGCAACCTGCGGGTCTTGTGTGGCTCCATTTTTTTTGGCCTGTGGAATTTTAGGCGGAAAACATTGTGAAAACTACAGCCGAAGCAGACGCATTGTTCTTTACGAAGGAAGTGACTCACAGCTCGGTCGGTCGGGAAGTCTTTCCGACACAAGTGCCCGATGATTCCAGCTGCCAGGGCATCTCCTAAAACATTGATCATGGTCCGAAAGCGATCTCTTGAAACAAACAAACACAACAAACATCTCACTGTTGTCTTCTCATCTCTTCTCATCTCACTGAATTATTCCACTAAGCTCTAGTCTCATTTAAGAATTGTTCTGTTTCTTTTGAGAGGCTATTGTCATGTCATACGTACAGGATCCAATCAATGGCCACGATCAGGGTGATGTCATCAGGTGGCAGCCCAACCGATGTTAACACTATCACCATGGTAACGAGACCAGCCTGGGGGATTCCTGCAGCTCCGATGCTGGCCGCCGTCGCTGTTATACTGGACCAAACGCAACGGTAAAACACGTTTATGTAAGAGTAGCCATAGCCACGTTTAGGTTATTCAATCATTTGTTATGAAATTATTATATTTATTAAAACTTTTGTTCTTAAAACAGGACTTGTAAGTTACCTTACAACAACAACAACAACAGTTACTAAACAATTCAGATTCAATATTTGAATTATTAAGTGTTAAAATGAAAATAATCAACTTAGAGCAAGTAAAATGAAAATGTACTTCTAAAAAAAAGTTACATTATTCTATTGAAAAGATGATGGATGGATGGATGGATGGATGGATAGATAGATAGATGTGCAAGTACCTGATGGTGACTAACTGTCCAAAGTCCAGTTCATACTCATTGACCTGAGCGATGAAAATGGCAGCCACTGCTTCATAAAGAGCCGTTCCGTCCATGTTAATAGTGGCTCCCACCGGCAACACAAACCGAGCGATCTGCCGGTCCACGCGGCAGTTTTCCAACAAACACTTCATCGTGATCGGCAGCGTTGCTGAACTGTGTAAAGACGACGAGGTGAGAGGTCAGGAGGTCACAAGGTCAAGGCAGACGGTTCAAGCTCCTTAAAGAGCGTTCTTGCCTGGATGAGGTGGCCAGAGCGATGACCATGGCTTGCAGAAGCCCTCTGATGTACGTGAAAGGATTTTTCCGAGTTAGAATGAAATAAAATAACGGAAGCAAGATGAGGCCGTGCACAAACAGGCCGGCCAGGACGGTCAATCCATACCAGCCCAGCTTCTTCCCCAGCGTCGAGGGATCACTCATATCCAGGATTTTACCAGCCACAAGAAAGACAATCCCAAAAGGAAAATACCTGTTACAACCAAAAAAAAGGGGGTTAAATAACTTGTCAAAAAGTTTTTGAAACATGAAATTGCGTCTTCCAGCAATGAAGGACACAAACTTTCTCACAGTTTTCGTGGACTGTGAGAAAAATCTTAAGAAAGAAAAAACCTCCACCAGCATAGTGAGAAGGAAGGGTGCTGGTGGAGGTTTTCACCTCACTACTAAATTCTGGAGCTTGAGCATTTTTAAATTTCACAAGAGCAGGAAAGATGCAAACTATTTTTTATTACACCTTAATTAACAGCACAACTAACAACAAACCATATTACGGACAAAAAGTTGCAAATTAAGTAAATTATTTCTATATCATGTTATTATGTATTCTAATTGTTAAGCACAATACTTGAACAAAATGTTTAGTCAAAATAGTTAACAAGTGTTTTTTTTTTCCCAGACATGTTAACTGCATAGAATGGGAATCAGTTTTAAAGTTTTATGGGCATTTTAGACACTCTCCCGAGAGAAAAACACCAAGAGAACTGGAACCATTTAGAAAAAGACACAGCAAAGATCTGTCGTTCTGATAATTAATAATTTATTTAATTAATTATCATATAATGTTGGGCAGCATGGTGATGCAGTTGACCCAAAAATGAAAAAGCAGTTCAGAAAAGGGATGGATGGATTTCATAAAGTATATGAATATGGAGCATGTTTCATGGTGTATGTTTACAGGAGCAGCATTTCCCAGCAGAATTCAGACACTGTCGTTTCCATGCGGTGTCCAGTAGTGTGAGCGCTTAAGTTCATCTGATCCATAATCCCTGCATGTGCCGCACGCCAGCGTAGCTTTAACACACCTTCTGCTGGCACGTGCTGTCTGCATGCAAGTTTCTGAGATCTCTGACTCTGGCTTTTCATTTCTTGAAAAACTAGCGACGTCTACATCACAATAATTTGGTTCTCAATTCGATCCAGGTTTGTTCTTAATGAGACCGATCTGATGAGATTCCTAATCTGATATTTATCACACACACACACACACACACACGCACACACACACACACAAACTTCTTCACCCACACACACTCATCAAGAGTTAGACACAAACATCAGGCATTCAAAACATTCACACATACACAAACTCTTGCTCTCTCGCGCACAAACTTTCTCCAAACAATTGTAACCTTTGAACATTTTTTAGACTCTTATGAGTGCAACATGTTTTTACATGATGAACATAAACAAGGCATTTTGGTGTGTTTTTCCTTGTCTTTGTCATCAAAATCAAGAATCAATCAAAAAATTAATCAACCAACATGATCAACAATTTACGTTTTTATAATAATTGATGATAGTTCTATCGATCTACAGTAACTCATAATCCGTGCCCACGTTTTTCCATCCGATAAGTCCATAAGTCTGATAAACCAGACCAGACTGAGATCGATTTTTGTTAGCCCATACCAATACGTATTATTAAAATATGCTAAACAAGGCCCCACAAAGTCTCTTAAATCTAGAACAGAACAAAAAATAAATAAAATCTCAAAGTCTCTTACCAGACAGCGGCATTAATGATCTTCATCACACACTCATTGATGCACTGGCAAACGTTCACTAAGGGAGCCCCTCGCTCACCCATTTTACCTAGCAACAGACCTAAACAAAAGCAACATGTACGTTTTATACACCGATATTGTGATATAAAGGTAATTTGGGTCATTTTACCCATAGTGGCAGAGAAGATAACGATGCCAAGTACGTTCATCTGCTGGCTGCTGCCGGGCCGCGTCTTGTAGTCGATGTCAGGTGGTGGGGTGAGCTCCAACAACACTGTCCGTCCCTTCGGATTGTCGTCATCGGGCATCAGGTAGACAAAATTTGGCCGAGCAGTATTCACTTGTGTTCTGATGATGGGAATAAGATCTGTTTTGTACTGAAAAAAAAAAGTTTGCATAGTATAAAATTTACATCACAGACCTGGTAGAATAATAGTTATAATAATAGTAGAGTTAGTAATATTAGTAATAATAATAGAGTAAATGAGTAAAAATCTTCTAAGCTAACAACTGAAAATCTCATACAAAACAGTTATCAGCATGAGAGTGGTGTGTGTTAAAGAAGCATTTCAAAATTAGTCCCGAGTTTTTAACTATAGGCTCAACTTTGAACATTAAAAAGAACAGTTTTGACAAATATTACCTGTCTATCCGTCTCTCTCCTGTCTTGCCCTGTCGTTCCACTTTGGGTATGGAACCATCGCTTTATGGAATTATTGTATTATTTTGTATATTATTTTCCTAACCCTAACCTTTACTAAATTTACTTTTCTTTATATTGTACAAATATATTTATCCTATACCAGATATTTCAACCAGGCCTTTCAAAGACACTTGTTCAAAAGTGTTTATCTTTATTTATTGTTTACCATTGTGTATTCTTTACACAAATTTATAATTTGTGGAACAAATAAAGATTTTATATATCTCTCTTATCTATATATCTGTTTCTTTCTTTTTTCATGCAATTAAATTAATAACATTTAAAACAAAATTAAACTCAGTGAAACCACCACAGGTGCACAAGTCTAAAGAAAGTAGACAGGAATCACTTGGGTAGAAATATATTTGTACATTATATGTAATGTATATAATTGTATATTATAATATATAATATCATATTTATATGATATATAATATGTATGTAAAGAATTTAAATATCTGCCACTATAAACAATTAAATCTAAAATGCAGTAAACAAACATAGACTGTAAGTGTGCAACCACTATCTGAGAATTGTAAATTTCATTTAGCAATGCAATGTGCCACAAATGAGTCCACGTTAAGATGAAGTTAAGAGAGAATAATGGTGATACAATCGGAGCGTCGAAATCAACCTTTATTTGGTTTGTCAGAATACAACGCTTGCAGTTCCACATCAGAAAGTGTGCGGCTGCCCATTGATGCCAACACAATGGCTGTTTCTTGCCAGATCCAATAACTCCAGCATCCATGTAATATAAGCGAGCCTGACACATCATTCATTACATCACCCCAAGACTGTCCCAAGACTTTGTTCACCTCAGAGAGGCTTTTGTGCTTTCCAGAAACACAATATTGGTTGCAGAATCAGACACTACAGCTAACTAGCTTCCAATTCCCTTAGCAAAACTAGCATCTTCACACGGGAGAAAAACTGAATGCAAATTAATTTTGCCAAATCAAGTCGTCTTGTTGGCGAGTGGTCAAACAAAAGGAGCGAATCAGATCATAAAAGGTTTGACGTCAGTTCTATGAAGTTAAGAGCTACTTTAACTGACAGATAGGAAACGTGTGCTGTTGATTAGCATGTACTTATCCAATTAAATATGCTTCTATTCAAAACAGCGTTGATTTACAATCATACATTAAAACAACAATTCTATTTATTTTCGTTTTAGCAACAACGTGCTCTATTCGCTGAACCATGCATACGATCCCACATATGATCCATATCAATTCAGAAATTGGTTTCAACTCACCTGTTGGAATGTGGCCTCGATGAGATTGGAGGGGATCATATTTCTATGAATGGAGAGACATCACAAATGTAAGGCACATTTAAGTTCACCCAGCTCTCACACCATCTACGCAGCAATATTTCACACCGTGACGCTACAGTGGTCTGCTGACCGGCACGCGTGGAGACGGCTGGAGGTTTCCTCCTGTTCTTACTTGGCCTTTTGCACAGATAACTAAAAATACCCCTAATCATCCCTCTGCTTTAATAGGATTGGACTGTATGCTATGGCCTAAACTCCGTGGACATGGGCAACTGCTTACTATGAATGACATCAAGACCTGGGGCATTATTGAAACGCAGTCGATTCGTTTCATTGGCTCTTTTGAACTTTTCCAAGCAACGGGTGAATAATAAATCTTTGGCTTTTTGCTTGATTTTGGCTTAATATTCAACATCAAAAGTAAATCGGAAACGATTGATTGAAGAAATTGAGCTTCTTAATAGTCCAATCATCTTAATGCACCAATTTGGCATCAGCAGGCATAATTAGGAACCACCAAAGCATTGACATTATATTATCTGCAGTCTTCTAAACCTCACACATAATGATTAAGAAAAAGTACAATCTCCATCCATTCATACCTGACTAGATCCAACAGAGCATCTGCAGATGTGATGACCTGTCCACCCCCCAATCTGTTGCTCTCCATGTCTGTCCCATATCCGGGTTTGATGATCAGAACAAGAATAATGCCCACCACTACAGCAATGAAGGTGGTCCAGAGGTAATAGGTGACGGTCAGCACTCCCATTCTACAGCAGGCCTTTGACTCCATCGACGACAGCCCAGACATTAAACTGCAGGCAGATGCACAAATTCAGACTGTAGGACAGTCAATTATGGATCTCTTTGAAATGTATGTCAAAAGGATACCTGGATGTGATGAGAGGGAGAATCAGCATTTTCAGTATTCGCATGAGCAGCTCACCCGGGAAGGAGAAATAGATTCTTGCCTAATAATCATCATCATAATTAATATTCATTGCAACTTTGTATATTTTTTTACTAGTTCAAGCAGAAAGTAAAAACATCACAATCAACTCAAGAATCCACACTGTGGCATTTATATGTTAGAATTACATTTTAGAAATACCCTTCTTTGTGATTTAAGCTGTAAACACTAATGATGAAATTAAGTAACCAGACCATGTATTCGTTTAATAAATGCTGACTTGACAGTATATGAAATGTTGATTTGAAAGCAAAGTTGAGATGCTTGTCACAAGGGTTCGTCTCACGTGAGGAACAAATTGTCTGAACAAATGTTCACAAAACTTTTACATTCATATCTGTATATACAGTATAATTCGCCAAAAAGCGATGGGGAAAACTTGGAAGCTTCCAAAACTGTCCCTCGTTGCATGACAAAGTTTTCAGTCCTTAAGTGGGGCAAACCCTCTTGACACGCCACATGCGGTCACACTTCATCCAGTGTATTGGCACGAAGCTCTGACTGCTCGGGATTAAAGTTTGCTGGGTGCAAATTTGTATTTAACCGTTTTCTTTATTTTAACTCCCAAATGAGGAACCTGTTTACACCGTTTAAAAAACAACTGTTTGACCAGCATCTTCAGGCTAAAAGCATGTGGGTGAGTAGAAAAGTGATTTTGATTCTCTTTACATCCAGAACATGTACAGGTGCAGGTCATAAAATTAGAATATCATCAAAAAGTTGATTTATTTCACTAATTCCATTCAAAAAGTGAAACTTGTATGTTATATTCATTCATTACACACAGACTGATATATTTCAAATGTTTCAAAAGTTTATTTCTTTTAATAGTGAGGATGAAACAGATTTCATTTTCCAACAGGACTTGGCACCTGCACACAGTGCCAAAGCTACCAGTACCTGGTTTAAGGACCATGGTATCCCCGTTCTTGATTGGCCAGAAAGACTCCATGCCACGCCGCATTGCTGCAGTAATTCAGGCAAAAGGAGCCCCAACTAAGTATTGAGTGCTGTACATGACCATACTTTTCATGCTGATACGTTTCAGTTGGCCAACATTTCTAAAAATCCTTTCTTTGCAATGGTGTTCAAAAATATTCTAATTTTCTGAGATTTCTCGAATTTGGGGTTTTCGTTGGTTTCAGTTATAATTATCACTATTAAAAGAAATAAACATTTGAAATATATCAGTCTGTGTGTAATGAATGAATATAACATACAAGTTTCACATTTTGAATGGAATTAGTGAAATAAATCAACTTCTTGATGATATTCTAATTTTATGACCAGCACCTGTATAGCTGACAACAAAGATGACTTTCACTTCACACCTTGCTACTGCGAGATGATAAAAAAAGTCATAACTTATTAAACCTCTGATTTAAAGTCAAAATGTGTCACTCTATTGGGTATATCTTCAACACAACTGACACTGCAAAACTTTCGTCCACAGGATCAGAGACCTAAATTTAAGATCCCATCTCTAATAGAAGGCCACCTCTAATATTAGGCCACTATGGCAGAAGTATTGAAAAATTGAGGATTTAGGGTATACTGTATAAGAAATAATACTGGCTTTATAGTGTGATTCCTCTAATAAAATAATAGTATTAATATAGGAAATGAGACGGTGTAAAACGTTGCACAATATTGAACTGACAGCATGTGACCATCATTTGTATTTTTTAATTCTAGATAAACTTCGCAACTCGGACTTTATAACTGAACAAACAAATTCAGAAAAAATAACATTATGGATATATTTTTAAACGCAAGTCTGGGTCGGCCTTACAGTCGACGCCTGTTCATTCAGACGCGACCATTTTGCCACGACGAAGCGTAATGAGAGGTCATTTTAACTTTAGAATTTGTCCCAGTACAGCAAGTTTAGCTGGCTGAATACCTGCGTGGAGAGGGTCAGGCTCCTCAGCATGAAGCCCAGGACGCAGCCGGTGATCACGGCGAGCACCGACAGGGTGAGCAGCCCGTTCCGCTTGATATACTCCTTCACATACTCCCGGACGCCCGCGGTGCACGTGCTCGACATCAAGTCCTTTACTTTCCTCAGCGGACCTTTGGCGGGTCCCGCTGGAGAGAAGCAGGTGGCGGGTTCTGGCGGCGCCTCCTCGGCGTCTGACGGTATCAGTAGCTCCTCCATGGCGAGACGCTGCTGCGAGAGACGCAGGAAGGCAACGCGCCGGCAAGCCTGTCCTCCTGCGAGGGATTAAGCCATCATGCATCTTCTCAAGGCCACCGGTGGGAGGAATTAGGAGGTTAAGAGGATTTGAATGGAGTAATAAAATCTAACATTTCCTTGTTGACAGTGGCCCTGTGACATATTTCGGCGTCATGTCGTGTAACGCAACACTGGCTTTGTGTTCAGATGAAGATGAAAGCAATGAAATTCGCCCATCTGAAGTTAAAGTCCTGCGCGTTCCGAGTGGACACACACACACACGCACGCACCTGCTTGACTACGACTCAACAGCTTCATACAAAAATACTTTACTTTAGTATGGTGTATGATTTTCGAAGAGTATGACTTTCTCTCTGTTTTATTTAAAGTTCTTCACAGGCTGTAACAGAAGGATGTTTATTGTCTTTTGTTTTTTTTTTTATCTGCGGTTACACCTTGTAAAGCACTTTGTGATTTTATCTGAGAAAAGTGCTATATACATAACATTTACTTAAAGAACAAATGACGATACAATTAATCAAATAAATTACGTACGGTACTTAACTTCCACGTCAAGGCAAAACACTGCCATCTAGTGTCAGCTTTAGTATTGCCTTACAATACTGTATTTTACAGGGGTTGTCATGTTATAAATTTTCAAAGTCCCTTTGCTCAATTGTGCACAAACACGAAATTTGTTACTCCTATATATATATACACAGATATACACATTTTCATTAATACAATGAAAAATACAAAATTACTTACAAAGTACATATAAATATTCCTGTGAGAAAGTCTGCCACCTTCTCAACGTTTAAAAAAGCACTAAAAACTGCACTCTTCCACCAGCACCTTAACACTGATAAAAAAAAAATTTAATTATTTGTCTTGTGTTCACTGACTGTCATGCTGTTCTGTCTAGTAAGTTTCCTTATATAGCCTGTGTAGACATCTACTGTAGCCTATTGTAGACAATTGTTTCACTTGCTTTTCTTTTTTGTAAGTCGCTTTGGATAAAAGCGTCTGCCAAATGAGTGTAAAGTAAAAACAAATTGATGGAACACATTTATAGAATACATAATTTATTGATATATTTACATTTTAATATATTGAATGTTGTGCATATTTGGCTTAACTGCATTCTGAGAATAGAGATCTGTGTTCACAGTACTAACCACAAGTCAACAAAACAACACGGTCAATTTATGCGAAGTTACATTAAATATTCCTTCACAACTTAAAAAAATAAATTTTGTAGTCTAGACAATTTACTTAACACTTAACAAAAACCCAAAACAAAAAACAGTTTCTGTTAAGAAACGTTAAAAAAAACTGCCTGGCATAACAACCACACCAGACAGAATTTGACATTTGTGAGACTTAAAATAAATATTTACAGTATTGAAACAGAATTTATGATGAAAGTGATAAAGTACACAATAGTCTTCTCAACATATATGTACAACAAAATAATTTCAAACGTTATAAAATTTGAATATTATGTTAAAGAACAACTAACTTCTGACAGATGTTGTAAAGCAGGGAGTGTATGTGCTGCACTTAAACTGTCTGCAATGTGTAAATAATGCATTTCAAAGTAGGAAATAAATGTAAGACCAGATTTATAGTAATAGTAAGTAAGTCAGAGCGCTACAGTAAAGATTAAGTACAAAGAGCGCTACGTTAATGTTACTAAAGACATTAACGTTTCAAAACAGTTATAAAACTCTAAAAAAAGTTTTAGTATTAGTATTATATACATGTTTGCATCCTATAATACACATTTATTTACTGATAAAAGTGTAACAACTAGTTTGAATTTTACCATTGCGTGAAATATTCTTCATAAATAATATCTGCAAAAATAAACTCCAATTCACTGATTTTAAAGTGTTGTATAATTGTATTCTTTTAAATGAAATAAAAACAGACACACTATAGAAATATTTACCCTTTTGGAAACACAAGTCTTTAGTACGTTTTTTTCAGTAGTTTCTCACAAGTGGATCACATTCTACTTCCTTGGCATAAGAAGACGTGAGAGTCTCTGCTTTTATCGATTCCCTGAAAACACATTGTTGCAGTTTAATGTGTTTGACAGATTTGAGTCCTGTTGAACTTTGGATTCATTTCACCATTTGATGAAGACGAGTCCAGCTAAGACGCCGTAGCCTGTTACAAGGAACAGCACTTTCAACAGCCGGTCGTGTTTGTCCTCCAGCTCTCGAGCCAGAATCTCAAAGAAGGTGATGAAGAGGAAGGTCCCAGCGGCCAGGCCCTGTAGCACCACAGAGACGATGCTCCCGGCAAAGTTCTGTGCCGTTTCAATGCCCATGCCAATCCCAATGCCCAGAGGAATCATCGCACTAACCGCTATGGCCAACTTGCTGGCGTCCTTCAGCGAGACTTGGGTTTTGGCTACACTGACCCCGAGGGCTACGGCTGCAAGCGTCTCGTGGATGGCCACTCCGATGAAGAGGCTTCCGAGCTTAGAACCATCTTCCTGAAGGCCCAGTGCCAGACCTTCAAAGACAGAGTGGGCTGAAAGTGCCAGTACCAGACTAACTAACCTGAGCGGGCCAGCACGTGTCAGATCCGAAGGCCGGAAGTGCCCGTGATGATGGGAATGATGCTGGTGAGGTCCTTCTGATGCCCGTGGAGGAGCAATGAATGGAGTGTCGTATTCAGAGTCGCTCCCGGCCTCCGAGCCCCCTGCGTTAAAAGTCTCCAAGTCAATAAAAGACGGTTTTTCTTTGCGAAAAGTCAGCACAGCCTGCTCCACGAACACTGTGAGGAAGAAGCCAAGCATCATCATCGTCTCTGCCAGTGGATAGTCGGTGGAGCTGTTTACCATTTTCAGAACATCACCAACCTATAAGAATCAAGCACACACATCAGTGGTGTAAAGTACTTGAGTAAATGGACTGTTAATGTATTTTGGCTACTTTACGCTTGTGTTGAGTATCATAATATGAGCAAATTTTACTCTCTACTTGACTGCATTTTGATTATCTGTACTCATTACTCCACTACATTTGAATGGACACTAACCGTTACATTGTGATTCTGCGCAAAAGTCAGCATCTTTTTCTACCGTGGTTAATTTCTTGGAAGGATGATGTGATATTGCCATCTGCAGGGTGCTGAAGGTACTGGATGATTTTTATGAGCTACATCACGTGTAATGTTTAGCAGCGCTGGTCTCATTTTCAGGCCAAAAAAAGCTATAAAACGTTCATAGAACATTGTGAACTGGCTTTTGTTGAAGCTAAATAGAAATATTGCCTTCTCTGAGACTGAGGTGAATCACATCAAAGTCAGATCTGAATTTTATTATACTTTTTTGTTTTGACTAAGACTGACTTTTTGTTCTGCCATTACAAAACATGTGTTCATTTTCATTTCTATATTAGGAAATACAAACTCATAAATAAAGCTTGTTTTTAACATTTCTTGGTATTTTTTGCACCAATACAGGTAAGTCTTTTAAAATTGGATTTTTTTAACTTTTACTCAAGTCCTCGTGGAATTGGTGACTTGTAACTTGAAATGGTGGAGTACTTTCTACAGTAAGGTATCTGTACTT
This sequence comes from Paedocypris micromegethes, assembly GCA_028031935.1. Taxonomy (NCBI): domain Eukaryota; kingdom Metazoa; phylum Chordata; class Actinopteri; order Cypriniformes; genus Paedocypris; species Paedocypris micromegethes. The sequence goes on from CM051493.1 coordinate 35,345,640, forward strand.
TTAATCAAATAAGGTTTTCAACACACACCCATTATAAGGGACGGTTCGATTCATGAGCTAAACTGAATTACGGTAATTCCGTACCTTCTCTCTGACGGCCGGAAGCAGGGCATTGAAGCACGTGGCCAGGAACACGCCTCCTCCAAAAGAATTGCTGAACGCAACCGCTTTCCGGTATTTGGCGACTTTATCCAGCTCTGCCTGCATCAGCCGTACAGGAAGCAGGATTCCCCCCAACATCAGGGCAAAGACCCCCAGCAGGCAGAGGATTTTGGCTACCGCTAACTCCATAATGTAGAGACGGGCTGTGGTCCAAGTTCAAATAACCATTAGGATTTGGAATAACCATCAATACACGTATAAACACGGTTCAATAACAAAACGAATTGCACCTTCTTAACGTGGTCTTGTGTTCAGTTGGTGAAATTCTATTCCCAGTCATAGATTGTGATCTGCTCTTAGACAATAAAGCAGTTAGAAAAGCATATTCAAACTGAAATCAGCATTTGATCTGATGGTTAAACAAGAATAAAATCACATCACGTCACGAAACTACGAACACAGCAGTTGGAAGTCAGTGTGTGAATTAGCATGCGGCTAACGACGCTGCCTTCCACAGTTTATAAGCATAGACACACTATATGATCAAAATATAACAAAAATACACTCACAAAAAGACCAAAACAAGACCAAATTGAGAAAATGACCAAGCAGTGTTGCTCGAAGAAATCTTTTTCTTAGCTAATGTATGCAAAAAACGTGTGCTGGTGACAGTCGTACAAAACCACGATTTATGAAGCGATTGCTAATCAAAAGAAATGATTTCCCACGCATTACACGAGATAAAGTGTTTTACCTTCGCTTCACGACATGATGAAAAACAGCAAAGTTACACCTGCACTTCCGTTAACAGCCCTTCATCGTCCATAATCTGCGCTGCCAGCAGCTGAAGAGAGGCGTGACGTCACACGCAATGAACACACACGTCACTAATGTTTGTTTACAAAACCGCGACTTTTTTGTAACAGAAAAGAGCATGATCACAAAAACGTAACATTGAAAAGATAGCAAAAATAAATTGAGCATCTGTGTTTATTCTTAACAGTCATTAAAATTTAACAGAATTCATACACGTGTGTACATTCCAAAGCTTTTCAATAACTTCCTATTTGATCAGAATTCAGGCCAACAAGAGACAAATGAGTTTCAACTTTTATTTAATCAAATCTCATTGACTGCAAGCAAAAGACGTCGTGGGGAAACGCATCTCCGCCATTCGATCTCGAGTCAGTGCTGAGATTGTACAAGATTGTTTTAAAACTGCAATGTCACCAGACAAGCACATCACTGAAGTCTCAATGAAATCTGCATTCTTCTCCACGTAGCATGTCAGATTAACCCACTGTGATTCCTGTACAACTCGTGTTTTGGTTTTAGTCCAGTGATGACCTCTGCCAAAAGGACAATGTGGGGCAATGGACACACATGCAGTTTGTGATTATTGAAAATGATCTGGTCAGTTTTGCAGAAACAAGGTTTATCTTTAAAAAAAAATCCAAAATTTCCATAGGTCCACCAGCTCTAGACGACTCCAAGCTCTGCAAGAAACCAGATATGGTGTTAAATGTGAAATAACTTCTAGATGAAACTACCTGACACAATGAAATGTGCTTTACACTTCTAACACCTCTGGCAAAGTTTAGAGCAAGAAACTGTACTTTTACAATTGTAAAGTGTATGTGAAGGTGTGGATTACTCACATGAAGGGTGTCAGGGTTCCTCATTGCCTGCACTGCTGGGTGGTCGACTCCGCATCTGACTTCTTAGCTGTTCAATAAGCTCAGGATTCTGCTGCTGCATTTGCTGCGCAAACTGTTGACCACTATCACATGACAAGAGAAAACCACAGCTTAACAAACATAAAAAAAAATATATCAGTTACAAAAACATCTGATGCCACAAACCAAATAAGTCAAACTGGAAGCCAGAGTGTCACATCTGGTCCAGCGCACAATTATGCAGCTGTTATTATTGATATCAATGATGAGCAAAATGAAGTGCGAATAAGATTAAAACTAAAGATTTGAAATTAGACCATTACATTGACAGCAACTATCATTTGCAACATGTACTAATGTTATTTTAGATTTATTGCAACGTATTTTTAAAGAGGGCAAAACGTGAATTTATTTAAAGTCTAGGTTTATTCATTCTAGTTCAAATTTCGAATCAAATTTCTGTCTGCTTTTTACATATTTAATTTAGTATAATCTATCCATTATAATATACAGTACATATATAATATATACTTTTATTATATCCATATTTATATTAAAAAAAACTATTAGTGCGTTTTTAAATGTTTCTCCTGACCAGAGTCAGACTCGTGTGCTTTGAGCTTTAGCGTCCGTGTGCATGTGTGCGGGACATACGCTTGTATGAGGCCGGACAGGTCATTGGCTCCTCCTCCTGTACCTCCCCCTGCTCCTGCAGTCGCCGCTGGTCCCGGAGCAGGAGATGCCCCCATAGGATTATAGCCTCCCGACATCATACCTGACATTCTACAAAGACATTGAAACTTCTCACTTGATTTTGCAAAACACTGATGTTCAACATATTTTGATTTAGCAACAATTCATATAAATAGCATTCATTATCAGTTCTGAAAAGTAACAATGAGCACAAGCCACAAAAAGTAACAATGAGCACAATAAGACCAGCAGTAAAGTAATTTTGTATCTAGTGAAGGTCACAAACCGATATGGACACAGTAAACTTCTCACCTAAATTTTGCTCTGTATGTTTTACACGGTTATAAAAGTTTTAACTTGAATCCTACACATTTTTAAATAAACTATGTATAGATACCTGAAAATAAAGAAATAGCAACAATCAAATCATTTAGGACATAAAAATGATTTAAAATGGTGATTTAAAAAAAAAATAAAAATTTAAGGTTCAGCTGTACAAAATGTGTAGCCGAGTGTTCTTATAAATAAAAATTGTAAAAAGTGTGTGTGTGTGTGTGTGTGTGTGTGTGTGTGTGTGTGTGAATATAAAATAGTTTGTTCAGCAATTGAGATCAGTTCAGATCAAAGATTAATTGACTCCGTTTAGAAAGACAAAAAATGTGTGTTTTATTGTTGTCTCCATAATGGACAGTTACTAAAATATGTAAATGTTGAAATTGCACTAAGATAATGTTTTTAATTGTTGAGCACAAAACATTCTTTGTGATACATGTGCACATACAAAGTTCTTCTTCTACTTACAGTTGTTGAACTTGCGGGTTGTTCATTAAATTCGATGCCTAAGGAGAGTCAAAGTTAACATCACAGGGAAAATGTCATTTCACAAAGTACCATTGTAAAAGTGTCCACACACACCATGTTCATGAACCCAGGGTTACTCAGCAAACCGGCCAGATCAACTCCACCCAAACCGCCGGCCTGATAAGAGATCAACAGAAGAGACTCAGCAAATCATCAAGAACATTTGGAGCCTAATAAGAGTGATGTGAGCTCACGGGACTCGACTGGGTCTCCTTCATCTTCTGTTCTGCTATCTGCATGTTGACTTTGTAAGAGTCGTTGTCTGGGTCCAGCTCTAATGCTTTCTTGTAGTAGATCACCGCCTCAGCGTGTTTGTTCAAACTCGCAAGAGCAAGCCTGAAAAACAAATGGCACAGTCAGTGCAACGCCAAGCTGATTTTGATTGACAGACTAAGAGTGGCAAGCTTCACAGTATGTGTCTAGTAATGTGACCAAAAAAAAAATCCAAATATATTATTTGATTGAGCATTATTTCAAACATAGGTTAGGAGGCAAACCTTCTTAAGCTTTAAACAATATTGTTGACACATTTGAACACAGCGTATGCCATTTCCCTCAACAACCAGAGAAAAAAAATCATCCCGAGATGCATTCATGTAATGTCCATTCATACATTATACACATATACTGTAATAAAGAACAAACAATTAAACAATTTCAATTTAACAATGCTACAACTTAAAACATGTTACAAAGTCCAACAACACACAACACTAAAGAATCAGATACAATCACACTAAAAGGTATTCACGTTTCACAACATTCCTAATCTTTCGATGAGACTATTTCTCATAACAGATTAAGATTTCTCATAGAATATAATCTTGATTTTGTTTATCACCATTTTTTCCAATAAATAATGTGTGTGTGCGCGCATGTAAAGTTCTTTTAGTATTGAATAATAATAATTGTGTTGTTATTATTACAGGTTTTGATCAAAAATGTCTATGGTCTTATGATGTGTGAAAGACACAACAACAACAGCAGCTGTACAAGTTGCATATTTCCACTTAAAGACTAAATGAACAAACTCTCCAAAATCGTCTTCATGCTGTGATGATGAAGTTTATGAAAAATATAAGAGCAGATAAACACTATTTTACTGGGCAGAAAAAAAGTGTCTTTTTCACTGATTGCAGCCAAGAAACTCCAAAGCTTCCTATTGCAATTTAGTTTAAATGGGATTCAAAACTTTGTTGCAAAATGATCACAATTTAATGACAATATAATAATGACAATTAGAAGACACACTTTATGACACACTTTATGTTTACCTTAAACTACCAAATGCAATAAATACAGCGCACTTCACTGAACCACAAAGGCTTTAGGACTAACAGGGATGTTTTTCAACATGTGAAATCACTTTCGGTTTGGCAGAAACTTTTATTGAATGTCAATAGCAAACACAAAAGTTTCAAAGCTCCGTGGGCTTGAATCTAATGACGTGTAAAATACGGTGTATATATAGTTTACCCCATTCTGCCATATGCTTTACTGTAGTTGGGATCAATTCCAATGGCCCGCTCACAGTCTTGAACAGCTCCGGCATAGTTCCCCATTTTACTGTAAGCTGCAGCTCTAAAACAATGAAAATAAGCTTTTTGTAACAACACAAGTAGAACAACATATTGACAAATTGCAAGGACTGTGGTCTTTCTAAGCAAAAGTTCTGGGTAGGTACCTGTTGCAATAATAGACTGCATTTTGAGGATTAAGTTGGATGGCTTTCGAATAGAAGTCAATCGCCACACTGAAGTTATCCACCTTCATCTGGTCGTTTCCTGCAGGGACAGATTAGAAAAAAAAAACGAGTTGACCAACATCACCACGTGACCCTGGACAAATTAATTCTGGTCTTACCGTCTGTTTTAAGACGCTCCGCTTCTGCCAACTGTTCTTCTGAGGGAAATGCATCGGGTGAAGTGGTATTATCTTGAGGTAAACCTGTCTGTAATGAGAATATTGGTTTGGTGTAATTCAATGTCACGCAGAAAATATGACAACAAATTCCAAGCATGTTACAATGACTCAACAAAAACCTGTTTTGTTGCAGAGTCAAAAATCTCTGGCAGAGACTGTGAAACCGCCAAGCTCCGGTCTTCTACAGACACTCCAAAGGCCGTCTCCAGGCACTGGATAGCAACTAGAAAAGCAGGAATCAAAACACTGCTCACACCGATGCCAACTGCCAGAAGAGTTTTATTCAAAGGCAATTTCACCTTCTAAGCTTTCTTGAGCATCTGACGACAGATCGCCAGTGGAGAGCTGATTGTGAAGAAACTGAATGATGGAGAACGCAAGACGCTTGGTGTCTGTCATTCTGACGCCAGGCTAAACCTCACCAAACCAACATGTGAAAGAAAACCTGAAAGACACAGAGACAACGTCACAGGAAAACACAAACAGGAGAGAGCACACCAGGAAACAATTTTGTAAGTCTAAAAATAAAAAAGATCGAATCAAATTTCCACAACGTCAAAAGGTTCGGATGATGTTTTCTGCTCAACACCTACAATGAAGGTGTTAGCTCTGTTTTACACGCAAAGCATTTAGCCTTCGTGAAACTCAAATGCATGTCTATAAACGTGTCCTCTTGGCATATGTAAACAGTTTAATTGTCTTCTCAAAAGTGCTGTGCGAGCAGCTCAATAGTCGAGCGAAAGTTATTGTTAGACGGAATATTCTGGCAAAGACAAGCTGTTAGCACATGCTAAGTTCCCATTGGTTTCCAGCGCGTGCTATATCCCACCGCATTAGCCTCAGCTCGCTCATGTGATTTAACATTTAAAACAACAGTGATTCGTATAGAGAATTAAAGCGCTTCTTATTGCGCTTAGTCTGTGGCAGATCGCGGTTTAATATCGTCTTATTAAAACAATCTAAAAGCTTTATCTGTTGTATTCACACTTACCACTTGCCCCCTCTTCAAGGATCTCTCTATTCTGTGACGACTCATGGACGTGAACGAGCACGTACGTACGCGGTACACGCGCATGACGTCAAATCGGAAATCATTTTTTTGATCGAGACGACAAAAAATGAAAAGCTCTCAACTCTGTAGACTTGTGTAACCAATTTTAAAAAATTTACTCGTTAATGTTCGTTATATTATTTCACCTTTTATACTGTGGCGACTTGGCTGCTTTGCTGTCTAACGATAAAGTTTTTTCAAAAATAATAAAAAGAGATAGCAAAACGATTTTTTTCTAGACTAGTTTAACGCATATTTGTTTTTAAAACGATACCTATTGAAGTTTTTTCATATTTCTATAAGTAAAAGAAATAACGTTACGTCATAATGTCACGTTTTTGCGTAACACGCACACTTATTTAATTATTGTGGTAAACAACTCTGATAAAAAAAATGTTCATAAAAGGCGTTGACTGAAACTAAAATCGTAACTACAGACTACTACATTTGCAAAGATGAAAAGTACATTTTCCCAAAACACAAAACGTCAGTGTATACCATGAATAAATGCTAAAAAGATTACCTTTCATGCAAGCTAAAGAAATAAATTTAAATAAATATTAGTATGATTATGTAATGCATACACTGAAACGCTAGAGGGCAATACTGTCTGAAATAGTCCTTCGTTTATTCATCAATCTATTCTTTTTTTTTTTTACACACTGATAAACATTATGTTCAGGAAGTTAAATGTTAAATGTTAGAATCCCACAAGATAAAAATTTAGTTACAGTATGTATGGTTATCGAGCCATTCTCCAGACGTTCTCAAGTGATTTAACATGAAGAAATTACGTAATTGAGGCTTTCTTGATGAATACATTTTTGAAATATAGAAACATATTGTTTCTATAGTCCTGTGTTGATTCTTTCACACTACACCCTCAGTCCTCTCATTGCTCAGTCATGTGAAGCACTCTCTCTCTCTCTCTCTCTCTCTATCTCTCTCTCTATCTCTCTGTCTCTCTCTCCTCTGTGTGAAGCTTAGAATACAAAAAGGGACAGGATTTCTTTTCTGGTTATATTCAGACACAGTCTTCTTACTCAATAATCATTAACCACCATTATTTTGTTGATATTAAAACTAAAAATGGTTTATTCAATTCATCATAAAACATCTTTTTTAAATGTAATTAGCCCATAGCTGGCTTTACAACGAAGCAATATCAGAAAAACAATCAAGTTTTGCTTTGGTTTACTTCACTTTTTCACATTTCCAGGAACAGTGTGAAGAAAAATAATGTTTTGTTTCCTTATTGTTTCCTTTGTTCACAATAACCTGTTTTACACAATCATTTGTCATTTATTTATGACAAAACAGTCAATCTGATTTTAATATCAGGGGCAAAGAATACTCAAGAAAAACAAAAAACTCTTTACTCATGAGGTTTATTGTTATGTATATGAAATCAAATGTAACTTCCCTATTGATTTTAAAATGGCAGAACAAGTAACAGTCTAAATCAAACTAAAGAGTGCAAAAAGTGCAACCGCTAATTCACGTTCAAGTGATTTAGCTCATAAATAGCATCCAGTACCTTCAGCATCCTGCAGATGGCGATATCACCACGTCCACCCTAGAACTTAGGGTGGAATAGCGAGTAACGGTAAGTGTCCATTCAAATATGGTGAAGAAAAGAGTACAGATACTCAATCACAAATGTAGTAATGTAGTCAATGTATTCTTTACATCCTGTCACGCACCTATTTTTAAAATCATGTATATCACAACGGATGGTCCAAAACTCCAGAAACACATCTGGAGAGGGTTTGGGAGTCTTGTCAACTTAATTGCCCTGATAACCCTGATTAGGGTAATAAACCATGAATTGGAATATTTTGCCAGACAGGCTCTCACGACTCAAAGGTCACACAGTATCTTGGCTCGAAAATGAAAACCAGACCCTTTGAGACACCACAAAAAATCACAACAAAGTAAGGAACTCTGCCACTTTCACGTACTGCGGTGAAAACCACAGACATATTGACTGTTCAGACATATTGACTTGAGGCGACAGACTTAAACGAGAAAACAATAAAATCATGTGGTTATGATTTGGAGCATAAATATGAGCACTGAACTTTAGTGACCTGTGGCCTGGTGAAAACGGGGATGAAGTAGTGAGGTGAGAGGGCACAGCCACAGGAAAGCCTAGATAAACAGTGTTTGTGGAACCAGCTTTTCGCAGCTCAAGTCTTCTGCCACAAATTAAAATGTTTTGGCAGTGGCCAAAAAGAGTCACCAATTCCACAAAGACTTGAGTAAAAGTTGTGTATTTTACTCGTACTGAATTTAGACTCAAAAACACAAAGAAATGTGAAAGTCAAGTCTATTAAAAAATGTAGTCAAGTAGAGAGTAGAAGTTGGTCATATTTTTTATACTCAGTACAAGTACAAAGTAGCCAAAAATACTTCACTCAAGTACACCACAGAGAAAAACAAAGCGTAAATTCAGAATTACTGTTGTTGTTTTGGATAACTATGCAAAAACACAAACACTCGACAAAGCTACAGCAAACTAGCAAACTTTTAGTTTAGATTAGTTAAAGCAAATTTACTTGCATATAGTGCAAGAATAATTGTTCAAGGTAGGAAGGATTAAAATCATGGCACATAAATACGTACATATATTTACATAAATAGAAGTGCATAAATAGAAGTATACATGCAGTGTAAAAATGTTGAGAAATTAAAGCCTTTATGAATTTATACTGCAAATGCTTCAGTCTAAAAACTATAGAATATGAATCATACTTACGTAATTTACAATTCTCAAGAATTATGCCAATAGAGCTATAGTAGAGTTATAGCTATATCTCAGAGTTTTGAAATAATAAGTCCAATTTGAGCTAAGTCATAATTGTGAACTATTAAGTCACATTTGTGAGTGTCATAATTTTGAGCTATTAAGTCATAATTTGGAGTTTGTAAGTCCATTTTTGAAAAACTGAGTAATAATATTTAGCGTCTAATCTTATATGTACGTGAGATATTTATGGATAATTTTTTTTTCTCTTTGGTGAATGCGTTGCGCTTTGATAGATTTACTAAGCTCATTAGGTCTGAGACTAATTTATGCTGCTCTTTTCACATTGTGTTTGAATGAACTCAATTTGTGCCGCTAAAAATGGAGCAGATAGATGTAGATCTCCTTTATAGTTGATTAAAGCCAGACTGAATGGTAATAAAAGCGCAGTGGTGATGCTTCACTGACACACTTTATTGAGTGCAATTTGGTAATCCTCCTTTTTTGAGGGTGTGTTCTTTACCAAAATAGATAACGCTTTAGATCAGATAACACTAACCAACAACTAAATGTCAACTTTTATTTGTTATTAATACAATTATCCAAAGAATAGTAACAAATAATATCACTATAAATTACTATTTTCTTTCTGTGGTCGAAATCTAAAATAAATCCCACACATAAATTATTTACAAAGAATAATAATTATATTATCTTTGTAATTGACACAGAAATGTTTGTTTTAACACTTTATTGAACAATTTGTGTTTTATTTAACTGCTCTAACAAGTCAGTAAAAAGCCTTCAAAAAATAAAAAAGATATATTTTTGCTATTTGCTGTTTTTGTTTGCGAAGCACAAATAAGCTCTACCTTTTAAAAACATAGATTTATAACGTATGTACAACATTATTCTCATTCTCTATGTACATAATTATGTTGAATTAAAAAAAAACAATGTTACTATTGAATTTGCATGATTGTTTTGTGCTGTTTATGTTGACAAATTATTGTTGAAAATTTTCCGCTTCTGAACACAGACTTTATGGCATAACAATTTACTACTAAGGTCAAACAGGAAATGAATACCAAGTCACCAAAAATATACATATTTACTGAGATGAACCATTTATGTACGGTATGTATGTACATAAAACTGGGATTTATGTAACAAAGATACATTATTGTCTTAATTTTATGTTTTATTAAAAATTCAAATCTCAAATGAGGAAAGTTGGTTCTTTGAAAAAATGGTTTAAAATGAGTTGACCAGGATTAAAAATCTCATTCTCACTCAATTCCAAATGGTCTTTAGTCTGTAATATTTGAATCTGGTCACTTTGGTCACCTGAGAAGAAGGTAACTATACATTGAACTATGCCAGGAAATGTGAATAAACTAAGCCTAAGAATCTCGGAAGTCAGCTTGAGAGAAGCTAAACATACTGCAATAGGTCCAGAAGGTCATGGGACGAGAAATAGTTAAAGGAAAGAATGAGAGAAAAGATGGAAGCAATTGACCACTTGCAAATGTGTACCAGCCTCATTAGGGCATGAGACTGAAGTAGGACACTATACAGCTTTGAAGCAAACGAAGCAGCAAACGTTGTGCAGACATTTGAATGGCTGACCGTGAACACCAACTGAAAAGCTCACATTCATATTTGTGAAGCTATTAACCATGTTAGACATGTAGACATGGTCAAGACAATCTGCTGAAGTTCAAACCGAAAAAGGAATGAAAAAAAATTTAATGACTTTGAACGGGGGCGTTGCTGTAAAATAATTTAAATACTAAAATGTCCAGACAGGCTCAAGCTGATGAATACATAACTTGCCAAATCATGAGACAGAGAGGCTACGGCAGCAGAAGACCACACTGGGTGCCGATCATGTAAGCTAAGACCAGGAAACTTAGGGGTCATTAGTAACAACTGAACATCACGGTCTACAAATTTGTGATTCTATTATGTCAATATGAACCAAAATGTATGATCATGAGGAGAACATGTATACTCTGCTCAGAAATACCCCGACCGGGCCTTGAACTCCCACATCGAGTCTCAAATGGGTCAGTGCCACCGTGCCGCATATTTTCTTATGTGTGTCTTTTTCTTTTGATGTGCTGTGTGGCCTTTTTTTTCTTCAGGATTTTTGTTTTACTGTGACAATGATGTGCAGTGACAATCTCCAGCACGCTAGAGACTTGCACATGAAAGCTATAGGAAAAGTTTGCACTAGTCATTACATGTCAAATTTGTTAAGATCACTCCTCATTACAGACAGTAATTGGTATGTTCACAGTGCTGCCATCAGGAGTAGAACAGTCACATTTTTTGAGGAATGATAAATTGCTTCCTGTTCCCCCTAGAACTGGCTCTTTATTAACATTTGGGGGAGTCTCATCTCCCTTTTTCAATTATTAGGTAAATGAAAAGCATATAACTTTGAAATTGCTTCTAGTCTATTTTGAATGTTAAAATAAGTATAATCCTTATAAAATTGCCTTAAATTGTAAAACAAAGAAAACCCTTTAGAATTCTGTTATTAACTGACTTAACCTTTCATATATAAATTAAACATTACACTCAATATAGTTTTTCAAAGAAAAGCAAATGCAGCCTATTGTAACATGGAAGGGCATTCTCAAATAAAAATCGAAAGCATTATTATTATTATTATTATTTACGGTGTGGTTGGCGTGCAAATTAATGCAAATTTCAAAATTCGATATGACATGCTGAGACAACTAAAACTCAAACACGATTAAATTTAAATGAACAAGGTCGCTAGGTCACAAAACATGCCAATCAGCATCATTGGGAGGGTCTACTGTACAATGGGCGGTACCTAAATGGGCAGTAGCATCACTTGATCGCTATTTTGGCCAGACAGTTATACTAAATGTTCTGAGTAACACAAAATCTCTGTAAATTGAAAAATTTAAAACCTCCACTACCATTTATACGTGTAAATACTGTGTATATATATATATATATATTTACTGTGTATATAAGAGATTTAAATCAAGTAATAAGAAGAAACAAAGATTTAAGAATGCTTTTGAATTTATAGGTTTCAACACATGCATTTTGATATATATAATACGTGATGTTAAGTGCATAAGAGAGACGTGCTGCACCACACAAACTCTGGATTCTGGGCCGCAACCCACTGGGGCTCTTGTCCAGCACACAAATGGATGAACTGGCAAGACATTCTGTCAGGACTGTTTTTCCCATGAGATGTCAAAGCTCATTGAAGTGAAGCCTCACTTGCCATAGGTTCTCACCTCTGCCGTCACTGGTTCTCATCTGCAGAAGTAAACACTGTGCTGTTATGTTACTAGCTTGATATAGCTACGTCTGTTTTATAAACGTTATGATCTCATTGTTGAGAATGATTCTGTGGGTGGCAGTGTGTCCCCTCGCAGCAAGACTGGCCAATCCAGGATCAAGACCAGGTCTCTTCTAAGCAGACGTGTAGACACAACGCAGATATGCAACTATTCGGCATTTATGTTTCTGGGCATCTACATAATGACAGCTTTTCTATTTTTCTTTTCTTCATGTTCTAAACATGCTCTGATGTCATGTTTACAAGTCTGTTTTGGGATTTTAATAAAGCAGCTGAATTTTTTTGAGAGAAATAATTGTGATGCCATTTTTAAGAAATTAAAAGGGCATTTTGAATTGTATGCAGTATTTAACATGTAACCAGTGCGGAGGGAGGTCTCCCAATAGACCATAAGTCTTTCAGCCTTGAGCATTGAGAGAATTTTCCCTAACCTAGAAATGTTTCAAAGATGAAAGAATGCAGTTAAATTCTTTACCCTTGAATTAAATACCCCTTCAAATCTGCAACAACTGGGTGACAAATCAGACTCCCAGAATACAGATAAATGGAAAATCTAAACATGAAGGTTTTGGAAAACTAAATAGCACAAAATAAAATAAAGAAATTAAAGAAAATAAATTAATATGAAAAAGAGATGGTTCAGAAATGGATTGACTAAAGATCAGGTTCACCTGTAAATGACAAGGAAAGATTTCCACTGAAAATGGTTAAAATAAATTCTTCACAGATGTGGCCAAAAATTTGTGTGAACTGACATTTCTCTATTTGATTCCCTTGTGTGTCTATGTTCTTCAGGGAACAAAATACTGTCCATCTTCTACAGGATGTCCTTGCAGCTGTTTTAACATTTAATAGAGATTTTGTCTGTGATGTGATGCCAGCATGAATAAGGTTCTTTCCAGCAGAAAAGCGCTTTAAATTTTGTCATACAGCAGAATGTCAAAATATACAGTAGGATTCATTACGCATATACTGGACATTTTACAAGAACCTCCACTTTAATTGAATTTCCTGTAAATAAAATCTAATTTCAAAACCTACAGTATAAGGAACATATTTTTCGAGCACAATTTCAAAATGAATAATGCATGACATTTCTGACCAGACTCATTTATCATTACATGTCAGATTTGTCATTCATAAACTAAGTCAATATAATTTCTACAAGGCAGATCAAACTTGAGATTTTCAAGCATGAATAGATGATGGCATCTTGGAAATTGACATTATTTTTTAATAACTAACAGTGATGTTCTCTGGAGACTGATCCTAATGGATTTTTTTTTCCACAACAAAAATCTCATTATATTTAAATCAAAACTGTCATGGCTTCAACATCTTCTTTGTGCATTTTAATATCAAATACAGCAAGGCAGTGTTTTCTTTCACACATTCATCCCTGGAGATACAGCATCAATGCAAACATGAATTGCAGATTTTCCATCTTATTTTCTTTGCTGCTTCTTTGCTTTTCCTTTGCTTGCCTTTTTTTGGCACTTTGAGATTAACAAAAATATTGTGCTTTTTTTTTTTTTTTTTACAAGTACAAGCATTTTTTTTTTAGTGAAAGTTAATTTATTTTAATAAATTAAGTTTCGAAAAGTACGTTATTTATGTATAAGTGAAATATTTAAAATAACTCTTAAATATTAATAATCATAATAATAATTATTATTATAATTTATATTTAGATGATTATCCTTGTTCCTTGTTTTTGAAAAAGTCAATTTTTCAATTCAAATATATTCCCTCACTCTCTCTCTTTTAGATAATATACTGATATTTTACACACACACGCACGCGCACACACGCGCACACACATATAAAATATATATATTTTATCTGTGTGTGTGTGTGTGTGTGTGTGTGTGTGTGTGTGTGTGTATTTGCTGTGTACCTATCAGGATTTAGATGGAAGCAATATTTTATTTTTTAAGACAATGAATATGTATTCAGCCACCAGCTTTGCATGTGATTACTAAATAGAAAACATTAATTTCTCTAGTTTAGGCTCTCAGAACAGATTAACCTGTTGGATAAAATGCATTTTGATTTCTGGTTGTTGTTAATGAATTGTCTTCAACAATTCTCCGTTCATTTGGGAAAAGCGATTTCCATTTCATACAGACAAATGTGTGACAGATTGTTTTTGTTGCTAGACCGAACAGGGATAATAAAAGATATCCTGCTTTGATTAAAAAAAAAATGTAAAGTATTGTTGAGATATTCAAGGATACTATACGATAAGCCATTCAATCTGTTTCTATGATTTGAATATTGGCTTGGTCATATTATAAAACGTGTTTTAACTGTTAACATTTAGACAGAACAAATACCATAACACCATACTTTTTATGTGCACACTTTTCCATCATCCATTAATTTACAATTCCATTCATCTAACACCTTTTTCATTTCTCATTCTCATTCATTGTCTCACTAGTCACTATGTCACTTTTTTTAGCAACATTTTTACTCACGATCGTTTTTCAAGTTGTTAATCTCCCCGTTACTATACTTTCTCCAGTAAATCAATTCTTTTCAGCAAGACACTTGTGATAGTGTGACAAAATGTGATATGTCATGGCATCATTTGTGTTTCTTGTTAGCTGCACAGCCTGCCACGTGCGGCTGAGATTCATCCATCACTGCTGAACACTTTCGTTGTGATATATGTAAAGCCATAACCAGGCTGACAGAAAGCATGATCAACACGTAAATATTGTGGAAATATTTCATTGCATTGTGGAAAGTCAGTGGTTCTGTCAGAGATTTACCGATGAAATGTTTAGCTAAGACGGTACGGTGGCGCAGTGGGTATCGCAGTAACCCACAGAAAAATGACCCTTTGACATTTACACAGACAAAAAAATGAACCGTTTGACACCGGTCAAGTGGTTTCCCATAAGCAAAAATATGTGTTCAGGTGAATTGCAATCAGAAAATGTGTCCACAGGTGTGAGTGAGAGTGTGAATGTGTGTTTTTGTCCCACTTTGTGATTGGTCGGCTACCTGCTGAGAAGGAATGAACAATGATCATTTGGGGATCTAATTCTGTAATAGTAATATTGTAGAAAACGCAATAAGTTAATTAAAAATTCAATCAGTTTTAGTCTAATCATGAGTAACTCATGCATTCACGATGGTCCGGATTTCTGAAGCTAATGGAGTCAGAAACACCATAAAGGCAAGATTTATCTAATTTGACTGACTATAATTTCAACAATTAAAGTTATTTAGGGAGTTGTTTTGTTTAAGATACACCAAGCTATTGTTCACTTTTTTAAACGTATTAAACCATACATAAAATAAAAATGAATTTGAAATAATATGAAATAATGAATGTCCATAACAAGACAACACAAAAACAAATCAGATTTTATCTTCAAATTGTCTAAGGAACAGCCAAAGACTCCAAAGATCAGACTAAATTACGTGAGTGTTTTACCCAATCTTTCATCTTGTCTGCCGAAGTGGATCAATATTGTAATGAACACACATGTTGTAAGAGCGGCACAGTGGCGCAGAGGGCATCACTGTCACCTCAGTGCAACATGGACCCAACCCAGACACGAGGTGTGAGTTCAAGGCCCGGTCAGGGTCTTTCTCCCATTTCCTCTGGGTCTCCAGTCATTAGAAAATGTACCACATGTGAGTGAGAGTTTGAATGTGTGAGTCTGTTTGGCCCGCTCTACAAAGAGGGCTTGCCAGCTCCCCGTTACCCAGAAATGAATTAAATAGTAGCAAATGGAGGGATGGAAGGATGGACATATGTTGTAAAATAGATGGTAATATCTGTCTGGTTTTTCAGCTGTTGTGGGAGCTCAGAGGATAATGGATTCATGGGTTCTGACCTTGTGTAAACCAGCCAGGCATGTGATCCAGAAGAAATGATGTTGCGGATGAGCTCTTGTCCCAGAGTAAACAATCAAAAGCTGTTTTTAACAAACAAGGTGTGAACGTGTCTTGGTCGGACAAACACAACCTCTTAAATGACACAAGGCTAAGAAACTCTTATTGACTGAGTTTAGACTGAGACGTTTGCCCATGTCATTGGTCATCGTCAAAATAAATAACTCACAAGGTTTTCTACAGGGATAAAAATACTGTATGTCTCGTACAAGATTCAAGGTCAAGACCCGGTCAGAACCTTTCTGTGCAGAGCTTGCATGTTCTCCACGTTCTGTGAGTGGGTTTCCTCCACCAGTCCAAAAACTTCTGGAATAGACTTAAAACATCAAAAACATAAGTAACTTTTACTCGCTACTTGACTACATTTGTGATTTAGTATTATACTTTTTCCTCCACTACATTTGAATGGACCCTTTTTGTTACTCTGTGCGTGACAAGTCGGCATCTTTTTCTACCACAGTTAATTTCTTGGGCAGACGAGGCGATATCGCCATCTGCAGGGTGCTGAAGGTACTGGATGCTAATTATGAGCATTTTAATAATATCACGCGAACCCGAATTAGTGGTTGCACTTTGTTGCACACTTGAGTTTGTTTGAGATCTTTTTGATCTATTTTGTTGTGTCAATTTGAAACATTGATGTGCTAAATTTCATTTCTGTACTAGGAAATAAAACCTCATAAATTAGTGACTTGTAATTTGTATTGGATTATTTTTAGATAAAGGTATCTGTAAATGTACTCAAGTAGGGCTTTCCGGTACTCTTTACACCCATGTGGTAAGCGGGTCCTATTCAGGAACATCAGAGAAGGATAGAGGAGAAGTGTCTTGCTGAACTGGTGCAGGATTGCGCAGGTGCTCAGTATTCCGGAGATCTGGAATGTTCCGGAGCCTGGTCTGGGTGTTTCACCTACTCGTGACTTAATTACATGATTTACATCTTCCATTATAGCTAAACTCAGCCTGGAATCACTGTTTAGAGTCAGATAAAAGGAATAAAGAATCAGGGCCTGAGCACTTGAGATAAAAACAGATGCAACCTGGCAAGCAGACAGAAGCGCACTACTCAATGCAATAAACTGCTTTGAAAAGTGTAGCAGTCTTAGAAAAAGAAAAATAAGGCTTCTTCTTGGGACCTTCTATGATATTTATGACTTGGCTCACTCCACATAGAATTTTGAAAAATAAACCTTATTTTTACACTTCTGGGGTTTTTGGAGACCTGCAGACAGTTTGACTTCCACTCGAGTCGTGACGTTGTGCTCCTATCAGATGCTCATGAACAAAAAATTGGTTGGACGTTTCTGTTTCTGTTTTGGTTTATATTGGTTGTAGCACTTGGCTACAAAAGCGTGCATTATTCATATGCCTTCATCTTAATCATATAAGAGGAATATGTATAATCATCGAAATTAAGATTAAATTAAAAAAATTTTGTTTAAAAAAAAATAATTCCTTTAATTTAAAGTAGCTTTGACTGAAACAGAGACGGAGGCAGGCTAAAGCAATAATACCATAATGCTTGTTTAAAAAATATTAAGAAACTGTACAGCCGTCTTGGAATCATGTCTTTATGGAAATTATATCACAGGGGTGACACTGAGTCACAAGACTCCAATTTAAAAGTGGGAATTATATTAAAATTTAAATTATATGGGGGGGTCGATTGAGGTCAATTTAAACACTACAAAGAGACCCACTGATAAGAGTTTTCATTAATGATAAAACACTAAATATGAATAATGAAAAATAAGTTCTTTTTGAAAATAGTAGTAGAAGATCCTAGACGTCGGTCTGTATTTATCTTTTTAGAAATTGGCTTTTTCAGAATGTAAACTACTTCCTGTGTGACAGGATGCCGAGCAGATTGTCCCTGTGGGTTTGCTATATATTAGCAAGATACATTAGTTTCACACATTAGTGGAGGAGGAAGAGGAGGCTTTTATCTCGAAACCTTTTACACCTCATGACGATGATTCACATGATTCACTTCAAAAGATTACCGTCTCTTATAACACGTGCACCGTGTTTCCTGTTAGCGGCTCCATAAACGCAGCAGCCGACAAAAATATTAATAATTAATAGATAATGCTCTGGATATAGCAAATTTCAACACAAAGTCGGTTTAAAATGCATCTTTAAAATGAGATGTCACTGATTCCAATTCATCTATGTTATGTACACGTAATAGTTCCAACATTCTTGCATATTTTTCTTTATTCAGTTATCCATAAGCTGTGAAGAGAAGCTGTTCCTCGCACTGTTCTTCCAGCCCATTAGAAAATAGCCACAAGAAAATTCCAGGAATCGAATTTCACACTGTACTGAAACATGTGGTTAGTTTAGAAAGGTACTAAATGAGGCTGGACTAAAAGCCAATATCAAGCCTTTCAACAGGATGTTTTTTTCCTGTTCTATCAAAGCAAAGCCTCTTTGATGTGTGTTTGCTTTATTTATATGTAATTGTGCGTGTGTGCGTGTCTTCCCCCTTGAGGACCAGCTAATTTTTTATTATGTTTTCAAAAGATAATAAAATGTATCAACCCTATGTAGTGAATGGATATGACGCTGTTCAGAACCGTTTTACTAAGAACGGGACAGACAAGCACATAAATAATGCAGCGGATGTTTTTGATATTCCCTGTGTAAATAGCCCGTATAGATTGAACTGACGTGTGATGAGTCACACGGGTCGTGGAATAAAAGGAAATGTGTGCCTTTGTGCATTGCCTCCGCTTATTTTAATAAAATGACAGGAACAAATTTGGCTGTTATTTTGTTTTTTTTTTTAAATCATAAACAGTCCTTCAGTGTGTCTCGTGCACGAGTGTCCCTTATACAAGCCCAGCAGGTTTTATTTTCATCAGGCATTATTAAGGACGTCAGCATGAACCAGGCTGCCTGTCTGTGATAGAAGCTGTGAGATGTTTAGTGAAAGAGCACCATGTGGGCAAATGCTCCTGCAATTGACAAAATGCTCGTTTAATCAATTCTCCTCAAAATTCATGAAATGCATCAATGCGTGCGAGAGGAAGGTGTCACTCTGCCTTTCTTCTTCAGAGCTGAATAGAGAGGGGAAAATAAAATGAGAAATGGCTGGTGTTGCCGTGCCCTTCATGAGGAAAGCACAGAGCCAGCTATTCAAAAGTGATGATTTATTTTTGTCTCTCGTGCTTATTTAAAACTCACTTCGGGCTTTTTTTTCCATTGCTATAGATTTTTACTTGCCATCGATTTATTTACAGCAGATCTACGTGACAAAATTCAATTTCTGAAGTGTTTATGTGGGCACATATATTCTATACTCATATTCAAAAGAGTAAAGAGTACCTTAAAACCAACCATACTGTAAAAGTACAGATAACTTACTGTGCAAATTACTCCACTAAGTTACCAGTCACCTATTCCAAGTACACTTGAGTAAAAGTCGTAAAGTATCCAAATTTAAAAGAAGTTAAGGATTTTACTCTTATTGAATTTAGGCTAAAAAAACACCAACAAATGTGGAAAAACAAGAAACTCCTTATGAGGCTTTATTTCCTACCTCTAGGTTAACACCTCCATGTTTAAAAATGGCAGAACAAAATAGATGGAACAAAAGAACAAAAAGTCAGTTTTTGTTAACCGCTAATGCAATCACATGATTAAGATCATATGTAAATAGCATCCAGTACCTTCAGCAGCCTGCAGATGGCGATTTCGCTTCATCCGTCGAAGAAATTAACCGTCCACGGTCCACAGTAGAAAAAAATGGTCAAAAAACTTGTCATGCAGACTGCATGTGCACAATTAAATGTAGTGGAGTAAACAGTAGAGATCCAAAAATGTAGTCAGGTGTAAAAGTTTCCAAAACAATACTTAAGTAAAGAAGTCAATTTACTCTTTACACCACTTCTCACATTGACATTCATTTTGCCATTTATAAGAAGTGCAAACTAAAGTCGCACCCAGAAACCCACGATCGACAGATAGATGTTTTCAAGAGAACTGGTAGTACAATTAGAAGTGTGGGGTGCACCTCATTATGTTAATCAGGTTCCGTTAACGCGCGTCTGCTGCTCGCGCTCAGCTTCTGATTGGTTGGCAGAAGCGGCACGTCCAGACTCCAGAGAAAGACGCACGAGCGCGGCGGATAAGGCAAGTTAAGGTGACCGCAATCCTCCTCCTGCTCTCTCTCTCTCTCCCTCTCCCTCTCCACTGGATCCACTTCTTTCCCAAGCATCTGGAAGTGCATTCGTCCGACTCTAGTGCACAGGTGTTGAGTCACGCTGGCGTCACGTCTGAGCAAGGGTCCAGTGTCCGAGGAGGGTCTGAAGTGAGTCACCGCGGTGTGGAAGTGGTCTACACACACACACACACACACACACACACACACACACACACACACACACACACACACACGGACGTGATGGTGCTGATGATGCCGCGGTTGAGTGTTGGAGAGGAAACGCAACTTCCCCGTCTATTCCGCGCCGCGTAACTTCACCATGTAAACTACGAGAAGGAGTGGATTTCTGGACTCGCCCGACCTCAGGTGTCCGAAAGCCTCCATGATATTCCACACACGCACTTCCAGTCCTCGCAAAGATGCCTGACGTCCCGGGTCTGTACATCGGGATGGAGGTGCTGATCGCCCTTTCCTCGGTCATCGGGAACGTGATGGTGGTCTGGGCTGTTCGGATCAACCGGTCTCTGCGGGACACCACCATCTATTTCATCGTAAGTCTGGCGTTGGCAGATATCGCCGTCGGGGCGCTTGTGATTCCTCTGGCTGTCACAATCAGCTTCGGCCTGGAGACGCATTTCTACAGCTGTCTACTCGTGGCTTGCATTGTGCTGGTCTTGACGCAAAGTTCCATACTCGCTCTCTTGGCCATCGCTATTGACCGTTATCTGAGGGTCAAGATACCGATGAGGTAACGTTTTCACATACGCTTTTAATATATTTGCCACATTCATTTTGTTTTGTAGTTTCTATAACACTTATTATTTCAAGGGGTCATTTAAAACGTCACATACCTCAAGGGAATGTCGTGAATTTGTACAGTGAAGTAGGAAAAAGAACAGGGTTATGCATAGAGAATTAAGTTTCTTTTTTTACACGAGTTCATTATGACATTCAACATGTTAACATGACTTTAATTTTGGAATGCAGCTAGCTGACAGTGTTAAAAATGAAAGAAATGCATGCATTATAAAAGCAATAAATACAAAAAATCATGTGTATTCACAATGTGATATAAGGATAGTACGGATATCTTGTACAAATTACTCCATTACAAGTTACAGGTCACCAATTGCAAGAAGACTTGAGTAAAAGTTGTAAAGTATGCACTTTTTTAAACAACTTAAGTATTGTGTAATAAGTGTCCATTCAAATCTAGAGGAGTAAAGGGTGTAGATACTAAATCCCAAATAGTACAGTATAAGTTGCTTAATTTTTTTGATACTCAGTACAAGTACAAAGTAGCCAAAAATACAAAAGTAACAAAGCCCATTTGCTCAAGTACTTTACATCACTGGATTTAATCAACCGTTAGTTATACACTACAATGCTACATTCATGTGATATCTGCACATTCCAATCTAAAAACTATTAGATTAGGGCAAAGAAATAATTTCCTGATCTGCATTTGGAAATAAATAGATTTTGGAAATAGTTTGATGCTAATGTAGATTTAACCCAAATGCACATTTATCAGACATTTTTATCTAAATTAACTTGTATTGCAAACTTTATTTATACAATTTATTTTACAATTGATCTGATGTTCCAAACACAAAAAATAGAAACAGAGATGTTGGTTGAGCTCTGCAGAAGAATGTTTAGATGATTATTACACTTCCTTCTGCCCCCAGTTTGATTCGGGGTGAGTAATTGCACAGGACAAGTGCACAGTCGCTTAATTGTTTGACTAGAGCCAATTTGCCAGTTGAGCGCATGGTATGCTCCACTAGTCTTGTGTGCGTTGTCCAGGCTTTCTCTTCTTTACATTGAATAGATTGTGACTAAATCCAAATGTAATCCTTCCATCAGAGTGTGTACTGAATCGCTGCCCTTTGATTCCAATGTCTCTTGCTGTTTATCACACGGATTACAGTATTTATCCTAATTACGCCAAAATCCAACTTGTCCTTTGAAGTTAATGGATTTTTTTATGGGTTTGCACAAGTTTCATTAATAGTTTGACTTGATGACTGATACAATAATACTAACAGGACAACTATTGTTTTTTTTTTTTAAATATTAATTTATAATGGGCACTTTAAGCTGAATGTATTGGTCACATTTTAAGTAAATGTCATTTAATAAAATTACAGCAGTGTTTTTCTTTTCTTCAATTCAAAAGTCATGAGGTTAAAATATGATAGTTTAATTGCTATACCTATCCATTTAAGAAAGTTATATTATAGATTTAAGAAAGTTCTTATATTATAAATTAATTTAATACACACAGCAGTGTTTTTCCATTGTGTTTTCACCCATGTTGTATAAAGCAATTTTGTATGTGTATCAATTTGACAATTGAAGCTATTTTACTTCTGTCGGGGTTTTGGTTTAAAGTTTGTTTCAGTAATCAGTTAAAAAACAAACAAACGTGTGTATTCAATTCTTAAAACAGCATTTTTTTTACACATGTGTGTGTATATATATATATATATATATATATATATATATATATATATATANTTTTTTTTTTTTTTTTTTAATTAGTAAAAAAAACATTTACATTTAAAGCCATTTAAATGTATGACTGTCATGATGGTCGATCTTGGTCTTGTTTTTGACATGAACTGAAACCTGGTTCTGTCCGCAGCTATAAGAGAATCGTGACTCCCAAGCGAGCAGGCACTGCAGTGGTGGTGTGCTGGATGGTGTCTATAGTAGTGGGCCTGACTCCCATGCTGGGCTGGAATAATCTGGAGAGGCTACGGCAGGGCAACAGCACTCTGGGAGCTGACCTTCTCATAACCTGTGAGTTTGAAAACGTCATCAGCATGCAGTACATGGTCTACTTCAACTTTTTCGGCTGGGTGCTGCCACCTCTGGTCCTGATGCTGCTCATCTACGCTGAGATATTTTACATGATCCACAAACAGCTCAGCAAGAAGGTGACCGCCAATCAGACTGACCCAACACGATATTATGGAAAAGAACTAAAGCTGGCGAAATCGCTGGCACTGGTGCTCTTCTTGTTTGCCGTTAGCTGGTTGCCATTGCACATTCTGAATTGCATCACTCTTTTCTGTCCTAGTTGTGAGGACTCCACAACTCTTCTGTATATCGCCATCTTGCTCAGTCACGGAAACTCCGCCGTGAATCCCATAGTTTATGCCTTTCGCATTACGAAATTCCGCAATGCTTTTGTAAAGATCTGGAAGCAGTACGTGTGCTGCTCTGAGGATCCACGGCTGGTTGACCGGACCAGCTTTCGCAGAGACAGCAAAGAGAGAAGACTGCGACACAATGACATCTGACACTACAGTTCCTCCTGAAGACCCTTTTTTCCACATCATCCATCAACGTTGAAGCACAGTCGGATTTTTCTTGTCCTCTGTCAGCCAGCATCTGTTCTAGAAATGAAGATTGCATCCAACGTTGGTGGGAAGACTTCAATAACCTAATCATTGGCGCGCAGAATAAATGGCATCATTAGCAGGGGTCCATTAAATAAATGAAAATGGCCTCTATCAGTGGAATTGCACCACAGTTGAACTGGCACCAAAAGCTTTGTTGGGATTTCCTTTAGTTATGTGATTTATTTGAATGGATTCTCCCATAATACGGCCAATGAGTTGGTTGGTGACCGTTAAAAACAGTTTTGCTGAGTAGTGCGAAGGCTTCATAAACTCCTTATCTTGTAATTTTTTTAAAATCAGCTGATATTTTAGGTGTCTTTTGATTGAGCTATTACGTTCAGTTATATCTTGTAGTTGAACGTGTTTTTTTTTTCATGTGTGTATTTTATAGTTTTATGTCCGGTCATGTAAATATAATGCAATAACTGCTCCAGGATGAAAAAAGTTGCGTTTTTTCTCTTATTTTTGTTACCAGGCTCAAATTGAAGTGAATGTGTGGCTTTGAATTTAAATCTGTACAGTTTATATTCTTGTACACAACAAGGAACCTTGAGTAAATCCATCTTGAATCATACCGGCACCGGATGATGATTTTTTTTTGTACGCTTGATATTGAAGAGAGTTTGAATAAATGATGCATAGCCTGTTAAAACCCAAGGAGTAGGATCATCCAGGTTCCTGGCTGAAATTTTAATAAAGAGATTTGAGGAGACTGATATATTATTTATGTGTATTAGAAGACATTCTTAAATCGAATTATGATTCATTATTTAGTGGTAGTGTACTAATGCTACCTGGAAACCCTACTATGAGTCAATGGACTTTTCAGGTTACTGATTTTAGTCGTAGTTTTTGGAAAAAATATCCCACAGTTGTTGTTTAATCTACTAAATGGCTTGACCTTTCTAAATAGCAAGAGCTGCTCAATCGTGCGCAGTATGTAAGACTGAACCAATTCACACTAATTCCTTCAAACAAAAGTGTGTGTTTCCTGTTAAACAACAACCGCCTGACATCTCATTCCTGTAGTCGCTCACCCTAGCCTTCCGCTTCAGGAATGGTTCCCTGACATCTGACCGCTTCCTTGGTGTCTTTAGTTCAGATCTGTTCAGTTTAGATTCTCGAGCAACAGCCCAATGCAATGTCCTTCTTTCCTGTTGGAAGGTCAGTGAATGTGGCCAGTCTTATAAAGGGATTCCTTCGTCTGTAGTTACGATAAAGGCATTTTATATTCAATGCACAGGTGGTAACTTAGCGCCCTCTTATGGTTGTATATCAGTAATACAGGTTGAAAAGTATTTGTCTCGTGTGTGAGACATAGTGGCTAAAATCTTGCTCAAAATCCATTCGTTTTTTTGGTTACAAGGACGTCAAGTGGATCCCAAGAACTCCTCTGGCCTGAAGGCAGAATGCACAACCTGGATCGGTGCACAACCAATCACAGAGTAGTACGCACACACACATTCACAGCTAAAGGCAATTTTCCAAACGGCAAGTCTTGTGACTTCAAGTATGTGAAAACAGGTTTTTGGATTGTTGGAAGAAACCAGAGACCTGGAGGAAACCCATGCAAGCGGGTTGAGGATAACATGCAATCTCCACACAGAAAGACCAGACTGAGCCTCGGACTTCACTTTCATACCAGTCCTTACTGAGACCTATGTGCACAAAAAGGATCTCTAAAAACATAAAAAGCAAGAAGTGAACGAGACACTGATGTATGCCCACTTTGCCATTTTTTACATTTGTGTAAACTGAATTTGGTGATGTTTTTGCTGTGCTAATTACTAAGCCATTCTATTAAATGTATTTTTACATCTTGGAAAATGAGACAAGTTCCTATTATCAATGTTTAAATAAGTTGTTGGCCCAACATAGTTTACATGTATGCATTTAGCAGAGGCTTTTATAAAAGCAAAAATAGGTTTCCTTCCACAGTCCAAAACGTGTTCAGAATGTGTTCAGTTCAGTATGTGTGTGTGTGTCCCGATCTGTGATTGGTTGGCCACCAATTCAGAGGATGAATCTCAACTTCGGTCCATAGTTGCTGTGATTGACTCCAGCTCCCCATGACCCAGAAATGGAAAATCTGTTTTGAAAATGGAGGGATGGACTTAAGAGTAAATTTGAGTTTCAAACACACAATCTTGGTGCTAACACTAACTCTACAGTGGAAAACTGAAAAGCTTTGAATTACTGTGGTCACGAGTTTTTTTGTATGGCGATGCAAAGAAAAATCAAAGCAGAAAATAGCAACAACAGTTCTCAATTTATTTTGTTTTTTTTTTCTTTCATTTTGTAGACAAAGTACAATTAAATGAGACTAAAGTGTAACATCTAAAATTGCATGTGTGGTCATATGTGCATATGACTAGATCTTGACATTATTACAGTACACCGTTCAACAATTCTAAAGTCCATTATTAAAAATGCATCATGAGCTGTAAAAACCTTTTGGTACTTGTGTAATATTGAAAAAAAAAAAAAAAAATCCTGATCCCTGATCTGAATCCTTCCCCAGATCATGGAAAGTGAAAGAAAAAAAGAAAAACTTCTGCACATCAGTTTTACAGTCCAGTCATACTGCAAATCTTAATCCAGTTTCCTGATCTTCTCAACATCAGCTGCTCTTTGACACTGAAGCCTAGAGTAAAAAAAAATACCATGATAAAACAAAATTTCAGTTACATTATATATTGTACATTTACAAAAATATACAGAATACAGATACATTTTGAAAAAAAATAAATCACGTTTAAACTCAAATGTACTGTACACTGTTTCACTATGTACACTCTACGTGGTAATATTTTTAAAATGCGCAAAAAATATTTTTTTGTAAAGAATGCGCATTAATTGACAAAAACAACATGTGGACAAAAACAGCTGTTTTCATCAATTTGAACTATAATGTGTTGCGCATTAGAAACGTAGAATTTTGATAAGGGTTCCTGTTGCTCGACTTCTGAAGAAAGATTCTGAAGAGCTGGTCACGCCAGTCTAAAACTGTACGTCCTATCACACCGCTTTGCAGGTTATAATCATCAGCCATTTCAGCCTCATTCACCCTAAATATCTACAACATGACCCAAAAACTCCATAATACTGTAATAAGAACAATAAAACACGGGAACTCAAGATGATGTCCGTCTCTCCCACTATTTAGAAACGCAAGTATGGCTGTGGTTCATTGGAAGTTGCTTCGTACCAAATGAGGAATTGCTGTACTAATACAGTAATAACGAAAAAACAAAAATCACATGTTATTTTAGATCATTTGAAATGAGTGTGTGCACTTTTCGATCTCCACATTTCTCTTAAAATTGAAACGCTGTGCGAGTGTGAAAGCAACAAGGTTCTGTACCTTATTCTTATACAACAGCAAAACGATAAAACCCCTTTTTGGTACAAAATATAAAATGTCTAATTACAGTCCTTATAAAAACAAAATATTATATAGAATGGATTCCGTGAACGATTATGTAAGACTTCACAGTAGTAAATAAGTATCGAAGTATAACATACTGGTTCAAGTAATACCACACCCTTACTTAAAGCCACTTGTATGTGCTACTTATTGATTTACAGGAAAGCACGTAGAGCTCAATTGTAAGAACTTTAGTAGTGTGTAGTAAGTACTTCAGTGTTTCTGGTGGAGAGTTGAAAAAGGCAATAGATCATCTTGTGACTTCACAGAACCGTTTTAAATAGAACTGTGTTATGTCATCCACAACCCTAACATATAAAACCAGTGGATTCAAATTACTTTGGTGTTTATGAACCAAGTCATGACTTGGTTCATAAACACTTCTGCTCATGAAGTTTACAAATTAAACGTTTAGTAAAAATAGGCTTGGGATCACACAAAAAAAAACTAGATAGATGGAAACTATATAATAGATCAAAACACACCCGGAGCAGTGGGCAGCCTTGGTGGCATCTGGAGTCAGGGCAGGGCCAGTGTCTCGCTCAGAAAAGATTAATCTGAAAAGAATCAAGTACTGATCTTAAATTTGGCCTCGACATGGTCATGAACGTGAAAGTCTGTGTACGAAAGCGTGATGACAGCGATTAGATTATGGATGAGACTGAGATACGGTCCCTTAAGAGCGGCATTGTCACTCAGCATTGTCACTCACAATGCGGCACGGTTTTAGGGAACATTGGTGTTTAAATGTAGTGAAAATAACGAAATGTATCTCTGTGCTGAAACTGTGTGTGTTCCCTCTGCTGTATCTACAGAATTCACCTCCAGCAATTCCTGTCAGATCCAAAGTCAGATGAGCAATTTAGCTTGTGATCTGGGGAATTTATGCATAAAGCAAGTCATTTACACACTTAAATGGAAAAATGACATTTAAAAGGGAATTGTATAAAGTCTTATCATGGGTCAACTCATATTTTTAAATGAAACTATTATTATGTATTCATTGTTTTGCTGCAATGTTTTAAACTATGGTTTTTGAGTACAGTTCTACACTAAAGTAGAAGATGCATGTATGTAAAGTTTACTTATAACGTTACATTACATGTCTATTGGTTTTGCATTTAACCCTGTCTGGTGTCAGTCAAGATGGATAAAAAAAATATTTTACCAAACAGAAGAATGTGGTAGAAAAGTAACTGAAAAAACCATAGGGAAAAAAAACGAGTCCTTACCCAGCCACCCTGGTCTGAAATCCAGCCGGCAAGACGAGTGTTGACAAATCCCGTCATGGCCCTCTCGACCACATCCGTCAGATCAGGGCAGTTCTTCCTCATGAAGAGTCCCAGGGTGATGGCGGCCTTGAGGAGATGCTTCTCCTGAGTCACTTCAGCTTGTTCCACAACCCACATCGCACACAGACTGTCCACGCTGTCCGTGAAGGCACTGACCACCTGGAAGAAAAGGACAGTGCAGAGCCACGTCATGACGTTTCATTCAGACAATGATATGCTGTAAGATCCAAACAGGAAGTGTAATGTACTGAGGTAGAGTATTTTTCCACACAGGTCAAAACTGAAACCAATAAAAAACATATATAATCCAACAGTGGGAAGGCAAGCTTGGCGAGGTCTTTGGTTTGAACCCACCTGATCCGCCGCAGCTTTCTGCACGTTCCTCATCAGCGGCTGAATCACTTTTTCATCGTAGTCGTCTCCCAGTTCTCTTAATTTTGCAGCTATTTTCACAGGATCAAAGGCATTTTCTGAAAAACCAATTGACTATATATATTAATTTTCAGATTTGCTTCCTATTCATCTACTATTAACCTTTTTGTTAACAATTTGTTAAGAAATGCAGTTCCATTTGTGTTCTTGTTGGTTTCCTCAGACCACGACCTTCAGCAGATACAAGATCTGAGCTGAATGTGACATGGCTGGGATGAAGGTCAGTCACTTATAGCTCAAGGAAGCCATGATTATTTACTGAGACTATTACTTAATTAAAAAATAATTTATTACATTTTGTATATGAAATCCTTTTGCATTGTATCTGCCCGCTTCCTTTCACTGCTTTTTATTAGCGTCACTTCACGATAAGTATTTTCATGTCAAATTATTTAACCAATCAAATTTCAGCCATTATTTGTTGCCATGCAGGTGAAAGTCAAGCAGTCGCCCCTGACGCCTTCACATTGGGTTTTGAAGGCTCTGGCACAGAAGGCTGCTTTAAACATGGGGATGTCACTGTTTCTTCAATTAATCAAATCTGACTCTTACTTCCACACGTAGTTTCAATGACTATAAAAAGAAACATTGTTATAATCTATTTTGAGTATTGGGCATGATTTTGAATTTCACAACAAACAATCAAGCCAGTAAATGTATTATATGTTTTCTGTTTTTATGTGTGTGTTACACAAATACAATACTACAGCAAAACGATTTTTCATTGTTGTGGTTATTTTAGAAAAATACGAACAATATCTGAGCACTTAATAACTGAGCATTCTCACATGTTGGTGTGGTATATCAATGTATAAAAATGAGATTATTTATAATAACGCATTCTTGTTTGAACTTACGTACTTGGAACTTTCATGTAATATTTTATCGAACAAATTCCTGACAGCGTCAGCATCTTGGTCAGACACTCCCAAAATGAAATATGTGCGCGCCCACACGCACGCACGCACGCACACAAACAATACTTGTTTGCTCATAGATATATTACAATTTGTTTATTTAAAAATAAATAATAAAAAATAAAAATATACAGATATATGCACATACATGTATCTATACACACAAGTATAAATAAAAAAATAAAACAAATATAAAGTAACTCACCATCTTCGGGGCCATCGTGCTCAATCATATCACAAGCCCCATCGTGTTGTAGGAGGCAGTAAATGATGGAAATGGTTTGATGCTGGATATCAGCTGGCGCCATGGCGTTCACCGAGCGAGCTTCTGGATCTAGTTCTGGTTAACCACCGCTACACGACCTGAGCTGATGTGTCTTGCCGGTTGACGGAATTGCGAAACTCTTACTCGCTTCCTGTTTCGGTTTGTCGAGGTGAAAGGGACATCCAAAACCACAACGTTGTTATTTGTAATTGTAATGTCGTTACAGTACATACGTAAGGATTTATATTTAATTCAAAGAAAATAGAATTGAAACACAACACAACCACCTTCAGGAGAAACAACAACAAAGAGACAAACCCTCGCGCGCTTCACCTACGCAAATGACGTAAAACGTGTTTGACGGAAACCACCAGAAGAGGGCGCAATCGCTTTATCTCCGGCCACACGCTTTATCAGATGCCGCCACACCCTACAGGACAAGGCAGTAAAAAGAAGCTATAGTGTCATTCAAACTCTATAGCAGAGTGGAAGAGAAATTAGATGTTTCCTAAATACGTGTGTAAAACTACCATACAAAAAAGACTGGATGTGGAGGGGCATATATTGACAGCATGGAATACGTAGTTAAAACCAAGAGTTGGGTTCGTGTAGTCCAGGGGTGGCCAACCCTTTAACTAGTTTCATGCGGCTCTTCAGGAGCTTTCACATGACATGAGTCAAATATGCACACAATGTTAACTGTTGAAAAATAACTAATATTATCATGTTGGTGTGGTTATTTTTTTTTTAATCTGGCTGAGCAGAGGTCTGTGTGTGTGTGCGTGCGTACATACATGATTAAAGAATGGGATGATGTTTATGTGTGCACATGTGTATGATGTGGCTCTTTGCAGTAACACATAAAAAACAGTGGCTCTTAGTCTCTGACTAGTTGGCCACCTCTGGTGTAGTCTGTAGTGGAAAAAACAAGAGTGCCAAAAAACAAACACATGCTTTTCGATGTTTTTTTTTTTTTTTTACTGAATGATTTGTTCATAATCAGGTTACATATGTTTTGAATTAAACTTTTCTTTTTAATTATTCAGGTTTCTTTATTTTACTGCTTGTGACTGATGATAAGACACGTGGAAGTTTTTCCATCTACAGCCTGAAGAATTGTCCCAGCTGTGTGTAGTTTGCATGTCTTTGAGGGCCCATTTCTTAATTTCTAGAAAGTAGAATGTACTCCTTTGAATATTCGATAAATTTAAAAAAAGAAAACGAAAATTGAGAAGGACTTTGAGAAGAGTCCCTTTATAACCTCCTATGCAGTGTTTTACCTTCCTATGCAGTGTCTCCTAGGAAAACTGTTTCGGACGTCACACCGGAAGACCCAGGACACGCTGGAAGAACTTGGTCTCGAGGCTGGACTGATAATGTCCATAGGAGCTGAAGGGATTGGTCAAGGGACAGAAGAGGGAGAGTTTGTCCAAATGGCCACCAGGCTCCAGCTGTGGAACATTGGACAAGATTCCACCTTCACAAGGGTAGTTTAGGATCATGGGAATTTACCAATCCAGCCTACGTGAGTGGCTTATTTATTGTCAGGGCTATTTATTGTTACTGGTCCTTTTCTTTCTTTCTTTTTTTCTTTCACAATTTATATTGGGCAATGGGGCAAGTGTATACATGTAGAAAAAAACATCACATGCTTTTTGTTTTTACCAAATAGCCCAAAAAAAACAAAATTATTATTACTATAAACCAGTGTGTTTCCTAAATTGAAATGATCTACTGGACCATCTCACACTCCAGATGAGTTACACACAAAGTAGAAACAGAGAAAAAGAACAAGAGTTGAATCTACTACCTCTTAAGAAAAAGTCATTTTAACGTGTACAGTACGTATATATAACAAGCAGCACTGCAATAAATGCACTTGCAAGATCTTAGTCATTTAGACAAAGGACAGCATTCTGTGGGTTATTCATTAAATCCTAGTGTATAGTGCAAGGAAAAACAATGCCTTGAAAGTATTAATATTTTATTATTGCCTGAACACGAAGCTTGATATGCATCAGCCGTTACGAATGTTCCCTCAAGCCGTCATTTATCTTCTTCTGCTCATTATCAGTAAAGAACTGTTGAATGGCTTGCTCATGACTTGAAGGCAGTGGAGAACCTTCCTCGCATTAGGAGTCAGAGTCTGCTCGGAGTGTGATAATGCTGATGCTCATGCGTCTGCAAACTAACTGTATACGTTACAGGCAAAGTGTGGATTCCAGACATTCTATAGAACGTCTGAATCCAGAACGCTTGAAACTTCTGTGCTATTAGGCAAAGTGTGGAATGTTCGGATCAGGAAACCTTGACAAAAAACGTCAAAACAAAACGAGAAACAAGCTGTGAGACTTTCTACAGCAAGCATTGTTTTAAATCTGTTTGAAGGGACAATCTTGTAAGAGCGTTATTAGAAGACTTCTTTGCCTACTCAATGAAATCTTTTCCAAACTAATGCGAACAATGACGTGCAATGAATAGTCATTGTAATTTTTAATAACAGATGCTGTATTTGTGCAAATATAAGCACCCCTTTTTTTCCAATTTTAGAAGCTCAAAAGCGTGAGGGGTACTTTTACTCGCACGTACAAATAAGCATCTCTTTTTCCACACTTAAAAAGATGGAAATTCACAAAAAGATGGAAATTCATCTTGAATAACATCAGAAGACACTGTAAAAGGATCATTTTATTAATACTCATTTAAGGCATTTCATAACAAAGCATTTCACAACCCACCATATGACAAAGATCATAACTTGAGAGGATCAAACATGCAAAAAAAAGGTCAAACTTGTAAATAATGGCAATAATAACAACAAAACAAATGTCATGTATATTGCATGGCGCAATGATACAAACTAAAGCAATAGGGCTTTGTTTAATAAATAATAAGGCTAATTGAATAATAATAATAATAATAATAATAATAATAATAAACCTATATTAATTCATTTATGATAGAAAAAACATCCTAACATAACTAGCAGAATTGTAAGATACAAACAAACCCAACCAGTTGAAAACTCTTCAGGCCAGACATGCACAATGATTCCACTGATGTTATTCTCTACAGTATGTTACACATGGAGATGCTGAGAACATGGCAGTAGTCACACCTTATATTTAATTGCACGTTCTCAGAACCTCATTCAGAAACTGACCTTGTCTCTGTTTAATGGCTTATCGTACATTTCCGGATGAAAAAAAAATATCTCAAGCAGATTTCTATGTGAGCAAAGCTTCTAATATTAAAGCGCTTCCGTAAAATCTTTCAATGAAATAATGATAAGTGTTTGTAAAAATGTATATAAGTGTTTGTAGTTCCTATATAGATCCATGCCATGAGGTAAAACGCCAAAATATGATCTCAATAAGTAAAAAATCTCACGCTCAATTAAATAAAAACAAAACACTAACCTATTCCCATAGCCCCCAATTGCTCTGTGTGTTTTTATTGACTGGGTCAATTTGCAATATGAAATAGAAACTAAAGTTTTTAGAAATAACTGACCAAAACTAACAATGAAATAAATACTGAAAAAATATGGGTTTTTGCATAAAATATCAGATATGCAACATTTTTCTTTACAGATTACAATGTAACTTCCCAGTCAAGCAAATAGAAACAGTTATGAAACAAGATTATATATCAGTCAATACTGTATTAAAAAGGCTATTTTTTAATTTAAGGAGCATTAACTTCAGACAGCCCTCAGGTAATGCTAATAATGGAGCCTGGAAGTGCTGTCAGACCTCCAGAGAAATATGCAAAAATTGCGTGTGTGTGCTTTTCAAGGTAAACACACAGAGCAAATCCTCCGCGCTCATTCCGATCCAAGCTTTTTATCAGATATTGCGCACACAAAGGCTCCACTGCCGGCGAGAGAGCAACCGATGTCGCTGCCTCTCCAGATGACAAAAAGCCCATGAACAGATGACAGCCTGAATAGCACTGGGTTGTTCCTGAATAAAGGTCATTCATTTAAAGGCATGGATTTAACGCATATAATAATGGTCTGGAGCAGCTGAATTACAGAGACTTCCTGTTCAGTGGACATCAATGGCTCAACAGTTGATCTACAGACCCTCGGGAGGTCCAGTAGTGTAAACATTAAGGTTTTAGTGTCGCAATCGAAAATAAAACGAAATACTGTATCTACACCAGGACGGTTTGAATTTCAGTCAACTGCGACAACTGAGAATACAGTCAACTCCTTTTAATTGGGGTACATCCGGACCATTTTCGCCTGAAAAAAGCGGCACAATTTGCATTTTGAGATATGATTTGTCCCAATAAAGCGGCTGATCCCTTTAACCAGTGGCCCGAATAAGTGGAGTCGACCGTACATAGAATTCTCCATCAAAACCAGTGACATGGTACCCCACTCTAGTATGCAACAATCAAACTCATAAATAGTTATTTCATGCATAGTTACATTGTTTCCTGGCGTGTCAGGTGAAATATTTTGGCAGCCGGTGCAAAACACTTTTCCTTCCACCGTAAGTGGCTTTGATAAAAGTGGCAGTGTGTAAAAGCGGAACTTTTTCCACTGACAGTAAACAGCAAAAGTAAAGACCGGAATAATCGGAACAGAAACTGGTGTATTGTCTAGAGTAAAAGCGGTTAAAGAGCGTTGATACTCATGTGCTGGTTTTTGAGGTGTCAGCCATCATTCACTTCAGGACAGTAATGTTCTCCATTACAGCAGCTTTTTCATTCAGTCCTACACCGGCAGATACACCAGCCCCGGCTCTTATTTGATTAAAAGCCTCTTGACAAAATTAATTTGCTGAATGAACTGCAGTTGAGAGGCTGACATTATTCTGAGCACTGCAGGCCTCATTTTCTGATATAAAAAGAAAAAAAAAACCATAATGGATTTTCATACCATTTTGGTGCAGTGACTGTTCCGCTGTCTAGTTACGTGCTTAAGTCATGCGATGAATTATTATTGATTTATCACATGCTTATTAGTATTCATTTATTGAACGTGTGTGGTTTTAATTTATGGGAAAAATATTACCGTCATGTCATTCAATCAGCAAAGGAGAATCGTAGACGCCCAGCTCTCAATCTTACTCCCTCTCTCTCTCTCTCTCTCTCCATTTCTCTCTATTCATCTCTCAATGTTACTCTCTCTCACCTCTCTCTCTTCATTTCTCTCTCTTCATCTCTCAATCTTACTCTTTGTCTCTCTCAATTTCTCTCTCTTCATCTCTCAATCTTACTCTTTCTCTCTCTCCATCTCTCAGTCTTTCTCACTCTATCGCTCCCTCTTCGTTTAACTCTCTCTTTCTCCCTCAATCTTACTCTTTCTCTCTCTCAATTTCTCTCTCTTCATCTCTCAATCTTACTCTTTCTCTCTCTCCATCTCTCAGTCTTTCTCACTCTATCGCTCCCTCTTCGTTTAACTCTCTCTTTCTCCCTCTCTATCTCTCCCTCTTTGTTTCTGTTTCTCCCTCCCTCTCTCCCAATCTCTCGCATTCTCTATATCTCTCTCTCTCTCTCACACACATACACAAACAGCAAACCAATGAATGTCACACATCTCGTCAAGCTTGATGTAATAAATCACAATTCAAATGAATTTTTCTGATTGAATGCGAAACTAATTTAAATCGTCACACACTCCACTGTACTGACTGAACAATGTCCGATTATGGCAAACCTATCCGGGTACACGGAGTCACAGACAGGCACAAGTTGAAACGCCATCCTCTTCATTCGGCTCCTCGCCACCAACCGATCCAGAAAACATGAAACAGTCACAGGCCAAGATAGAGATATTTTTATATCGGTCAAAGAAAACTGCCCTTATCGCTCACAAAAAAATTGGCAAAAATATATAAAACGCACACACAAATTCTCCATCATACAGAGTCTCTCCAAGAGTTCAAACACACAGTGAAGCTCGGAGCCTAGATGCTCCTGTGTGGTTATCCAGAATCCCAAAGATGGTGGCGAACTACCTTTAGAGCACAGCCGCTCTCAGATCTGCGTGTGGTGGGTGTGTCCTGTGGGCGTGTAGGGAGGCGGGGACGGATTGGGTTTGATTCCCCGGCTCTTCATGTAAGAAATAAACTGGTCGGGAATCTCAGCCAGAACATCTTTGGCCAGACGTGCCATGCTCAAAACATGGTTGCCAGTCCTGTCCATGTAATCCCGAAATGGCACAAACTGTGGAGGCAGGTTTTTGTAAAGTTATAAAGAGAGAATGCATTGATTTATTGGAATGCCAACACACTTCCCATTCATTTACATTTCAGTCCAATAATTTATTCTGCTTATACATTCCAATATAATCAAGCTCTTGTCAAACTGCTCAGTTCATCAACGACCGCATTTTTTTTTCACGTCCAGTCCATCCATCAAAAAATCTTTAATTTATTGATCCACTAAACACTTAAACTGGACTTCAAAAACAATTTAAACTCAATTTGCGTACATTTTCCTTTTCTATTCAATGTTCTTTCAGAAATTTTCATAAAATTATTCTTCAAAAATGTTTTCTTCATTTAAAAAATTGTGTTCAATAATTTAATCATTTGAATCAAGTAATCTTTTCTTCATCAAGCTGTATTTGCAAATAAAGCATTGCGAACCACAAACGTTTCAGAAACAATGTTCTTGATATACACGTCTCAAATTGGGTCAAATGTGACATTTTCCTTTGAGACTGTTACTTGGTTGCCTAGGAAATTGCTATGAAGACAAATGACAAGCACCCGAGAACTAATGGTAATGTATTTTTAATAATATGTGTTACAGCACAGACCTGGTACACAAGGGCTCAGTTTAAATGTGACATAATTGGTCATTAAAACAATCATGCTCACTAGATTTAACAAATGAAAGAAGCCAACCAATCAGGTTCTTCGAGTATTTTAAACTCATCGTCAGCATGTTTTACACTGACTTTCAAACTGCGTTGCTTGTAAGATATAAAAAAAATAAAAAGCAAATGGACTCACCTGCACAATGTCACGCTCAGCTAGCTTTCCTCGGGAAGAGACTCTTATGTCGTCCCCATCCAACTCAACCATTGCTGTGTTTAAAATAGACGCGAACATTAGATTTACTGCAAAACCAACATATTTGCAAGAAGTCTATTCTATTGAGAAATAATGCAGGGTTAATAATGATAGAGCGAACATTTCATGTCATGCCAATGTCATTTTTTTATTAAGTTTACTAAACACTTTATCAAGGCGGTAATGGAAAAGTCACGTTTTAGGAAGGAGCCTGGTTCAAAATAAGGAGTTTGAACAAAACAGGACAAAACACTAAAGGAAAAAAATACATTAAGCAATTATTTTTTTATTAATAACTACTTTTATTTAATAATTATTTTTATACTCTTTTTTCCTACTGTGAATCATATACAAGTCCTGAACAAGAACTCCTTTTGGATAACACCTTTTCATTACTGCATGAAGTTTTGAATCACAAAAATAAAAAAAAAATTTAAATGATCAAAAACATCAGAAAAAAAAAAAAAAATCAGTCCCTATAGGTGCATTATTGATAATGTTTGTCATGTTTTGGCCGTCCATTGTTTTGTTTGTCATTTTGTCATGTCATTTTATGTTCAGCGACCTTGAGGGTCTTGAAATGTGCAGTATAAATAAAATTTATTATTATTATTATTATTATTATTATTATTATTATTATTATTATTATCATCATCATAATCATCATCACCATTTTAATTTTTATAAAAACGAGACAAACTATGTCTAAACATTTCTTTACAATTATTCATTGTGGCGTAGGCAATGACAATGTAATGGTGTAATTGCCAGAATCTATTCTTAAAAAAGCTATTTTAGAACCTTTGAAATGCTTCTCTTGAACCTATCTAGCAACATTAGCTGTTTTGTTGTTAATTACAGCACTTCGTGATTGGTCTCATTACTAACTAACCATGGATTAAACAAACAGAAACAAACAACTTAATGCAATACTATTTGAGGGGCTTTTTTTAAAATAAGCCAAATGAACACGTAAATAACAAGACTTTTCATTGTAAAATTAAATAGTAATTTTGATAAAAATATATATCATTGTGTGAATAACCAAATTAATTTATGAAACAACAACTGTTATTACATACATTATTAAAAAGAATATTATGGTAATTCATTTAATCAAAACAAAAACTGATGATGTTATTGATTAAATAATATTTTTATTTAAACACTCGTTAGTCACTCAGCACCTACAATTCACTCTCTCTTACTCACTCACTCTCTCTCTCTCTCTCTCTGTCTCTCTATCTCTCTCACACACATACACACACACGCACACACTGTGAGTGGAGGATTTCTCACACAAACTCTTTTTCACACAACCTGGTCCTCGATAGCCAGAATTCCTGCTGTTGTTAATTTATAAAATATTAAATTAATATTAAACGCTGTGATTTTGTTATTTTATGCTCATTATGTATATCACATTGTGTTTAGATATCTGGATCTTTTGTTCAAATATATGATCAAATACTATTTGCCCCACTGTAGAGACCCTCCGTTTATGGTAGACCCAATTTGAACATTTTATTTTATCATTTTCTTTGGCAAATTTCCAGAGTGGAGCATAACTGCTTTATTTTGCAAACCCCCATGTTAAATTGTTCAAGTCAAGAGCACATGTCTTTCCTTTTATTCGCTGCCAGCTTTACTCTTTACAGCTTTACACAGATGCTAAAGTGGCTTTAAACTCTCCACGCGCACATATAAGCAGTGGGCCAGGATGATATTTGGCTTAAACTACGTTAAAACTGCCTGTTGTACACATATTGCAGTGCTTGTGAATATGAAAACTAAAATGCTCACCATCAAACTCGGCCTGTCCAACACCAACAATGATGATGGACATCGGAAGCTTGGCGGCCTAATGGCAAGAGAACAGCATTTAGCATTATACAACCACTACCTTAACATGAGAAATAACATAACCACTAACTTAACATGAGAAATAACTCAAATAATATAGAAAACCACTAACTTAACCTGAAATCATGTTAGCGGTCTCATTTGCAACCACAAATTTTGTTTATGAAATTATAATCCAAACCTTTGTAAACCCTTTCCCAAGAAACTAATTTTGCCTGGATCTATCGATGCATAAAAGTCTTGCATAAAAACTCTGGCATGGAATTCCTGAAGGTCTTCATCAGACTGATGAAACTAAAGCACAGATCACTGATGAAAGCATGAAACACCGAAGCAGCAAGGTATTAAAATGTAAATCTGTTCTAAAAAAAAAAACAAAGCTCTATATTGTAAACAACAAAACATAATTAAGTCTGAAAACCAGCCAGGCACATCGAAAAAAGGCACAAAATAAAAAACATAAATATATGCATAACACATTAAGTATATGCATAAGCACAAATATTACTTTGTAAAAAGGAAACAATATTATGAAAATAACATTTATTGAGAAAATGCATTTTAATTGGATAAGGCACAAACAAAATAATTTGGATTGTTTTTATTTGCACACATTTTAAAGTGAGAAAGTGAAATTATTTTAATGACACAGTTCTCAACAGTGGTTATTCTTTGGTCTTTGTTGCAGTTCTGTATTATTCCACCTATTTTCTGACACGCATACACACACACACACACACACACACACACACACACACACACAGGCAAATATGTTTTCTGGCACACTAAAATACAAGCTAATTAGCAGCTATTGTTAAATTGAGCAGAGGAAAAGCGGTAAACCATTCTCACGTTTCCGGCATCATTAAACAGCATATTTTCTCCAGCAACCTTCACAAGAAATCCCTCTGCTGACAATTTATGAAGGAGACTTAAAACCATTCAAACAGGAAGCCTTGCTTTAGGTGATAACCACAAATATGCTTGTCAAAATGGATTGATAACTTGACATCTAGATTGCACAGAATGCCAGACATTGCACTGCTGTGAACATATCTGTTATTGATTTCTACATACAATACGCATTTCTTATCATCAGTGTTTTAATAACTAGTGACCCAAATTAGTAAATAAAACCACTATTTTGAGTATCATCTACCGTATACCATGACTGTACAGTACATTTCAACCATGAGATTTGCACTTTTTAATGCTTTTTTAGTTGATTGATTTTAGTTGAGTTAAACCATTTTTTCCACTTCGGACTTTACTTCAGAGTCTAAGTGTATTTCATTGAAATGGCACAACTAACATAAAAATGCTTTTGGCCAAGCCGGTATAGACATTTGCATCATTTTAATTCAAGCGTCACTTTATTTTATATCAGACTGTAAATGAGATATGTTAAAAAAAACACATGTTTAACATGTGTAACTGTATTTAATACCGCGTGAAAAACATTGTCGACAGCCATGCACAAAAGCACATGAGATTGTGTTCATGCGTCTTAAAAAATAAAGATTACAAAAACAAGCATTGCTTTTGGCTTCATAAATAGCTTCGCTGTACAAAACTTTAAATGATCAAAACATGGTAGAGCTTCTGCCAATCCTGTTGTGCCTGCGCGGTAGCATGAATAATTGAAACTGGTTGTCCCATTTACGCCATTGTTTCTAGTAATGATTGACAGGCCAGATTAGGAGTAATGAAGAAAACAAAACTGTCTGCAAGATTCCCATAGTTTCCCTGACAACAGTTCACGCGTAGACGACTCCAAACTTCACACTGGCACCTATAAACACAGCCAAGAAACAACGGAATTGAGAGTCAGCTACCTTTGGTGTGCTCAATTTGGGAAGATGTTAATGGTAAATTCTATTCTTATATAGTCTTCTATTTTTTCATGTATTATATTGAATTGAATTGAAAAATCCTTTATTAGTCCCACAGCGAACAGCAAAAACAAATCCAAGCAAATAAATAAACAAACATCACCATAACGCACTGCACACATCATAATAGACAAACAAACAAACACAGACCATAAATGAACCTGCCCGTCATAAGCATAGTTCCAGTCACCAGTTTAAGTATACATTCATACTAGAGAAAGAGAGCAGAACAAGAATAGAATACCACAGTTTCCTATCTGTCAGTCCACACGTTGTGTCGAGTACTGACACTAGGGGATCTTTAAATCTTTTTAAAGATGTACAGTAACACATAAAAAGCAAGCGAGTTTGTCAATATGGCCACTAGGGACTGTAATAAAATTGTGCTCTGCATTTAACCATCCGGTGAAGTTGGTTCACACACACACAGACACACACACACACACACACACACACACATACACAGTGGAACGTGTGGGGGTCAGTGTCTTGCCCAATTTCCAAACTGAGTGTCCTTGAGCAATTCCGCATGTCATTCCGCACCTGCTGACCTGAAGTGGTAGGAAGTGAAGTATGAAGCTATCATCACCAGATGATCATAAGCACTGTTTGGGCAGTTTGGTGGCTGTTCATGCAAACATGGGCTATATGTGGAGCTCCTGCTTATCATGTGACAGCATGACGATGAGCGCTGAACAAGAGACATGCTTTATTTCATGCTGGAAGTTCGTCTGTCACTTCCTTCCCAAACCAATCTTGCTAAAGTCGATGATGTGAACAAAGACAACCCGGCGTGATTTAATGAACAGTGTCAGGTTTGCCTTCACATGAGGTGTATTATGTCACACGCCCATTGAAGGTCTTTGGTGAAGATCTGTGCCCTGCTCAGAAGCTTTACTGGAGTCATCTGATCATGAGTTGGATCTGTGCTGACTTCCACATCCCCAAAACAATTTGACCATTCGTGTGAGTGAAAGTGTGTGAATGTGTCTGTGTCCCACTCTGCGATTGGCTACAATCCAGGCCGTGTGTCCTGCTTAATATACTAACTAATGTAATGGATTTATAGTTATTTTGTGCTTTGGTCTACAATGTGTGATAATCTGCAAACAAAGAGCAAATACAAATAAACTTTATGCTAAATTGCACGATTTGATCTGGATGATGTCGGCGCTTCATTCAAAAGAAGCCGAGATGGTGTGAAGTGCTGTCAGGGTGTGACTGAGAACAGGAAGTTCCATTAACGCTTTCATCCGTCACACAGTGAGTGAGTGATACAGTGTGACAACGAGTCGTCTAATCGATTCATCCTGACATCTTTTATGCTGCATGTCACATCTGATTGGCTGATGATAGGCTGTCTCGGGGACTGGAACATTCTGACCAGCGCTGCTCACCGTCTACATGACAAATGTTGTTGTTTCTCATTATCATCCTCGATTATCCCTTTCTCGCGACTATTGTGTGCTTTTCTTTAGTAATTACCATGTCAAATAGAAAAGCTGCATGTCTACTGCAGACATATTAGCGGATTTCTGCTTTCCATGCTAATTATTGAGATATAAAATGAATATGTGTGGCTACGGCTGTCAGAACACAACACAGATTGACCAAATTGTAAAATCCTTTAAAGAGCTTAAGACGAATAGAAATGTTCTGTTTTTTTTTTTATTTCTTTTCATTGTTTTTGTGTATGGTTGTACAGAAACAAGAACCATTGCTAAAACATTAAAACAAAGCCAAGCCCTTAAATAGCGCATCTAAATTTACTAGACATCTTTACCTAAATTCTTGTCTCTTTTTTATTAGGTTTGATTTGGCAATTACTGTACACTATAAATCATCCACATTTTAATATAATGCAACAGTTACCAAATACTGTACAGTATATCAGTCATGATCGCCATTAGCACCAAAACAATATTCACCTGCCTTCACCTGAGCAAATAAACAAAGACTCACATGGATTTCAATTATGTCAGAAAAAAGTCACAATGTTAATAGGCACATACAATTCTATTAAGATATTAATATGCAAAATAAGAAACAATTAAACCTAATTTCTTCACAAATTGATATAGTCCACTACTAACTCTCAAAGTAGCATTGATGGATTGTAAAAACTTTAATGCAACTTCCCTGTCTTAAAAACCTTCTCAACCTCCTCCTCTGCCCCTTCCATTACATATCTCACAGACACGCGATTCCTTGATCAAGAAACAAATCAATGTTCAGTGTTTCAATGTATAATGAACGTATCCAGTTACCTTGATGTGTTCTGTTGACTGAGTAAATCTACATCTAGTAGATTATTTGGATTCTAAATCCAAGTCTTACTAGTATATTTGTAAATCTACACGAAAGTGACGAGTCTTCCATTGCTGGCATTTGTTTTTCTACAATTTGAGCAACAATTGTGGCATTGGCATCATCGTTTTTATAAGCTATAATACTTAAACAGTATACAAGACTCTAATCCCCATGACAAGTCACATGGTCACATGACCTGATGAGGGTGAAACTTTAAAGAAACAAAAGACCTTGTTAAATAAGAACCATTTCTGTCTTGTATTCTTGTTTGTATCTCGTGTTTTTTGGGGTCTTTTTTATGGATTATGTGGATTATGTGACCCTGGCTCTGATCTCTGTAGTGTTTGACTTCGATTACTGCTTCACCCTATTGATTTTTTTCAAGACTTATAATTGCATATGGATTCTGTTTGACTCAATTTATTACAAATACACTGAATGTGCGGTTTGTTGTAATGTAACACAAAAACTACACATCAGAATGTGGTGAAATATTTTGTGAATTGTTTATTTTTTTTTTATTAATAATGTTTTGTATTTATAAAAATTTCGAAACTGTGTACAATATAAGAAGAGAAAAGACTCTCCTATTGTTCTCATGTTTGTCTCAGAATGGATTGTTTGTCTCAAAACCACTCTATATATTACAAGTCCCAGATTTCACAGTGGTATGCATGTGATTTGTCACTTCTCTTTTTCAATCTCCCTTACGTTTTCATAAGTGGAACTTTGGATCAAAAAAGCGAACCGAACATTTTTATCTTATGTTACAGAATTTGTTTAAGTTCTATAGGTTTTATTCCGAATAAGTGACTGGTCCCATTTTCTGGTGGTCCAATAAATCAGAATCACACAATGCACATACAAAAGTGGCTACGGCCCATTTAACGGTTCATTCTTAAATGTTGTCATTGTAAATATTTTTTAGTTTTATATGTAGTTAATTTTATGTTGTACCTCAATAAATATGTTCATATGCTTGTTTTATCTTGCATTCATACACTAGCATTGTTGTTACCTGACGTGGGCCTGGTGTTTCACTGAAGCCTGTGGCCCATAAGCAAAAGTTTAATAAAAGAGTAAGACTCTTTACGGCTTGAATCAACCGTGTGAAATGTAAATTTTCTCTGAAAGGAAACGGCTTCTGCTCATTGATTAATATTCATCTCTGGTGGACAGAGACAATCACACTTCTATGAAGCCGTAATGAG
Source organism: Paedocypris micromegethes (assembly GCA_028031935.1). Classification (NCBI taxonomy): domain Eukaryota; kingdom Metazoa; phylum Chordata; class Actinopteri; order Cypriniformes; genus Paedocypris; species Paedocypris micromegethes. The sequence goes on from CM051493.1 coordinate 35,390,183, forward strand.
GCGGCTTAGAGGTAGGATGCTGTCAGCTCTAGTGGGAGGCAAAGAAATTCTGTTTTTATTAAAAAAAAAACCCTTCGGTGGGCGAATATCCAATCCTCTATGACCTGCTTTTAAATGAAATAGGAGGATGGGCTGCAAACAGCTGCTTAGAGTAACAGCTTTCCTCATGAATGATACATGTGAATGTCCCAGTGAATCAGAAGAGGAGGAAAGTAGGTCAGTGTTCCTCTAAGACTGGCTCGGAACACTACACACACTATTATGAAACACCATCTAAGCATAATGCCAGCCACCGAGAAGCTTTTCACATCTATAAATGCAACAGGGATGTATAAAACCAGTAGGAGAGCCGCCCATCTGGAATTCCAGACTGGATCTCTGAGCTCATTAGAAGTTTCAGGGTTCATTTAGCACTTATTAAGAAGAGCTTTCACCATCATGCCGTGGTTGAGTGCGGATTCTATTAGTGCTTGAAGTGCAGACGAACTTTAGACAACTTTTTTTAACCTTTACCTCTCACAACCTCTTTACCTGAACATTTATTTTAAATGCTGCTTCGTGGCACAATTCAACCAAAAGATGTGCTATTTACATGGCCATCTTTAGGTGTGGAACATAAGCCAGAACATAAAATGTGCCCACCTACATTCCTCGAGCAGTACATATGTACATTTTCAATGGAAAAAATTAAGTGTAATGCAGCATGCACATTTGCAGTAGTAATTATTAAATTCTCACATTTGATCTTGATCAAACAGCTGCATCAAAACCTATTATTTTACTATACCTAGCTATGCCTAGTATTTTGGTTAGCTTCTAAACCAACGTTGCTACAATATATAAACGCATTGACATGATGCAAACACATGTTATATATCTTTGACTATAAAACATGAAACGCAACAGTTGATGTTGAAGTCCACATCATAAACTTTAACATAAGATATTATATCTTTCAGTCTGTTTTAAAAAATAGTTTGTCTTTAAAAACAAATTTATCACCCCAAGGCCATGTTCTTATTGGCTTCAGGCATAAGGTAGCACTGATTATTTACTTTATTTGTCATATCAAATACTTTTTTTCATGTAAAAGTGTATATGACATGAATAATGCTTATACTGTTTAGTAAGCAGCTTGGTCTAGTACAGAGTTGCTACATACACACACAAACCAGAAGCAGTGGGCAGGCTTAAGCTGGGGACATGTGGGGTCAGTGAGGGACTCATGGACACTCAGTTGTGGAACCCACCGGACAGGCATTCAAACCTGCAACACATGGGTGGTGGGTCCAACTTTCTATCACTGGACCACATCTGCCATTGTAAACAAGACATCCTCTTTCTGTTAAAGGTGACCGGTTGTAAAAACCGCAATGAAATGTACGTTGCTATAGATAAAAGTAGATGAAAAGCGCTGTAAAGTGAGACCATCAAGTCAATAGACCTAATAAGCATATAGTCTGTAATAGAGCGTCAGTCTACAGAAAGCTCTGGTTCTATATGGGCATCATGAATAATGTTGTGTTTTGAAAAAGGTTTTGATGATTGCATACTCACAATCACGCACACAGAACTGTACTGTACAGAACTGCTGAAAAAGAATTTACTTTCATGTATGAGGACGCACCAACACAGGCCTAAAGCTTGTTAGTACCAGTCCACCTCAGATCTTCTGAGTAGATAAAGTGACCTCTAAACAAAAGAATAATGCCCATACTGTACATTTCTGTTTGGTGTTATTAGAAGGAAACTAAACTGAGTAGGGACATAGCAGATAAACAGCTCAGAAGCAAAAACCAGTGGTGTAATGTACTTGAGCAAATTGACTTTGTTACTTTACTTTGGCTACTTTGTACTTGTACTGACACTAAATTTTTAATTGAGTATATGTACTCTTTGCTCCATTTGCTCTATATGGATGGATCACGTAAACGTGAATAAGCAGTTGCACTTCTTTTAAGTTCTTTTAAAATGGGATACTTTACAACTGTTACTCAAATCTTCTTAACATGGTGACTTGTTTACAATCAGGTATCTGTACTTTTACGCATGTTAAATAAATTTGACACATTTGTAAATAGAAACTAACAGAAAGTTATTTAAAGGAATAAAGCGTGCCTTGGCTGTACTACTCATCAAGTTTCTAAGGATGTAACTCACAAAATTATGTTATTATAGTGAGAACATATCACATTAAATTGGCACGGCCTGTGAAAATCTAAAAAAATCAGAATTATTTGTGCACAAAGTAATCTTTAAATCTGTATCCCAAACACTTGCATAAATAAATAAAAAAAAAAAACCCATATTTTTGCATGTTAATGTCGCTATTGTTATATTGCTTGTCACATGGTCCACGGTTTTTCCACTTGGTCACAATATAGATTTAGATTTTTTTTTTTGATATGGTAATTTCTCTTGTTTTGAATCAACACCAGAAGTAATTACTCAGAATCATTGAGCAGTGCTTTTTCAATTTTCTCCAACACATTAAATTAAAACCTGCTTCAAATGGAAATAGTCCGATCACTTAGATAGAAATAAAACAATGCAAAGGATGCCACGCGTCTCCCATTTTTACCTTCCATTTAAATGTCATGCAGGGGTGTGGATATGAGAGTCCTCTTGGCAGATGTAGGCCATTGGGGAAAGAGCAGCAGGCAAGATCTTAAAAGGAAGGTGTGGCTGTTCTACAAGTCTGACTAACAGTCGCAAATTCCCTTTAAATCCAGTCTGCTGGGAAATCAGGCCTGCTCATTGGCTAGATGATAGATGACAGACATGCTTCGCTGGAGAGAAGATTGACCTTTTCAGGAATCATGGTATATCAATCATGTGAGTGCAGCCGAAATATGTTATATAAACAAATGATAAGAAAATAAATCAGCATAAACAAACAATACTTCGGCCCTTTCCACGGTGGAAAATGTGTAGCTCGTATTAAACACAGCTCTTGTTTGTTTTCTGACAAGGCAAGCTCAGAATCTAAAGAATCGGATCCAGAGATAAATGGACACAGCATCATGAGATGCAAAAACAAGTTCAGCTGTTTATGAAATACACTCACTTACATTCACAATGGCCTCTTTGGTCTGGGACATGTCGGATATGACTCCATCAGTGATGATTAGGAGGACAAAGTACTGGGAGCCGTCCTGGACTGCAGCTGCATAACTGTAAGGAAAGAGTCTAAATGAGTATAGACATAAGTTATTATACAGTTACATACATAACTATTAAGAAAGCTAAATAGAAAAGTAAAAATGTATGATACATTTTTTTCATGAACTTTATATTTGCACAAGTGGTATAAGTACTTGAGTAAATGGACTTTGCTACTTTACTGAAGTATGTTTTGGCTACTTTGTACAGAGTATAAAAAATATTAGAAACATTTACTCGACTACATTTGTGATCTCCACTACATTTGAATGGATCTTGTGAACGTGTCTTAGCGGTTGCACCTTTTTGCACACTTCTTGACTGAGACTGACGTTTTGCCTCTTTTTTTCAAAATCCATTTTGTTCATACATTTTGAAACATTGAGTTTTGTACACAAAATTTGCACACTATGCCTCAAAATAAATAAATAAATAAATAAAATTCCATAAAATGTCAAAATCATGCATGTACAACTTTCACTATTGTTATTCTGCTTATAACAACATGATATAATTTTTCCCTGCGTTGTATATTTTGCACTCTCTGTTCTAATTTTTCAAAGTCAGAGAGTCATTACACCAGAATAACTTGTCCCATGTTCTGCTTTGCTTGTTTAAACAATTTTCTTTGCCAACTCTGAGCAAAAACCCAAGTAGGTGTGTCGTGGTTCAATTTAGAAAGTGCATTTCAAACCTGAGAGCTGGCATTTTTAATTACCACACTGGATGCAGTGTAATCAAATGGAAAATGATTTGCCAAAATAATAAGGAGGGGGAGGAACATCTTTAGACAACTGCTTTGTCTCTGTTCTTTCCGAGAAGCTCCCACTCTCTATCCATCAAATGGTGATTAAAAATAGTTGCCATTAATACATTGTCACTCTGTTATGACACCTCGGCTGAGGAACAGCGGAATAACAAGCTTGCTTCGTGTCAGCAGTGCATGTCAAGAACTAGATTTGGGTAAACGTTTTCTAGAAGCACGACAGGAGTCGTGCTTTCTTGATGGAAGATTATATATATTTGGATATATAACTGACACATAATTGACACATAATTTTGCCATGGAGCAGTACTTGGAAAAAGAAAATGTGGATTTTCGTTTTAGGACACAATTTTTCTGATATCAACAAATAGTCTGTTGATCAAATTTCCAAATCCAAATCTAAAAATGTAAAAAATAAAATGGTAATTTGAATTATATGTATTTTTTAAATCTTGCAAAGTTCTTAGGATGCGGCTGATGTTTTAAACAAGTAAATCCAGTTTCAATAATGATGCCAAATATTCGCTGTTACTCATAATACAGCTGAACCGTAAATACACTGGCCATGTGTGGTTTCTGTGTAAAAAGGGCTACAGATTTTTTAATCAACTGACCTGGCCACGTGATTCACTACAGGAGCAAAGTTGGTGGGGCCATACAGCTGAACGGTCTTCAGACTCTGATGGTACGCCTCCAGGATGCCCTCTATTCCATTACAGTAAGGGTTTTCCATATTACCATTCTGAAAAATAGAATTGTTTTTTGTGCATTTTCCAAAGAGACACAGCACTAAAATTCCCAGAATCCCCGATGCCAGGCACAAAAAGTCTCTACACTCGCTTCGCGTCAAGTTCAGGAAGGACACAATTTTACATATTGTATTACCGAGTTTTATTTAGAATCTTATTATGTGGTATATACAAGGTATGCCACTAAGTCCTGCTGTCTTTGTTAGGAATAGTCGACTATAGTTATATAGAATATAGAATAGTCGACGATGTTAGGAATAACATCGACTATAGTTGCTACAGTATGTGATTAAATAAACGTTGAAGTGCCTCTATCCCATTTTTTCCATTGTTAATCTTAATTGTACATAAACTCCCAGTGTGACCAGGCTCAGTGAACTGATCAGTAAGCTTTAATAAATATCTGTGCTCTGCATTGAACCGGAGAACACTTACAAACTTCTCTAGAATGTAAAATGATATCGTCTAGTTACTTGTATAATCTAAGTTCCTTCCTTGCATAACCTCTAGGGGCATTGCTCCGATTTGCTCCGCTTGAGGTCGGTTTCAGAGATCGTAAAAACCAACGGAAAGACTTAAATTGGCTGAAGGCTTTTGGCCCGGATAAAAAAAGAGGCAGCAACGTGTCAATCAGATTTTCTTTGTGAAATTGATGTTGTCTGGGCTAGTGTACTTGAGTGCATGAAGAGCTGTCAAAGACAAGGCTGGAACCTTCTCCGGCACCCATCAGGCTCCCATCTTCCCAGATGCCGTTTCCCACCACCCTAGATAGCGGAGGGAACCTGGGGCTGCACTGTAAAAATATCCCTGTAAAAATGCAATAATCTCTTGGCGGTTTCCAAAAGCATGCAAACGTCCTAGTCAATATTGTGTTTTTACTGTATCATATATCGTAGTTTCCCCAAGATGCATGTGGCAGTTGTGAATTGGACTTGAGTCAAAAAGGTTGTTGGTTCAAGTCCCGGTCTTTGAGCCAGACACGGACCCCCACATGGCCCCTGACATCCCAGCTCAAGACTGCCCACTGCTCTGGGTTTGTGTGTGTGTATCTTCACTGAATGGTTAAATGCAGAGCACAGTTTCGATACTGCCTCTAATGGCCAAATTGAAAAATTGTCAAACCAGCACCTTGCCAGTAATGCAATAAAATTGTATTGTGCTGTAAATATTGCATGTGCATTAATGTTTTTGTTTACAATTTACAACTGCAACATACCTTTGCTTTCCAAACACACCTGCTTTCACCCACCGGGCATTAAAGCGCACAGGTCACCCGCCTCTAAGCCTCTTTGATTTGTGCCCTCATTGTCTACACCTCACGTGAAATCTCAGGAGCATCCCTTTACGCATCTGCGATTCCAGTAGCAGCAAAAGCACTGCTTCAATTGGAATTTAATGCTGAGGAGGGCAAATATGGATCGTGTCGATCAATATGACAACAGAAACCCCAATTATAGTCGTCTCCATACAGACTCGTCTCGGCCGAACCACTGAAGCGCTTCTATTAGGACATCTAAGCATCTAAACCGGTTTTTGGAACTGTTCTACAAACAATTTCGCTGTAAGAGTTTGATGTTTTTTATGGCTTCGTGCCCGGAGGGGAAAGCTCTTGAAATCGTTCAGATTTTCATCATTATTATTCAAAGCAAACAGAATGCAGGGAAAAAGAGAATCACCTTTACCTTTGTAGCTCTTAAATCATTTGTCAAGCAGTCACATTACTTATATCATCCAAACTGGAGGCTCCAGACGAACAGAGCGTATATATTTTCATTTTTGCCACAAACACTTCAAGTTAATGTCCTTACAATGTCCAAAAGCAAACTAGTTTGTGGTTTACTAATCCTTTCAAAAACAATCATATGAATTGATGATTGTTAGTATGCTTATCAAGATTTGTTGAAAAAAATGCAAAGAGGTTTAAAATAGAGACTGTAAAAAGCATTGTTTGCTCAACAGGCTGTGTAAGTTAAGAAAGAAGTAAAGAAATAAAACCGTGAAGTCACATGATTCCTTACCATCGACTATAGGGAAAAAGTACAGAAATATACAGTGGCTTCAGTTTGTTTATAAATGTATAATGCATTATTTATTCCTGGGTTGCTCTACATGTTTTGTTTTGATTTTAAAACAGGATTTACATTTCATGTTGATTTATTTCAAAATAGGTTTTCTAGCCCTGTAGCCATGGACTCATTATTACAAAAATTGTAAAAAAGTTTTAAATGTAATTACTTTTACTACTACAGTAAATGCTTTTTGTATGTGTTTGCAACATCATTTTAATTGAATAAAATAATCACAAAAATTCAAGCTGTACAAATGAGACCAAAGCAGTTAAATTAGAATCAAATAATGGTGTTTTAACATGAAAGTACCATAGCTCGGCTTTAATAGCTTACAAATTATGTACAGTAAAACCCAAATTACTGTGAATTTGAGTAGCATTTTACCATCAAAACGTAATGTTTAATAAGTACTTTACATGGAAAAAAAATCCCAAATGTAGGCAAATCGAATTGGCCATAGGTGTGAGAGTGTGAATGTGTGTGTGTTCCGTTCTGCAATTGGTTGATCACCAGTTAGGGTGTATTAAGTGCAATATATATAAAGTGTACGTATATCACTGTCTTTTCTAAACTTTTATCAGTTATTTTACATAAAATAATAAAGACATGCTACTCGAGATCAGTGCACTCACAAGAGGAAACTCGTGAGAAACATGTCCGTCAGGGGGAAGCTTGGCTCCGAACCCGAGAGCTGGAAACATCTTGTCACTGTCGTAGTCCTGGATGATTTCACCCACTGCTTTCAATGCCAGTGCATAGGCGTTCATCTGGTAGGGGTTCATGTAGTGAAGCGACGTGGACTGAGATGGGTTACCTGCAAGATTACAAAAGCCCGCAAGAATACAAAATTAGTGAGCAAAAAAGCAGATAGTTAACACTACTTGATATTTTGCATGTAAGCCAAATGATTCTGAGAAAATATAATATGCAATTCATAAATGTAATTAATATGAAGTGTTTCCTTTAGAAGTTTTATTATAATTATAAGTTGGTGGTGCATCAAGTCTTCTTTCAAACATTGTAAACTAAAAAAAAAAAAAACCCAGTGAAAAACGGTTATAAATAGCTTTTAAAATAAATGGATAAATAGGAATATCTTGCATTAAATATTAAAACTTAATATGTTTGGCTATATTAAAACTTTTCATTACTGCTACAATAGCACTTTGGTCACTTTTCATAGGTCACTAGTTTATTATTTACATTTTATGTTTACATTTGTTATGAGTCTCATAAGGCTGCCCAAACTATTCTGTTTCAAAAATAAAATCCATTGATGTGTTTTTTTTTTTTTTGACAAATAAGTCCAACCAACTATGTCACACACCATTTTAACCATTATTTAAGATTATTAGTGTGTCCAGAAAATACAATATATAAGCTATACTTATATCACCTAGTATTGAGCTTTGTTGTTTCAATAACAATTTATTAAGCAAAAATTGTTTGCTCCATAACATAAGTTCATTGTTATAAGGGGTATAAATCTTTTTTTCACTAAACATCAGGCCAAATTTTAGCCCACCGTGTGTTTGAGTTTGACACCCCTGGTGCGGGGAAGAAAAATGAGCTTTTAGAAGAAAGCCAATTTCTGACAAGGAATGAAAACCATTTTTAAGAAACATAAATGAACACAGTTTCTCAAGCTATGTATGCCTGATCAGCTGGAATTCGTCTTTTGAGCAATTCTTCAATTGTTACTGAACTAATAATTCAGGTTCCTCACACTGCAGGCCGCCATTTTTTATTCAAGTCTCTTAAATGGAAAGCCCATTGCTTTCTGTTGAAATGAAAATGCACACTGTTATTTGCAAGCAGCTATTAATGAAAGAGCAGTAATTATATGCCACGAGAGCACATATTCTGCGAGTTCATTAGCAAGCGTGGCTTGAACTGTTGCAAAATTAAGCACAAGAATATGCCAGAAGCAGGAACGTATCGAGTGACACCGTGACCTTGGGAAGTCAATTTTCACTCACCAAAATGCCAATGATTTGGTTTGGACCCCTTGACCTTTTAGAGGTCACAAACCGTTTTCCCTGCTTAATTACTTACCATTAGAGGCGGTGAAATCTATGGCCACGGTAAAATTGATCTGGGTCCTGGGAAAACAAGCACGAATGAGAAAAGAAAGGAGTAAGCACATTTTTTCTCCTGAAATAATTGAGTAGTTTTAGGAGAGATTGGCACATGTGTCTTGGACTACGTTCACACGATTCAGGCATGAGAACAGCTAAATGATGGCTGATGTGAGTAGTCAACCTCAGCTTCACAGTCTAATTGGGATAAACAGGAAGAGTCGTTACAAGAGTTCACGTTACCAATGTTCTGCTTACATCAGCACACTAATGCCATCTCTGACTAGCTCTGGCTGGATCTCTGACGTTGGAAAATCTCTACAAAAATCATTTCTTTTTACTTCTAGCTTATGTTGTAGCTGCCAGTGAGTGAATCTCAGGCATATTAAAAAAGAACATGGATTTAAATTAGATTGTCACAGATTATGGAACGATTTATGTTCATCTTCAATTCTACTTCTATTTCACTTTTCAAGACAGTTGGCCAATGTATCAATAAGCCTTGGGGGAAAAAAAACAATTATGAGTTATAATATATAAGCCTTTTAATAATGCTCCTAATTTGAATTCTTTATTTTAAATTTGACTTATTTATTATATTGGAATAAAACTATAAATATTAGTCTACAAAATTGTCATTACTTTAGTCTAAATAACATTGAATTGTTATTACTATTGAAAACAGCACAGAAAGAATTTTACATCCGCTCAAAACAAAAAAATAACTTTAATAACATTAGTGTAACAGAGCCTTAAAGTGGATCATCTTGCCTGAAATTGTAGTTTTTAAACAAAGTAGCAGCGGTCTTTCCTCATCATCCACCCAAGTCGCAGTGAAGCCAAACGCTAAAAAAGCTTCCTAGAACTTTCTAATCTTAGCTTTAAGTTGCATTTCACTCGTCTCATTGTTGGCTTCTCCCTCTATTTTTTCATTTCTTTCTTGTTTACCATTTGTTCATGTTGACACACGAGGGTCTTTATGCGCATGCAGTACTCAGTGCACACTCTTAACAACGAGCGCGCTACGGCAACTTAGTGCATTTACACTATACGTATTCTAATGACGCAAAAGCATCTTTGGGGTCTTCCGCAAGCCACTGGCATTGCTTCGCACCCCACTGATTGGGAATCCAATTTGACAGTGGTTTGAATACGCCGTACGATTTCCCTATAAATCATACTCACTTCCTGTGGTGTCGCTTATAAGTAATTCCACCATTAATATATACAAACGGGCAGATTCTTCTCTTTTATGATAATATTTCCATATGTGAATCCATACATTAGTTTGTAATAGTGTACACTTAATTACATTTAGAAATTGTAAATCAAATTCAAAATCATTTTCACAAATCTGAAAAGAATCATTTTATAATGTAGAAAAGTAGCAAAATGGCGTTTTGAGTCTAACTACAGAAAAATAAAAAGAAAAAGCACCAACAATGATACAAATGTGTGTTAATCTTTATATTCCTGTTCCACAACAGCAAACATATCTCATTGTGCTTCTGAGAATCAGCACACTATCTGTTATTGTATACAAAAATTGTTTATGTTATTGTTATTAATGTAAAAACAATTTATGGACAAAATGTAATCAAGAATCAATTTATTAAAAAAAACCCAACACTATTCATGACATTTTAAAGTAACAAACCCCCAAGAGAAAGGCCACACTGCTACTCAGATTCACTGGCCGATTTATTCATGGACAGGATTTTTACTTGCGTTTTCAGACTTCAACATGAGCTCAGACCGATCTGTTCCGCAATTTGCTCGCTCCTTAAACGATTTGAACCGCAGCAGCTCGGATGAGACAAACAACACTTCTCTCCATTTCTATTGATGTTCCCTACTCGGTCACTTAGAGAGTAATATTAGTCAATAATGCAGAGGTGCTTCTTCTAAGTGGCAATTTCCTGTTTTCATTTCGGTGAAGGCTTAATCAATTCATGGTCTGTCAGACCACTAAGCAACACTCACTGACTTCATGCTCTCTCAACCACATCGCCCCAGCTCCATGAATACACATGCACACGCAAGACTTCATTGTGAGGTCTGTATGCAAGCGTGAACCTGCAGCCGTCTTCCGATCCAGTGGTGTTAAACCCTCTAACCCTACACGCAGCACAGGCCGTCCGTCTAAAGTGACAAGCCAACGCCTAAATGTCACATCGCACTAGACTCAAACTTCACAGTTTTCTTTAGCGGCGCTTCTCGGTTACTATGGTAGAATGACTTTCATAACAGTGAAAGTATATGGGTTAAATTATTCCGCCAAGCGCTGCTGGAGTCCTGAGCAATATTCTTCACCAATACGGGCTTGCACATTCCCGTGCATTTAACTAGAAAGAGAGTATAATGGCTTTTTTTACTTAAAAATTCGTGAAGTGGTTTCATTTAAATCTTGAATTGACCTATTTGGTAAGTGGTTTTCCACTAACTTATTTGTTCAACATTACAGTTTTGTTATACATTAATACATTGACACATGATGCAGATTGAGATGTAGACAATTGATATTAAAAAAAAACAAAAAAACAAAAAGAGAAGTAAGTTTGTCAGAATGGCTAAACAATTTTGATATACAGTATATTGATGGATGGACGGACGGACGGACGGACGGACAGACAGACAGGCAGACAGACTTCTTAAGATTTAATTCACACAAATGCTAAATACTTCAATAAAAATGTTGGGTGTATTTACTAAATATGCAAAAGTATAAATTACCGCACAATATACTGCAAGACCACATCACAGATCCAAGATTGAAAATGCATCAAGGAATTTCTTGAGAGATTTCTCGTGAGAATGAACAATATTGAACACCTAATGCTTAAAAGTCCACCGCAATGTCAAACATATTTGCCATTCAGCATCCAAGGTCAAGAAGCATCTTGGTTTAAAATCTGCTTTTGATGTAACTTGGGACTTTCAGTCGAAAAGCCTTGGGAAGCTTTATGCCCAATGATGCACAAAGATGACCCTGTTCTTTCTGTGAAATGTCAAACAGTTTAGAGGAAAACCAACTCACTGTGCAACAAGTGATGACTGGCATCGAGCCTTCGACAAAAAACTATTTGTGCGATAATAAAATGCTCTTTTTATTTTTCACTTGCTTAGTTGATTTGGCTACCTAACTGATGCGTTAAAAATTATTAGGCCTTTTCATTGTTGCCGTTTAAAAGATACACAATTGAAACTGTGTATAATCAGATGTGAAACTACGCATAAACTGAGCATGTGCACATGATGATACACACTTTGAATGAGTCAAAGAACATGAGCATCATCTTCCTCTTCACACTCACCCTCCTTTAATGTAATCGAGGAACGTCGACTCGGATTCCACAGAGAAAGACAGCAGCGTAACCTGCACCCAAACACAACAGGAGAAACTATCCATTAAAGGGCAAGATTTTGTTAAAAATAAATAAATACATAAAAAAAGTGTGGTATTGGGGGAGATCAGGGCAAAATTAATAGAAAAATACATCATCCAAACAATTTTTTCAAAACTACTGTTTCCCCCGCTGGTTGGGACAAATTATACACTTTTTAAATTAAAGAAGAAAAAAAATGCAATTTGTGACCAAATCAAGAATAAGATCAACACATTTTTATATGTTCTGTTCAACATAATTGACTTTCATAATACATTTATGTTCAAAGCAATAATAAGATCAATACTGTCATTATCATGTCGGTTAGTCGTGATGTGGAAAGACTTGTGGTAATGCTAATGCTTAATTTAGTTTGCATTTAGTGTATTCATACAAAAACCAGTATTGTGGATTACTTGCTATTCAAAATAAAACAAAATTGCTAAATGCTCAAGATAAAATAAATTACTGGGCAATTTTCTTTACATTTGGCATCATTCACCCCGAGCATGGAGCTGTTACAAACATGTTTTTTTTGTAAAAGCCTACGATCTTGTGACTGATTAAACTACAGACTTGTTCACTATGATCCAAATAATTAAACAAATTGCTATTTCGAACGGTGAAAATACATTTTTTGCAGTGTAAAACGTGTCCCCCACCCCGCAATATCTTCAGTAACGTTAGCCTGACCTGGCTAAATCGGATATGCTCATACAAATAACTGACAAATAAAAATCCTCAGATATGCGGATACAAATAACAATTTGTTTACTAATCGCCATTGCATGTGTGGCGTGGGCGTGGCCTTGGTTTTGGTTTCCTGCACCACTTTAGCCTCGCTCGCCCCACACTATTTTCTCGTTCAGGAGCTAAACTGTTTTGTGCTTGATACGGTCAAAGATTGGAACCCGTAGGGAGGCAATGCTAATAAACGGATTCTGTACTACGAAGCAATAAAGCGACGATGACAGACTCATCAATCAGTGCAAGATGCTCATACAGTATGATCAAGCGTGTGTTACAGATGCCTGCTCAGGTTGCGTGCCATGATCTCCATCTACCTACTGGTGCACTTACCCTGGCTTGACATTTAGCTTAACATGCGCACCTCCGCTGGATGATTTGCCCCACATTAAAACATCAACCTCTGCTATTTGTTGATTATATAGAGCCTCGAGCACATGCGTTTGAATAAAATGCTTCATAAGGATTGTCAAAGAGAAACCGTGTCTTTGTTCTGCTACAAAGGAAAGCTCTCGCTTGATTTCAACACTTGTTTTAATTAGCAGGGGTGTAAAAAGGATCCTCATTAATGCAGGAAGAAAATTTAAAGCCACTGCATTTGTCTTTGCTTTTCTCATCATATAATTGAGCACAGGAAAGCAGTGTAATTAAAGGCTTTGCTTGTGTACGCATGCAAGGGAAAGTGGCTCTTCCGACACGTCGCTCGCTCGCTCCAAATCACTAAACCTGTTCAGTAAGCTCATCTCACCACACCCACTCACCGTGCCCGAATTTACATATTTCTTCTTCTTCATCTTCTTTTTTGGATTCACCACCTGAAAAATACAGTTTCATTGCCAAGTCAAAGTCAGTCAGATAGCAGATAAACAACAATTGGAAGTCTTTTTCTGAAAGAGATGGTCACATTAATATGGTCTATAAAAATTACAAATATTTTAACGCACTTGTTGTTCTGTGTCATCAGTCCATTTTAAATACTCTATTTTAGTGATTTAAATGTATACAATTTTCCTGTTAAATGACATCAATAAAAGCTCAAAGAAGAGTCCTTGTGACATTTTAACCAATAACATATCATAATCATTTTGCTTTGTGTCATAAAAGACCCTGTGTTAAAAGCGTATTTTGTGGTTTATAACACTTTATAGTTGCAGTCAAAATTACAGTCTTTATGGGAGGGAGCAAGGAGGACAGAGTTCAAAAAAAAAGAATAAGAGATGGAGAGAGAAAGAACATGACATAGATTGATGCTGAAAAGCTCACAAATGGAGGAAGAACTATCCAAGTGACCTCTTAGGGGGTGAAGTACAGAATGAAAGACCAGAACCCCCGCTTGCCCCCCATTCATTTTCAAACAAAGCAATCAATAGCTCAAAAGAAATCTTTCTTTGGAGAAGCATCTAGGTACGGAGCTGAACATGAAAAAATGACTAGAAAGAGCTTCTTGAACCATTTAGGATAAACTGTTTTCAATAAATAATTCTCTCAATATATTTTTATTTAATTTTGTCAACTTTTTATAAATTTTCTTAATGTATTAATTTGTTGTTTGTTTATTTTACAAATAATCTAATTATTCATTCAGTCATCCATCTGTCCATCCATTATCCAGCTCTCCATCTCGTCTCCAAAAAAATAAATGAACTTTGTGAATTCTCGTGACCACAGCTGATTACAAGTACAGTGAGGTTCAAAATTATGGAATCAGTTTTCTGATCAGTTCCAGTAATTTGTTTAAATGATAAGTGTCTTATATACTATGCATCTTTTAAAAAAGTTTTATAATAAGGTCAAATTCTGAATTATATTGGAAATAGCCACTCTACATCATACACTAGAATACAGTACAGGTTAAAAAAAACAGAATTACGGTACCGCTGTAAATTGTCTCACTCTGAATGTTTCATCACCCTGTTTCCCTGATTCACTAGCACTAGATATGTTCTTATGTGCCTGAGAAAATCAACACATTAGCACAGGGAACATTTGCCAGCAGTATCCAGGGAAAGCTCACAAACAAAACCTCCTCTCTAAAGGATTAGATGATCATAACACCCAGACCATGGCTTATACTAAAATATTACACATAGATAAATATTAGAAAACGTACAAAAATTAGAGGTGATAATATCAAGACACTCTGGCTCTGAGAATAGACCATTAGGCCACAACTGGCCACATCGGCCATAATTTAGAGTAGTTGTGGCATAGTAGTAGGTAGTACGTATACATAAACGCACGTCTGCACACACATCCTTTCACCCAGGGTCTGTCAATTTTTCACATACTATATTCAGTAGATTTCATTCAAATAAGGTGTGTTCCAACTACTAATGGATCACACTCCTCAGCCTCGCCTGTAAAGTCTATGCCTGGGTGATGGAGAGGAGGACTGTGTTAATAGTCAGAACAATATAGCTTTCGTCTTGATCTTGGAACATTGGGATGGAGGGGGTCTAATTTGGGGTCCACAGGATTTTATTTCTGCTATTGAAGATGATATTGTCCTATTGGCTTACAAAGATCAGGACCTTCATCTTCCACTGGGGTGTTTTGCAGCTGAAAGTGAAATGGCTGGGATTAGAATCAGAACATGTCTGAGGCCTTGGCCCTCAAATGGTCATTAATGTGGTTCTCTCACCTACGTTTAGTAATTAGTCATGGGTCATGGCTGAAAATGAAAGTTCTCAAAACCAAGCAGTTTAAATGAATTTCCTTCATAAGGTGGCAGGGCGCACCCCAAGAGATATTGTGAGTAGCTCGGACCTCTGGGATGAACTCAGAGCCCTCTGCACTGTAGGAGAATCATGTCTCACTAGGAGGAAGCCCAGAGGACAATCCAGGACATTCTGAAGTCCATGAGGCCTGCGAACGTCTCAATAGTGATGATGAGGGAGAAGGTAGTCCTATCATCTCTGCTCAGGCTGTTGCCCCCAGATGGATGTATATGCACAGTCAATTATAGCTAATTGTGACACATCTGGACTGGATCATTTTGCCATGAATAATCGTCTGGACCAATTAAGCATCACAACCTGTGTTTTCCATGAGCTTTTGTACACATAAACATATTGTAAAAAACAACCTGTTACATTTCTTTAATCTTGAATTTGTACGGTGTTGAGTAACACACACAGAGAAGCTTGTGAAGCAGACTTCATAACTGTTACTATTTAGAACATGTCAAACATGTCATGCTACACAAAGGTGAAAGCAACATCACAGAACATCTGCAGTGATGTGTTCATGAAGTAATGGGAGAGTTCATTGAGAGTAATGGATCAAATCAAAATTGGATTATTTGGTGTCGACTGAGCATGTGTATGGCTACAATGAACTGATTCCAGATTAGTTAGAGCCAATTCTGCAAGAGCTGGAAACTGTTGTTCTGATGAAACCATGGTGGGCAAAATTAAGTGGCTGCCCTGATTAACTGGTGGCCTAATTACCTTCGTAATGATTATGCCTACGTGATGGTTTGTGCCCTGATTATACATATGCACAAACCAATGTATAAAATTTAACGAATTGTATTATTTTCTTCTCACCATAAGAAGATAACCTTTTCAAATTATCTGAGCTTTTTAGGGTCCAATGCATCATGTGGAGAGTATGAGTCAAAACATGTCAAATTGAAGTCACTCCTGCATTGAAGCATTCCAACAGTTTGTGTGAATCCTCTGAGATTAATCTTTTTAACACCGCATGTGTCTATTGAAACACACGGTGTCTAGCTTGACTGCAGCGAAAGGTAACAAACTAGAAGATTAACTCAGGAAGTGCAAAGTTTTGACAAGGAATCTGCAGGAGCCCTTCTTGTGGAGTTAATTTTAGTAGTTTCCCGTTTTGTTTAAGACCCAATGTAAACAAAAAAAAAATATTCAGATAAGATTAAAAAGATTTTCTCTAATGAATTAAGATTATTGTTATTACACAACTAGATTTATTTTACATATAGGACTTAAAACACCATACAAAAGTAAATGTGCGTTAGAAAACTATTTTTATACTACTTTTACTTTTATATTTTATATTATATTTTTTAATAATATGTTTTTTTGTTTTACCACAAGACGCTCTTGAAAAAGGTAATAATTGTATTGTACAAGTTATTACATTGAAGAAACTTCAATGGAAGAAACTGGATTTCAAAGTTTTGTATTATCAAATTGTTCATTGTACAGTGATCTTGCCGGTCTTGAAAGGTGCCTTATAAATAAAATGTACTATTGTTGTTGTTATTATAATAATTGTTAAAACTATTGTTATTATGCTTAATTTTATTATTGTTAGATAGCTTTTTATGTAGCTGCTGTAGGTAAAATACATGTTGCTTTGTCTTACCTCATACACGTTAAACTGACTCTGCCCTCTTGCTAGTTCTCTGTAGCTGGTTGTGAATTCACCGATGAAATCATGGCTAAAAGTAAAATTGTCAAATGTAAAGACATTGCTGAAATATGCAAATACGAATATATCTTTTTTTTCCCCAAACACAAACATGTAAAAATGTTCCGACCTGCCATCACGATCCCAGTCATACACTTCCACTTTGATTGTTCTGTGGGAGGGAGAGATGCATAAAAGAAACTGTTAAAATAATAGGCGCAAATAGTTATTATATAAGAGACAGACTTCACATACTAAAATGTATATCCTTAATGTAAATCAATAATTCTATTTATGATCAACTATATTGCATATGACTCAAAGATATATGTCATAATCAACAAAATATTGTATCAACTCTAAACCACTTATTTTTATTATGTATTCTTATAAATGCTTGAAAAATAATTGATTAGCATTTTCTCTAATCTGGAAAAGCAGACTTTGTGTAAACGCCTTTATCACATCTCGATGGGCCTCTTGCATCTAAAGGCTAAGTAGGATCATCAGTCACAATTAACCAGAAGACCACACATCTTCCTCCATCTGCCGCTTTCTTTCAAGGTAAATGATCACCAACAACAACAGCAACAAAAAAGGATTTTCCATGTAAATGGGAAAGAACTAATCTAGACGGAGCATTTGGCCATTCTTACAATCTGTGTAAAGGCATAAAAAAACAAGATTAGACTGATAAATCAACGGTCATCGAAAATTACTCTTCTGTAATAAAGTTTTTGGGATAGGCTTTTGTGTAGGTGTAAGTTGTCCCTCGGCATCTTTAAAAGCCCACACATGCAGACACATAACGTGAGATGTAGAACTAAATCTAGTCCTCGGAAAAGTTTTGCCCACCTCAACAGTAAACTGAGCGCAGAACATCAGAAATCTGCCGTAGCCAAGAAAGTAAAACATTATAAAAGTCTCTCTCAGTGGAATAGTACGCAGTGGTGATATCCTTTGATGTTTCTTATACTCAACGTAGTGATTCAGCACCTTTCTGAGCACCTGTCACCTGGGTGTCATGTTCTTTGGCAGTAAGAGGGTTCCGGAACCAAGAAGTTCCCCAGGCAGCTGTCAATCAAGAACCACAACGGGAGAAGAAAATAAATTCTGCTCCGAGCCAAAACTGCTAGGAGACGACTCAGCTCTGTGGTATATGCAAAACGAGTCGAAGGCTAAAAGGTACAATCTTGAGAAATTTACACATGCTACGAAACTGACCTAAAACCAAGTGTGGTTTGGGCTTGAGGGAGTGGAAAAAAACACATTGTGTAGGATGAAAAACTGACACAGAACGTCAAAAATGCTATTTACTGAAGAATATGACAGTCTCTTGATGACATATTCATATTTTTTTCCGCCTGCATTCTCAACTCAAGCGTCAAGCCTGACAGATGTGGGAGAAACTTGAGAAACATTTCAAGACCATCTCAGAATCTTCTGGAAATGTGAGAAAATATACAACAACAAAAAATTGTGATTTTCAAGAGTGTTTATTCTTGGTGCACAGGTCTGATTCATTTCATGTTTTGCTCTAATATAGGATAAAACCATGGAAACACGAGGGGGAGGTTTCATATCCTCAGCTTTAATGCTTAAAATGAAGAGAATACGCTCTGACGTCTACTTTAATAGGCCTGGAGCTATCGTTTCTTACCGTCTCTTAAGGTGGCATGCAAGATCTAATGACGACTTTCATTCACAGACGCTGATGAAGTCTTAGTCAATCCCTCTCTCCAAAAACACAACTGCATAACAGAATATAATTCATGTTCCATGCACTTCCCAGGTTTACACCCTGCTGTTAGCACTCCGTCATGGTGTGTGTGGCCTGTCAAAGATACAAGCCAGGCCTGGCAGTCAGAGTGTCAGTGCACAGCAGATAAATGAGCCAGAACTGACTGGCGGATAAAGCACAACAATCCATTAATACAGCTGAGTATTTATAGTGTGAATGCAATTGTGTGTGTGCGCGTGTGTCTGTGCATACAATGAAACCTTCCACAAAATTATTTATTAACTGCAATAAATAATATAAATCTATAAAACGCTTCCCAAATTTCATCTATCATTGAATTGGGCACATGTCAGGGTCCAATGAGAATTGACCCAATAGCAAGGGACAGGGCTTTTATTTCACATATAAATAAAACAAAAGGCCACATGGCATTAAATAAAGCTGGTGACAATCTAAAATGCTTGACTATATTGAGAACATGACCAGAACAAAAGTGCAAATGCATAGACAAACTAGCTTAATCAAACATAGGACAGAAACTGAAAACTTGAAATAGTCAAACAAATGAGACACCAATTAAAAACAGGTGTGAGGAATAAATTAAATAAACAAGCAATAATGAGGGCTAACAAGAACACCTGTGAACTTAATTAACAAAGGCCAAATCAAAACACAGAAAAACACAAGATAGAAACCAAACAGGCACTGTCAGAATTCCAGTCTCCTCTTTCACTGTAAACGAGGGTGACTAAAGTCCTGACAGCACAGTCCCACCAATAAACACTTTATTCAAGCAAATTCTGAAATGTCAACGAACATTTTATAGAAAGTTACCCTCATGTATTAGATCTGCCCTCAAGTGAATTTAAATGTGTCTGTATATTTGTGCAAACTCCATTTGCCTTATTTACCTGTCAAAATCGCCATTGCAGAGAGCCCTGACTGGAATAGTGAAAGGTTGCCAAACGGGATTGAGAGTGTTCTTCACCACTTCTGTCTTATGGCAGATTGTAAACCTTCACATGGAGAGATAAAAAATAAAGTCATTGATATGTGGAGACAGAAGCAACATGTTTCAGAGTGGTCATATCAGTCCAAACAGAATGTGCTTTTCCGAAATTAAGAGGGCAAATATGTATTTAATGTCCACAATAAATTTAAACTTACCAGAGGTAAGAAAAGGGAAAAAAAAGTGCATTTTATTTGTGTGAATTTTGCTCAATTAATTTTAACTTTTGTTTATAATAGTCTGAGTATCCACTTCATCAATCTCCAAGAGCTTAATCCTCTTCACCCGTATCCTCTTCAATCAGATTCACCGCAGAGAGCCCTATACGCTGCTTATTTTAAGTTGTTCCATTAAGAATTCTTAGTCAGGCTAAAAACATCACATCCTTTGAAAGCATCCATAGTGAGGTTAAGAAATGGGCTTTTATGGATCATCAAAAAGTATTCATATAGAGCTCATGATGGAATTATGTTTACTACGTCTACATATACATTCTAAGCCATTCTATCGTATATACTTCCTGCCTCACACCGTCTCACTTGTTTTCCATGAGTAATATTACTGAAAAACAAAGAGTATAAAATAAAATAAAAACTACGGAAAGACTGCCACCTACGTGCCATCTTCGTTGCTTCTGTAGAATACCATAAAAGGATCAGACTTTCCAAAAAAATCTTTCTTGTCCAATTTGTTGGCACAAAACTGCATAGTTGCGCTATCCTGTAATCAAAAAAAAGAAGTTTTGAGTCAATAAAAATCATGATCACAACGATCACAACAATCACATACATCACAACGATCATACATTAAAAAGAACAATCAATGATTTGTGTCGAAAAAGATTTACTATTATTTTGAGAAACTATCAATTGGGTTAATGTTCTTTTTACTTGCAGCATAAAAATACCACAAACGGGATGGTGAATTGAGATGTCAATAAACAATAGAATATCAGGTCCAGGGAACTGGGAATCGAACAGCTACAGAGAACAATGCATTGGCTTGGCATGGGCCTGTCCGCAATGGACTCCAGACTACAGGATAATGGTGAACTCCTTCTAGAAGAGTGGTGATCAGGTGCCTTCCTGGCCGTAGAACCTGAATCAAAAACTAAACCACAAACAAGGTGGAAAGAGTCCATTCTTAACCCAGGTTTCTTGTTGTATAATTGTATCATGCTGATTTAACCCTGCTGTTTTACTATCTTTGGTAGAATGTTGGCTATAGATTTAATCTTTAAGATGATTGGTTTGCCTCTTCCAATTTTCCATTACAGAATTGAAAAAGGAGGATTAGAAAATAAATAAATCTGTTCCTTGTGGTTATTCCCATTTGTTGTACTGAAAGTATTCAATGAATCTTAATGTCTTTCTTCCCTCACCCTTGAACAAAACCTCAAGATGCCTGATCCATCTGACGAAGGATCTCCCCTTCATCCTAAAGAAGGCCAGCTTACTTTTCCAGTAGAAAACCTTGGCATCCTACTTGGAAGAGCAAACCAGAGCTTAAAAGTACTGGCTTGAGGAGATGAAGACAACATCCACCGAACGATAAAAACTAGTCACAAACCAGAACAGATTTCAGTGAGTCGGGAAATGGATGGCCTTTATAAAAGCTCCATAGCCAAACCTTCAAAAAATCCATTAACGGAAAGCCACAGATACGCAGTCAAATGCCTTCTCCAAATCCAGAAAACACATTTATAGAGAGTTGACTTCCATGTTTAGACCTAGTTTGGTGCTTCATGACCGTGAAGAAAGAGGAGGTTAGTTTGTCAATATGTATCTAACCACTAGAGACCTACATATGAGGGGCAGAACCCACTCCCTACCATTAGGACACAACCACCCTGTGAAAGCCGAATTATGATTTCCATTCTCTGACTGATTCTCAACTCAACGCTAGCCTTTCCTGGAAAGCTGAAGATTGTGATCTTTACCTCCTGTCTAGATAGTGGCATGGCAGATGAGATCAATCACGTCTCTTTTATCACCCTCCCAGGAAAATCCCAGTTGCACATTATGGTTGGGCGGTGTTCCAAATGACAACCTTCAGGAATATGCCAGCTAAAAAGAGGACGTAGCACTTTGAGAACAGTTTCTTGGTTGCGTGGCACTCACCAGAAATCATCAACACCTACTTAAGTATGAATATCTGCTAGAAGCACCCTAAATAGAAAGGAGGTCATGGTGGAAAGTTCAGGATGTGCATGGATTAAACTGCAATATCTCCCACACACACCCCGTGTGATTACAAAGAAATGCCACTATCTGTATCATGCCACAAAGCCTTATGCAAACATTCTGTTTTCTCTGGGTATAGCTATAACGGGTACAGAGGCTTGACATTTCCCCCAACTTCAAGCACTAAATGTATTCAGTTTGGCACAGCTAACAAATCCGCTACCTTCATGAATAAGTAAGGAAACAACCTACTAGATAATTACGACTACAAATATATGCTATATATTTTAAATTAGGTTGCACGTGAGGTTTAGTAGATTGTTGTTTAGCCACTGCTAAGTGTCATGATGTAGATGTATTTCTGTTATAAAGCCAATAAAAGCTTTTAAGCAGAAATGCATCGCCGCATAAAGACAATGTTTTTCCATTTATTTGTGATTGCTCCTGACTTGAAATATGAAAAAAATGAGCGTTTATATTTACGTGCACTTCAAACCATCAAGTTTTTGAGCTTCTAAAATTGAGGAAAAAAGGGTGCTTATATTCACGCAAATATGTGTAATGTAAAAGAAATATACAAGACACAATGTAACTAAAGCAATTTGTTGAAGTAAATTTTTTTTCTAAATTTTTACTTTTTACTTTTTAACGTTCAGAAATTGTTGGGTTTATAACAGCCTGATTCAGTAACGAAAAATAGAAAATACATTTTTGCAGATGCCTATATAGTACATTAGCGTCCACTGGGAATAACGCTACAATGATTGTCTGCGCAGTGGGCTTCAGAACAAAATTAACGTACGTGTGCTGCTGATGGGAAGCCGAGGAGCAACACTGTTTAGTGTGAAAGTGAGGGTAATTTTTAAGCAAATGCTGCTGATTGAAGTCGGCTATCGAATCTATGCAGATGGCTTTCAGGGGTTAGCCTCAAGGCACTTTATCTCTTATTTGTAGAGCTCCTTGGATTCTCACAGACAAACTATAATACAACTCAATATGGTTGTAGGTGTTAAAGGATGATCAATATCGTCAATTCTGCCCGTGTTCAAATCCTTTCTTTTTTCAACAACTCCAGAGCTTGGAAATGCTCACTGTGTGTGCTGTTAGATAAGGCTCGGCTGTTTTCAAAATATATTCTGGAACGGTTTCCTCTAAAGATGTATAGCTTTTCCGGTTTTAATTGCGCCACTGCAGTGCATCGAAGTCATGCATTGGCACCTTGATGCTCGTTTCCCATAGAGTTCAAATTGTGAATTTTTTTCAGAACTTTTTAGCCTGTGTCATTTCAATTTTTTTTAAAGACTTTGAGCTTTAATAACCTGTTGAAAATGCTGTAAGACACATGTAATAGAGAAAAACACTCTTTTCCTGTCAGCATTCTCCCAAATGGTCAACCTTTAGTAAAAAATTTATTTTGTATAATTATATTCAAAAGTATTTATAATAAAATTCAGTGTTGTATGCAATTTGACTAAACTAGGACACATTTTCTAAAAGAAACTTTAAAAATAGCTACCGTACTTGGCAGAATGAGCACCTTAGTCAACCAACTGTGAACGAAAAAGCAAAAGTATATTCACTGAGCTGTTAGAACAATCAGTCACAGTTGAGGTTTCCAGCAAAAAAAAATGCAAACTTTACTTCATGTGCTTCAGTTATGGAGTTAAGAAGGCTTACAAGTCACTGCTTACTGCAATCTTAGCGCTGCAGCCAGAATACACTCAACCACAAAACAGACATGTGTATTCAAAAAGCTGGAACTTGAAATGGATCCAGTTTGTACCTTTGGGCAACCAGTGTATGCGTTTTGCTCTGGCTCTTTATTTAAGGCTGCAGTTTGCCAAAAAAAACATGCATTTTTCTCAAAATGTTGATTTATAAGTTATCTCTGTGATTCGGCCAATGAGAAGACTTAAATTGGCAGATGGCATGTGCATCTACGTCTGCATGTGGATTTCAGCGAACATATAAAAGGTATAAAGTTCCTCTCAGTTTCGGAAACCAATATTGTCTGCGTCAAATTAAAATGCCTTCAGCTAAGTCAAGTCTTCTCTTTGGCCTTTAAAGGAAGTGCAGATGCAGAGTGGATCAAGACCAAATCCTTCCTCCATCATTTACCACAGCATCCTCGTCTCTCTATCAGAGAACAGAAGTTACGCAAGTAATCAGGACTTTTTCCTTCAGTGAACTGGGGGATAAATTCAGCATAAATCCAGCATCGCATCCATAACAAACGTCTACCTTCATTTTGTTTTGATTTTTTTTTATTTTAGTCGCCCTGAGTTCAAGCCAGAGTGTTTTGTTGTGTAAAATACAGCCTGACACACAAAAAGAGACATCAAATGCTATTGATTTACAGAGCAGGAAAGTAAAACATCCTTTTGAAATTGTAATGAAGGCGCTTCACAGGACCATTGTCCAGATTCGGCCCAAACAAGAGCGCAAACGGAGTGTGTGTCTATGAATTTTTTCCTCAGTTTTTTTCATCAAGATTGAAATGACAATGACAATGAACAAGATGAGGTAATTTCACTGGAAGTATATACAAATTTAATGGCAAGTGAAAATTACTGTTATTTTTTTTTTTTACCACACAATCTGTATTCATCTTCAAGGACAAATAATAAGAACTGGCACATTACGCCTAATGGCACATTGTAATTTCACTCACCCTACAGTTTCCAAGTTCTTCCGCAGTCAAAACGATTATGCCACAATTCTTCCCAGGTATGCCACTGAAACAGAACAAAGGCGCCATCAAATCATTAGAAACAAAATGCTAAATAGTAAAGAAAAAATTAAAATAATTCCCAGCCACCAAACTTGGTTCAGCTACCAAGGCACAAGTCAATTAAAATTCACATTTTGTATTGTTTAATTGGTATTTCACCCTGTTTGGAATTAAGCGTCTCCACATAGTTTGTCATCTAGGCAGGTTATTACACACCAGTTGAGATTTATGGTGACCTTGAATGATAAGCTAGGAATCTAGTAAACACCGTGACTGTGTGTTAGATTAGTTCTCACATCATGTGTTATTCCAAATGAGCTGTTCTGTAATAATTGGGAGTCATGTGAAATTCGAACAAATGTGTCCACTAAATGTATAGTCTGCGAATAAATCACACCCAAAGCAGCCAACATGGCTGGCAACACGCTAGAAATCCGCTGGGCTGGAATGTTCCATCGTGTTCACATCCCTTCATTCAAATTCCAGACACTGATCTCATCTTCTTCCCATTGGAAACCAGCTTACAAAAACACAATGCCTGCAAAGCACAACTGTTCCATTAGCACTGATGTTGTCCATATGGCTAAGTTCTCCTCCAGGATTCTTCACTCGCAGCCCAAACAGATGCAGGTAGACTGTGTTGGTGCTGCTAGCCATGTGTTCACTGAAAACTATTTAGCAAAAAGGGTGTTTTTTTGTCCTAATTGAAATCCATTATGAGTTTACATGACTACTGTTGGCAAACATCCTGCAGACAGAGATAACATCTCCATAAAACACGGGAGCAATGCCATTAGATGAACAGGATTTTGGACCTAAGGCTGCCATCTACTGAAAACGCCAATGAACAAAACAACTCTCTTTCCTTTGTTTTCCTAATTCCAAAAGTGTGCTAGCTCACACGCTTAAAGGCAAATTTCAGATAAGGCATATTAGAAAGAAAAAGCCATTATGTACAATATAACACAACAGTAAAACACGAAAAAATAAAATGCTTTAAAAATGGGAAAAAAATCTAAATGGAAGAATAGAAAAGCTAATTCCAAATGTGGTGAACCCCTGTATTTCATGCAAGCCCACAGAGTGTCTTCACTGACTGGAGCAGGATTTCTTGTTTTGCTCAGTAACCAGAGGATGTAATTATAAACTCAATGGAGAAAAACAAAAGGAAAATATAATACAAGAAACAACACTTTACATATTCATCTAATGGTCTGGGGAGCTGAAGATTTCCGTGTGGATAAATGTATTGCACAAATTGTTTCGCCGGGCTTTGCGCACACACAAACACATACACACACTTTTATAAGCTCATCCATCTCCGAAGTTCTTGTCTTTTTATTGTGTTGTTTATCCTAGTGTATAGAATGTGGGAAAATGTGTTGTAGTTTAAAGATATATTATATTTCATGACCCAAAAAAATTATAATTATATAATAACTACATATATATTATAAATACATTTTATTGTAAATATTTTTGCAATGTTTTGAATTTTTCTGTTTAACATACCTAAATGTACTTTGGTAAAAAAAAAAAACAATACTATTTATTATTAAATAGTATTTGCGAAAAGAAAATAATAATTCCTTAATAAACTTCTGTATTAAAATAATTTCATGTATATACGTATGTATTATAATTCTATATAAATATATAACTAATGCATGTTTAATCAGCATAATCACTAGAGAAATAAGCGTAACAATAGGAATGATGTCACTGGGTAGGATGGATATTATTATTATGCATTCTAAGCTGCTTTCTGTTTCTTAAGTAGAGCAGTTGCTTGGAATATGAATATTCGACATTAGAAGCTGCTTTCTGCTTATTAGGTAGAACAGTTTGCAGCAGCCAGCGCAGCCTCTCAAGGCATTGCAATAAGTCACCGTAATGGCTTTCTAATGTTGTGCTGTGCGTGCTCGGTTAGCTAGTTTGCAGCACAGCAAGAAGTGCCGAGGGCTACTTCTGTAAGCGGTTATGTTGTGAAGTTATCAGCTGTAAACTAAGCTTCAAGAACGGATCCAACAGTCTTCAGGCTGACAGCTCCAGCATCTAACAAGACGACATCTTACCAGATGGAACCCTGGTGGCTTCACGTCTCCACAGCAGGCACACATCCAGCTCAAAGGCTTCGTAAAAATGAAGGCAGCTTTGTTCAATTCACAGGAGCTGGTGATGCATCATTCATTCAACCACCACCACCACCACCACCAAACCAGCGGAGGTCTGAAAACGCCTGTTATAAATTTTGGATTCTGATGATGGATGAATCCTTGAACTGCGGGTATTGCGGTCCTTCGAGTTGGACAGTAATATCTCAGAGGAATGATAAAAGACCTGTAATATTTTTCCACAACCATATTTCAGTTAGTCGCAGTTTTTTTAAATGAACTTGGCCAAAAAGCCTGTGCAACACCATTATTTGTATGAGAGCGCATCACAAAGGACATCAGAAAATCAGTTCAGTGAATGGTACTTCGCACATGAAGTCATGCAGATTATCGACCCATGATTCACAGTCCAAAAGCAGCCAGTAGCAATTAAGTCAGCATGACTTGTCACTACCACACAGAGAACATGACCTTTGCATTTTCATGCAGCTGTGGAATTGAGAAAAGTGGGTGTGACAAAAATATCATCCAATCACGAAGGCGATTGAAAAAGACGATCCTACAGGTACGCTACACATTCCTGATTCTCAAGATGAAAAACCTGTTTGTGAGCACCTCGCTTCATGGACGCTGGCAGAATAGTTGTTGACGCGCACTGACGTGATTGAATTAGCCAGTTCGTGTAATGTGACTTTTTTTGGCAATGGTCTTAAAAATGACCTGATTCTAAGCCACTCTTCTCCATTCTTTCATTAAAGCGCATGGTTCAAAGTGTTTAGTCAAATATTGCCAGGCAAACACATGGTTGACTATGTAAAAAAAAGAATTAAAATAAACCTTAATAAATAAAAATTTTTAAATTTCATTTTAAAATATTAAAATAAAGAATTTGCGAGCACATACAACCTATAATCACCAACACTGTGCTGTTAAATAAATGAGGGACAGGTGGTTCGATTAGGAATGAATTTCCAATTGGATTCCCAGTTTGATTCCTAATAAAATTGTTAGGTTGGTCCCCCACTTTAAATGAAATTTCATTTCTAGTCACTTTAAGTGTACAATGGTTGTATACGGCATTGCTTTATTACGTGCTTTAATTACTGTTTTTACATTTCTTTTTCCCGGAATAAATTAAATAAAATCTTATATACTTAAGGTCATTTATCAGAGTAGTAAATCAAGATTATAAATACATCATGAACCTCCAGAGCAGCTTCGTTGGGAATGGCAGGATTCACTAATGTCATAAAAGCCCTAATGAAGCTGAAAGGAATAAGTTTACTTTTCCAATTAGCAGGTGTGAGAAGCGTTCATTTATAATAGAGACAGCAGGTCTCACAACTGCAGTGGCTTCATTCAAATGAGAGATTAATGACTAGCTGCCGAGCAAATCCATTTAAAACCTGTTCTCGTAATAGCAATGAGACAAAGAAAAATACCTTCAACACTCACAGTGTTTGTTCAAAAGAATCCCGCACTAATGTTATCACTAAGCTACAAATAGTTCATTTGTTAAAAGCTTAAATAATCAACGTAATGAAATGCAAAAAGTTGATTGAACAAATAGAATAATTATAAACAGGTTTCCTATTAAAACAAATATCTCAATTTTGGTTGTCTGGGCTACAACACAGGTCCTACTTGCTTGTTTGATTCATAATTTTATTTCACCTGAATTTGACATTTGTAGATTATGGATTGAAATTATTTTAATTATACTGCGGAATGATTATGATTTGTCCTCTAAACATTCATTACTCTATAACTTAAATATCTACTGTAGGTTACTTACATATATTTGTAAGGAATATTTTCGATAATTTTGAAAATATTGAATAAAATTGGGCTCAGAATCTTTAAAACATCTCTGTTTAGAGACTGGACAAGACATTGGTTTTTATCAATTTATCAATTTTATCATTGGCATTATCAACCAACAGAAAGAAATTGAAAAAATCATGCAGGCTGTAAAACTAGAGCATTTACTGCCACAACAACATCTGGGTTTTAGTGGACGCAAAACCCTACTGACACTCCTTACAAAGCACACAAACAAACACAACCATTCATCACACAGCTACTTAAACAGAGCCGAGCCCGAAACCAGATGTGCTGGAGACAAGAGAAAGCCATGAATAGTTAAAGACTAACTATTATTTTTTCATTCTTCTGACTTCTGACTGAATTCCATCACATCCCTTTACAGCAGGACAATAAAGAAGCGGAGAGTAATGGAAATCATATCTCATCACACTGCCGAGAATCGCTCAGCCTTTTCTCCCCAAGCACTTGTCTGAAGCGCTGAAACCTGCCTGTGGAGTGTGCGGACAACAACGGTGAAATACAATCACATTTATTTTGTAAAGCTAAAAAGTAAAAATAGCCTGGTCTGATCAGAAAGATACAAAGACATCACTGACCCATTCAAATAGTGAAGCGTGTCCACCCAGAGTGAAGTGACCCACACACACGGAGCAGTGACCTTCAGGAGCAGATCAGGTTCAGTGTCTCGCTCAAGGACACTGCTGTGGTTTCTACTGGTCCGGGATATGAACCTGTTATGTTCACAGCTGCCAAAAACAGTGCACTACCGTTTGGGGTCACCAAGACAATTTTTTGTGTTCCATGAAAAGTCACACTTTATTTTCTAAGAACAAGTATAGACTGTCGAGTTTCACATGAAAGTTCTCTATTTCTGGTTATTTTGAGCATTAAATTGACCCCAGAAAAGTGATGCTCCAGATTCTCAACCTGCTCAAAGGAAGGTCAGCTTTAGTCAGCTAAACTGTTTCCAGCAGCACTAACATGAACAAGGGTTTTCCAATCATCCATTATCCTTCTGACACAATTAGCAAACACATTTGTTCCATACATTTCATGTCATTGTTTTTCTTTCTTTTTTTTCTTTTATTTATATATTTATGCTAATATATGCAAAATAGAGGGGAAATGGCAGAGTCAGACCAAGCTCAATTACTGGTTGTCACTTGCAACTCGGCCAAAAAAATGTTGATTCTGATTCTGATTCTGTTTAATTAAAACACTGGAGTGACAGTTGCTGGAAATGGGCCTCTATACACTTATGTAGATATTGCACCAAAAACCAGACATTTACAGCTAGAATAGTTATTTACTGTACCACATTAGCAATGTATAAAGTGTATTTCTGATTAGTTTTGAGTTATTTTCATCGACAAAAACTGTGCTTTTCTTTCAAAAACAAGGACATTTCAAAGTAACACATTTTTTTGTGTTACACATTTGTGTTACACAAAGAAACACATTTTAACACATAAGTTTTCATTGGTAGTGTATGTGAAATCCAGGCACAAAAAGATCTGTTATAATGCCGGTAAAAACGTGTTTAACCCCCATCTGCTTGCTAGAACTCAAAACAACTATACTGCGTGAATTTGTAATTATCAATAAAACCCTTTTTTTCGGGGTAGAAATCTATAGTTAGTATAGATATCTATAGATTGGTATACCGCTTTGAGGCTGTAGCATTAGGGTGTGGCGACTGGCTCAGTTCTGAAACGAAGCTTCAGACTCGCCGTGTTTCTGGACGATGTGAGAAACCAATATCTCACACATCATGCATATTTTGTCATTTACATTTCAGAAAATAAATATTGGATGTTTACAAAATCCTTTTTTTTATTGTTTGATCTCATAAATACAATGTCACATGATGTGACGCAGAAATGGTTCCACCTAAACTCAATTTAGTCACAGCTGATTCCAGTTTGTGTGTGCACGCAGTAGAGTGCGAGCACTGTTTGTTTACAACATTGTCATGATTTAGCAATACTGCGCTATTACATAATGAAGGAACGTGAATAAGTGTATTAGTGATCATAATCACTATCTACTGTAGAGTAAATCTTACATTGTAAAGCTTTATTTTAGTCTTCATTGCCACTTAACTATTTATACTAATTTTACTGTTTCTATACTGTTCTTGTTTATTTAAATGAATATTGTAAATTGTTTTATGTTTATTTAGTTTTATAATTATTGTTTGTGACAGAACCACAAACATAATGAGATTTTTCACCTTTTACTAATGCTGGTTTCAATCAAAAGGCAGTGGATCTACATGGTCTCTCTTTGACTGTTCAGTGCTAAGACAATTGTCCTAAAACTCAGAATCTTCACACATACGCGGAGCAGTGGGCAATCTTAAGCCATGGTGCCGGGGGGCATGTGGGGGTCAGTGCCTTGTTGTAGAACCCACCATAAGGAGGTTTGAACCTGCAACACCCGGGTGTCAGGTTCAGCTCCCGACCACTGGACTATCACAATGAACATGCTATTGTGTTGCCATGGTAACGTTCACCTTCCATTACATGTGCATTATTGTGCAAATCTACATGAATGTTTTATTTTGTGCCACAAAATTTGAAGTAGCTGATCAAATTGTTCTGTGGCAGGTCCTCATGGTCTCCTGTGGAGAAATAGCTTAGCTGGGGAATTAAATTAAACACTGGGGGAATTGGAATGGAATACACTGGAATACATTTGGGGAATTAAATTAAACACTTGACAAACTGAATACAAAAAGTTCTAATCCTCGTGAAATTTACAGTAGAGAAACGGGAAATCTGCCGTTTTCATTTCATTGAAACAAAAAAAAACGACAAAATATTGGAATAACATTTAATACACTTCATGTGTGTCATATTAATGTTTACAAAATTTAAAAAAGTCCCTTCATTGTTATATCAATTGAATGTACTTATTGTATTGTATTTTTATGCTGTCTTCAGCAGTGATGAAATGGCAAGAATTACATTGAATTATTACCTAATCAGTACATTTTTCGCAATGTAAAACTTGCTTTAATAAATGTTTTTCATTTCCCTCCTCAATAAAGAAAACACCATAAACCTTTGGTAGTTATACTGCTTTATTCTGTTAAACAACATTAACATGTAACAAATTCTGTGTTTGAGTCTTAGATAAGATTCTTGGTAATAATTGCAGCTCATGATAAAAGTACTTGGGTTTTAAATCTGTCGACAGTTTCCTATTTATCTCATTACGCCTTGAGCATTTTCCTGCATCAAAACACATTTAAACGGTATAACAATTATAAAGCAGTAGACGCTTTATGTGAGATTTTATGTCATCACCATTTCTATCAGATTACAATGGAATAAGACAACCAGTGTTTAATAGAAAAGAATAAAATAGAAACGATAATTATTAGACCCACAGGGAATATGCACCTTGCAACAACACAACACAAGATAGGAGAGAGAGAATATATATATGAACACACATCTATAAATAAACATACTCTTAAATAACAGAGTATGCATACTAACATTTGTGTTTCTAAAAAGTTTCTAGATATAAAAACGTGCATGCACGCACGTACACACACTACACACACACACACACACACAACACACACACACACACACGCATGATCTGTAGCGCGTTTTACTGCTGAATATGATTAGGGTATTCTTTATCTTTCCTTTCAGACAACCCTCTTTCATCATCAAAACCCACTCTGCACCTCATAATCAATATGAGATCCAATTTCCGGAAGATTAAAGGCTAAACAATTAAAAAAAAAGGCATGAGGTGGAAATGAGGGAAAACACAATGCTTTTGTTGCCATGCTTTTCAAACACACCACTGACTCAAGTAAAGCTCAAGAAAAAGCTGTTGAAACGAAAAAAAAAAAAACAAATGATCTAATATTCACATTCGGTGGGTTAGTCTTATATATTTAAGTGGTGGGCATAGTTCATTTAATTTTTTTTATCTAGATTAATCTCAATGCAATTTTGAGATTACAATTTGATCACTGATCAAAATTAATCTAGATCAATCAAAATTATGAGTCAAAAGACAATCAAAAGACATTTTTTTTAAGGCTAGAGCATCAGTGTACATTCTTAATAAAGCCAAAAAGTAGCTGTGACATTAATTATACAAAAATTAATATGACGGATATTGTGGATTAATGGTAACATTTTATTTTCTTAATAATAATAAAAATAGAGAGATAAAAAAATAGAGAGATGCTTTTTATTTGTTGGTAAAAGATTAACTTTAGATCTTTAACTCTATACAGTCAGACCAAATATTTTCTAATGATCTCCTGAGCTTAACGTCATTTAACTTTCCATATTCCTTTGGTTCTTTCTAAATCCTTCTAAGTGCATTATAACTTAGAAAACACAGTGGACAGAAGGTTGGCTCTGGTGGTCTACGCTGCATTAATGTGCTGTAGGAGCTTATTAAATGAGCAAAAACAGATTGTCATACAGACGCGAGCCCTCCAGAGACCGAGACGCATGTGAACTGATAGTACTGAGACGTCTGGGTCCAGAAAGGTGGGAAGGAAAAGTAAAAACCACTCATAGGTTCAGTTCTACAGGCTCGCTTTTTAATTATATGCTGACATTTACTGCAACATGTAATGGACCTCATTATAGTGGTGCTAGAAGTTCAAATTCAAAGTTAGTTTCATGTGAAAGCAGGTCGCATGCGAGGAGAGCAAAAGAAGGCTAATTGCATCTACCCAGAAGCTTATTCTGACCAATTAACTTTATGTAACAACCTGTAGACTTCATAGGATTGAAGAACTTCAAATGATTCAATTGAAACAGTTTCAGTTTAAGAACTTTTCTTCATTTTAAAATAAAAAAAAAAAAAGATTTTAAAATTGTGTTATCTATTCAGGTGTGATTTTTTTTATTGCTATTTTGCAATTTGTTTTTTCCCGCCTATTGTTTTGTTGGTAAGGCAAAAGTCAATAGTATATAAAAATAAACATATTTTTCGGCTTTTCATCTGTGGTGGCCTTAGAGACATATATCACAGTGTATAATACACTAAAAATACTCCTAGAACTAAAACGTGAAGCGCGTTTGGCCTTCTCTTAGAGGCCATAAAACTGTAACTGAACAAATACTTATCACACAAACATGAAACATGTCTACATAAAACCTAGATTATCTGTTTTTAAATATAAATGTAAGTCAAAATAAACACAAATATTGTCTGTTTATCTAAATATTATGAATCTAAGACAAGGCTTAGTCTGTCTTGTCTTTGACAAGCGAGACATTTGCAGTTGAAAAGGAACTGTGTTAATCAACGCGCTACAAAAAAATTAATGTTATTAAGCGTAAAAGTAATTGTGAGCGTTAACGCATTAACTTTGACAACACTAATATAAATACATATCAGTATATAAACTAATATTACCTAATTATAGTTCTATACTGTATTTAGTTAAATAATTATAGTTATATATATATATACACCTTGCAACTGACCTGGTATGATGGATCGGGACAGAAGCGTAAACCGATTCTTCTTTCATTTCATCTTGGAACCTCTAATGTTCTAATGACCTCTAATCCTTTGTTCCTAGCCTGACATCCAAGGTCTTTCTTTTTTATTATATGGTTTCTACATCTGAAAAAAGCCAATTTAGCCATGTTTACTGACTTTTATGGGTTCAGTTATTCCCAAATGAACATGTCTATAAAGTATTAATCTATGTCACATGTTCCAAATCATTGAAAAAGGTGAAAAGGAGATTGACTCTCTTTCCTTCTCATACTAACAAATCTTTACACAAGTCTAGTGAGAGTCTTCTAGTAGTTCATCACAACTCTCCAAAGCAGTGCTGTGTGACCTAGACACGGTTTAATGTGTTAATGTTAACAGTCTTCTACAAGGATTAATCTGTAGCTTGAGAAATTTCCTAACAGAAAATGAAGGCTCCACACTGTGAGTGTAATGAATAGTTCAGGTCGTGATCCATATGCAAAGCAGTTTAATGAAACACAGACCCCAAAAGTCAACGTCAAACCAGACAGAATGTCAGGGCAGCTAGACGACCGAACAATGATCATCACGGGTCAAGTCTAGAACAGGCAAACGGATACAGGATGAACGCTCTGTAAAGACTACAACACTGGGCCAATTACACAAGTTAGACACGGTCGGTAAACACACAGATTGATTGGATTATACTGAATCCAATGACGAGCTGAGACGCAAAGACTTTGAGTTCTGTAGTTAAGTGGCGCAGTTAGGAGTCTATGACTGAGGACTTGTTATCCTCAGTCATTTTAGAGATTCATAAACACAAATATTCATAAACCATTCGTGGTGCTTGTATGTAGAGTGCTGAGAAACACAAGCCTTCTGAAATCAATCCCATAATGAACAAGCCACACTCAGAAGAGCACACTTTCAGCAAATTGAACGAATTGTTTCTAGTACTTGGATGTAGTGAGTAGTGCCGAGAAACAGATGCCTCTTTCTTTCTCTAAGTGCGATCTAAACAACATGAATATGATCTCTACGCATCTCTGGTTCCACTTCAGCTACTCGTCAGATGGTTTCTGATTCTTTGCATCCTGCTCTCACTATTATTATTGGAATTTTTTCTTTCTCAACAAATAATTATTCTCTTTGCCTTTGGAAGAATTTTTTTAAATATATTTTTTTAAATAGCATATGTCACCATTTTTAATATTAAAAGCTGCCGGCTCTGTCTGAACACAACAGCCAAAGTATTTATATCACATATCTTATAATCAATTAAAACAAATCAGAAAATGAAAAAACTGAACTCTTCTTCTTTTTTACGGCAGTTTGCGTTCTCTTTAGGAACATGAACCTCAAGACCAATAGCTTGAGAGTTCTCAAAGTATCAAAATTTAAATAATTTTTGCCGGAACAGTGTGGAACAGTTGAAGTTGTGTAATTTTCATATCCTTTCCTTTTGTGGGTTTCCTCCAGGACTCCGGTTTATTGCTTCAGTCCAAAAATGTGTATGTAAATTATAATTTGGAAAGATTGCCAAAATGTGTGATTATGAATGTAAATAGGTGTTTGGTGTGTAAACTCTGTGATTGGTTAGCTCTTATAAGTTGGTATGTATCCATCCTAAGCTGTTTTGTTCCAGCTCCCAGTGACCCAGAAATGGAAAAGTATATATTCCATTACATTCATTCTTCGCAGTGTAAGATGAAAAGGATATGGGATACAATAATAATTCTAAACAATTAATAATAAGAAGAATAATGATAAAACTACTACTACTACTACTACTACTACTACTAATAATAATAATAATAATAATTATAATAATAATAATAATAATAATAATAATAATAATAGTTGGTTCTATAAATGTATAAGTTTACTTCGTTCACTGGTTTTGTAAGACAGCTTTTCAAAGTAAAACAGTTCTTATATGCAGACTTCAAAGTTTTTTTTTTCTTACAGTATCACATAAAAGGCAGCAGAAGCTTCTTAAGAAAACAAAAGAACATACATTTTGAAAATTGTGTGAGCATTTACTTCAAAGCAAAGAATCTCCTGACAAGTAAACTCACAATAGACTGTTCTAGCTAATGAGGATCACCAGATAAGCCCTGAAATCTGTTGATCTCGCACATCAGGCTACCTCTCTAATTAAAGACATCCTCAGCCAGAAATATTGTGCAGCACAATCAGACTCCATCTGGATGGAGACGCTCCACCAAGGCCAATGACGGTGAAACAAAAAAAGACTAACAATGCTGTGGAAAAAATAAATAAATAAATCAAACGGGCCAGATGACTGCTTTTGCTCATGTGTGTTCTGCCAGAACCGAAAGAGCCAAGAGAAACAAGCAGTGTGCAAAATTAGAACGCTCCCAGTGCCAGAAATGAAGAAACGCTGGCTTTAGTCAGTATATTAAATAGTTAATACGGAATTTAAACAGAATAGTATGTTCTCTGACGCTTTGTGGTTCATGAGGATATTTGAATAAATGAGAGAATGCAGACTCACCCAAATGTACCAACAGAATGTTCGGCATGTATAGATTTTTAAGTCTTTTATTTTTAAATTAAAATTCAAACTATAAATGGAGCTTGACTTGTAAATGAACTTGTAAATGACCCAATTCATTTTTGTTTATTTTTTTGCTAAGGTTTAATTCTTATTTGACTTTTTTTGTAACCATTTATAACCAATGAAACCATTGCGGTTTGTGTTGAGGAGCTTTTATTTTGAAAACTGGCGTTACCCACGTTATGTACCTGGAAAAAATAGGACGGAGAAGGAAAGCAAACGAACACATGGTAATCGTTGTTAATGTAAAGTAGTTTAAAGGTTTGGAAAAAGGTATTTAGCACCGTCTGAAGTGGCACAAGCTCTTACGGTGGTGTTTTTTTTTTGTTTTTAATAAACAAAGAAAAAGCATCAATTAATCTTGACCATCCATTTGGGGGTATGATACAGACTCTTTCAGTCTCTTTAAGTCAAACATACTACTTAATAACAAAAGTAAATACTATTGAATGAACTAATATA
Organism: Paedocypris micromegethes; assembly: GCA_028031935.1. Classification (NCBI taxonomy): domain Eukaryota; kingdom Metazoa; phylum Chordata; class Actinopteri; order Cypriniformes; genus Paedocypris; species Paedocypris micromegethes. The sequence continues at coordinate 35,427,655 of CM051493.1, forward strand.
AATATAAATAACAAGTAGAAATGTACGTATAAGGCTTACTTTAGTTACGCCGACACTTTTTGTCGTCATTCTTTTTCATGTAATCTCACTTTAAAAATGTATCATTGTATAATTTACTAATGAAAATGTTTTTTTAATTAATATTTCATTCCACTATTTTTTTAATATAATTTCGATACGTGTGTGTGTGTGTGTGTGTGTGTGTGTGCGTGCATATGCTCCACCTAATTGGATGGGTAAAAATTGGATGGGCTCCTACTTTACTTTATTTCCTTTAGTTACCTACTTTTGACAGCAACTGTCAAAACAGCAAAGTGTTTCTTTAATTTACAGGTTTAAACAAAAAAAAAGCAAAAAAGAACCAGAGTTAGTTGTCAAACTTGCTCTGCAAGATACAACAAATCATAACCCAGAACATGATCACCTAATATTTCATAGAAGTTGAGGCCTAATGGTTAGAATATTGAACTTGCAATCGAAAAATTGAATTCCGGACTGGCAGGTGGCACAACTGAAGTGTATTTTCGAGTGAAACCCGTAATAGTAGAGACATTTAGAGTGTTAACTTCACTGTGTGTACAGTGGCTTCACTGATTGGATGTGTGAAATGCAGAGCACAAATTCCTAGGTTTCCTGGAGATTTTTCCCACCGTTTAATTTCACAGTCTTAAACAAGCAGGCAAAGTATTGGCTTGGGTGTCCAAATCAGCACAGAGAGCAAAACTACCAAAGCTGTCACCGCACTGGCAATGACCCCAAGAGTCGTCCACTTCACGTCACCGAGGGTCATAAAACGGTGAAATACACAACTATTTACAAAACCAGCTCGGATTTGTCTCCGTCACACTGAACATACCAAACCAACAGCATAAAAAGTGGACAAAAGATCAAAAAAGACAAACTCACGAACGTTCATTCTAGTCTAACCAACGACAAGACACAACGAGGAGATTGGGCCACTACAGTATAAAATCGTTACTCACATTGTCTTGTCATTTTAAAGGATTTTAATCAGGCAGCTCAGTAGAGTAAAGATCACAGACAGACATGACAGTTTAAAAGAATTGTCAAGCAATGACTTAATAAAACCAATTAGACTAGAATTCTTGGACTCCTCTTAAAACTATAAGTATATAATCTTGTTTCAGATAAAAGCTCCTTGCAATTTACTTGTGGGACATTACACCACATCTCAAATGCTGTAGAAACGACATGATTGTTGAACAGATTTCAAAAACACTCCAACAGATCCAACGCAACAGACTCCAACAGAACAGACTTTTTATTGTAATGCAAATTATGTATTTCATAAAATCTGTTTATGAAATTTCCTTCTGTAATTTTCTGTCAGTAAACAACTTCTGCTGTTTGCCAATGGCCTAGCTGTGGTTTCACAATGATTTCGCTGAATATTTAAAATATTATTTTAATTTGTGTTAGTTTTGTTTCTTGAGAGTTTTGTGATTATTTAAGTTATACTTTCTTTATTTTTCTAAAACTGTTTGGATTTTACTTACATAACAATACAAATCTTAAGCGCTATATTCTAACCCTATAATGAATCATACACAATTTCACTCACCCAAGCGGTTTTTCGAGTCGACTGGCTGGAGATCCTACAATTTCTCCCAGAGTGCAGAACATCTGGCCAAGAAAGTCCTAAACAGCCCAGTTGGGATCAGAAAGAAGCATTAGATCTTGGATTCTCTAAATCTGTTCTACAGTAGTGAAGAGAACTGAATGCAAAGACGTACGTATAGTTCAAGGGGCTTCTAGAAGAACAGCCATGTGTGACAACAGAGCACAGCATGTAACAGAAAGCACAAAACACAAGTGCCATAACAGCCACATGGACGACATTGTGCACAGACATTCAAACAGGAATAACTAGTATTTAACAAACACATTACATGAATTGTGCTGCCACTCAGTTAAAGTGAATCACATGCAGATATATCTAAATATATGTTTTTCCCTTAAATATATTTAGATATTGCTTTTTTGTAGAAATATAAGTTGCATTCAAGTTGCATGATAATCCAAACCAGGCTTTTTGAAAATCTGTTTTTGTAACTGTTGTCAATTTTAATTCTGTTATAACATATTTATTATGCATTGACGTATTAATGTGATTTTAATAATTTTGCCACATCATGTCATAGTTCACACTTTTTAATCATAATTCTTCATGCCCGAGTTGATAAAAATGTTTTACAAATTGCGATTCCAGTCTTGTTTTTACAAAAAGCCTTGTTTGTAAGGTTCACGTTGATGGTATACTTACATGCTTGGAAAGGTCAGGACTTTTAGAATCAACGTCATACCTAAAATACATTTTAAATTTGCAATCAGGACACAATCTTCAAGCCAAACATAAAGACTAATTACTGTTACTACACAAATGACCTTAAAACTAATATAAAAGCTAGCAAGACAAGAAAAACCATCACCAGCAAAGTTAAATTGAATTGATCTCAGCGGAGAATGATTAATAAATGATTTTTAAATTGACAATTTATATTACCGTAAATGTGAAAAAGCAGAAATTAAATGTGTCACGTTTAAATGCACAAATAATCTCTTTTTCTCCTGTTAATCAATATTTATTTTTCTTTAAACATTATCCGTTTCTCCTAATTAAAGACACTATAAATAGCTCCGGTTCCATCTCATTGTCTAGTCTCAGCTATGGACGGTGTGATTTTACAGCATTTATTCTGTTTTCTATGTGTGTTTCTTCCTCTGCTTTGTTTCCAGATAGCCGTCCTGTCTTTCAATATATGGTTTCAGTATATCTGTGGTACTTTTTAATTATTGAAGTGAATTATTTTCATTGAATGGTGGAATTTTGTTCTCTCTTTATCTGAGCAAATGTGGCAATATGTATGTTAAACAGTAGTACATTTAAACAAATGAACTAATGGATCAAACACTGGATCAATCTAATTGACTCAACATTTGTGTGTGCACAATTTACTTTAAAGAATGATTCAAATGGTTCAAGTGTATCAAATCAAATGGATTATCTCAGGATTTAAAAAGAAAACACTTACAAATCAAACCGTAGATTTTGCTTCTCCTCAAAGAAATAATCCAGGATGTATTTTCTGACAAAGTCTGGATTGAGTGTGTTGTCAATCACCTCTGTTCGTCCAAACTAAAAACAGAGATACAGTATGAGAACAATATTGGTCAAAGAATAAACAAAATCTTAACAAGAATAAACTACAAAAGAAACACTTTTAATGAATACCGTACTTTCAAGGACAAGTCTAATGTAAGAAGATCTTAGTCTGATGTAAGCTTTGACAATTTTATCTCCGTAATTGTGCTGATTATCTATCAGACCATTACAATATTAAGCCAGTTTTCTCAGGATGAATAAAGGGATCAACAATTGGCCTGGTTATTTACTCATAATTCTATTTAATACTACATGATAATATGAATAAATTAACATTATGATTAAAAATTATCTGGAAATAAAAAAAAATCGTGATCCATTTAAGCAAAACTATTTATTAAGCCTCTAATTAGTATTGCTATAAATGCAGTAATTAGTTTATGAAAGAATAGTCACTGAACAGAGTTTTTATTCAGTAATAAAGTGATAAAAAAAAATTGAAGTAGCCTATTTCTAAATGGTTTCAACTCTTTCATTCTTGCTCGAAAAATATTCACCACAAAAAGGCAGTGTCACCTTGTTAAAGTCAAGAGTTTAAAATTGCTTGTGTTTGACGAAGCACCTTTAACAAGAAATTGACAGCATTTCATTGCAGTATTGAGATGCTGCATGAGTAATTTCATATTAACAATAAAAAGCTATTAACAGATTTAAAAAGATCAATGGGCAACGTGTCAATGTCACACAATGTCTGGATCCAACTTAAACCTTCATGTCAGGGCTTCTGGGAGAACGGACCTCGTTACTGTCTAAAAAGGGTTTCATTCATAGAAAATAATCACAAATACACGACAAACTGCTGAAGGGCAAACTACAACAGCCACAAGGACAAGAACCACAAAAGAAACACTTAAATACTAAAATAATGAGCAAAACACACAAGCACAAAATAATTAACTAGATCACTTAATTAGAGCTAAACCTAGATGTAGGCTTTGGCAAACAAGTCAATAAGAAAAGTGATGAAAGAACAAAAAATAGAAAATGTTTAAATGGAGGAGAGCATGATTGAGGACGGGTGGGGAAACTAAACCAATAACAAGGACATTTAGATAACAAGAGAGAAACGTGGATGTCGTTCCAAAAATAATGGTGCCTGGATCCGTGTATATTTATATGATTACTACAAAAATTTTACTATTGAAATTGTATCATAGTATTTTTTTTTTATTATTGAATAGTGTTCTATATGACAATTTTTGCTACAGAATATTTTTCAACAACAACCTTTGAATTATTGACAAATATGGCATGGCAACACACTAAAACTGAAACCGTGTTCATATTTTTCACCTTTCATAAATGTTTAAACATAAAGTCTATACATCAGCATTCTGTGACACTATAGCCAAACCGGTTATATTATTTGACAGCCGCACTGCTGCTGAGAAACACCAGAGCTTCATACAGTAAATTCGCTCCCAGAACTTGACGTACAGGGATGGCGCTTGAAGCTGAAAGCGAGCTGTTGCAAAGGAATTGCATGGTCTATAGGCAGAACGTCATAAAGGTACTGAAGTCTGAAGAATAACACAGGACACTCACAGAAAATGGTGCAGACTCGCTTGACAGAGATAAACTGAACTTGTTTATAATCAAGTAAAATGGGCTCACAAAGGAGCAAAAAATGTTTGTTCTAGATGCAAAATGGATAGCCTGTCTGCAGAATCACTTAAATTGACCCTTTTCTGATCATTCACAAATAAAAATGTTGGCAAGTTTAATTTAAGTGAACAATTCCTGCAAATAAAAAAAACAGTCGCCTGAAATAATGCAAAAAAAAAAAAAAGAAAATGTAAGAAAAACTATTTCATGTGGTTCAAACTGACTTGACTGTTATAAAGGCAATGTCTTCTGATATTAGCCTCAATGTGAGCAGACTACATGCAAAAATAGATGGGAGAGAAATGAAGCATGTCAGATGTATTCCTGCAGTGAGCTGTCATCGCCTACGCAAACGTCTACAAATGTTCAGCAGGTGTGTGAAGCCCCTTGCATTCAGCCTCAGACTGAACAGTCAGGGGTCCGGAATTTAAGATGAAAAGATGCATCTATTATTTAGGTCCACTTTTATTTTCTTCAAACCTTTTCTTTGTGTTGGTTAATGCTTAACACTAAAATAAAAATCTGGTCTTTTGAAGCCAACGTAGATGTAAAATAAAACAGACTACATGGATACGTTTAACTTACGAAACAGCCAATTTCTATTAAAGACTTGAAATACAGTGAAAAAATATATACTGTGCGTATGTATGTATGTATGTATGTATATATATATATATACAGTGTGTGTGTGTGTGTGTGTGTGTGTGTGTGTGTGTATATATATATATATATATAATATATATATATATATATATATATAGCGCTGAGACTAACAGCAGGCTGTAGAGAAACAAACCAAAAAAGAAGACTGTGCTTTTTTTTTACCTTTAGAATAATTATTGTGACCTTAAGCACAACCTTTTGCATAATTTTGAAAGCAATGTTTTGATTTGCATGTCCCTTTTATGTTTCACACACACATTTTAATCAAACGTAAAAGTTAATAAGAATAATATGAATAATAAATAACTAGAATAAATATTGATGTGAGCGAATGCGTGAATATGCATTTTTTTATAATTGGCCAGCCACTGATCAGAGTAAATCCCTAGCATTAAAAACTGCATTTACTACAAAAAAAAATAGAAAATAGAAAAATATTAGAATATAACGAAACTACAGGAAAGTTGAAACAGCAGTAGAATGCTTTTGGCTATTAGAGACCGTATCAAAACACCCGGAGCAGTGTGCAGCCTTAAGCCATGGGGTCGAGGGTCATGTGGGGGTCAGTGTCTTGCCCCAGGACACTCAGTTGAAGAACCTACCGGACTGGGATTCAAACCTGCAACATCTGAGTGGCTACCACAGTGGTACATGGAACTGACACCAGTTGTGGAGTTAAAGAAAATAATAATGAGAAAAACAAAGTTGAAAAACGATAAAGCATCTTTATCGTTAGAACCCAGAAAGACAATCCCTCTCAGATTATTGCTAGATAAAACTAGAAAGCACTAGAACGGACTCATTGCTGCATTGACACGGAGCAAAACAACATTCTCACACAAAATGCTGAGATGGAACTGAGGGCCGTTGAAAAGGATGGAATGTTGCTTGTTAGTGATAAGATGCTGGACATGTGGTTGGATGCCATGAAGAAGCAGAACAGACAGCGGTTTGAGTGTTTGCGGCTGCGGTAGATGCCGACACGCATGATTGGCCAGCAACACAAGAGATGATTCCAGAGCAAAGCAAGCTGGTGTGTAAGTGTGTGTGAGAGTGTGTGAGGTGTGAGAGTGTGCTCACCTCTCTCCACTGCTTGGTCTCAACGCCCTGGGTGTACAAAACACACACTGTGAAAAGTGACAAAAAATAATTGTGATTAGTGTGAGAACTAACTGAATTAAATACAAGTGCACAACTTTATTACACAGTCATACGGACAATTCATCATCACAAAAATTGACTGTATGTGGAACAATATTTGTATACAGTTATATATTGATGTTTTATAATTATATACACAAAATATTAAATATTCTGTATTTATTAAATATAGCACTGTAAATTTGATATGATAAAATATAATACAAAAAACATATAAATAACATTTTTTTCAGCTTTCTCCTTCTTGAACATTGGGAGATTATGTTTCATTCGTCTTTACAGTGCAGACGTGTAGAACTCATCAGAACCGTGGAGATGTTTGATGAGAGCAGAAACACAGGATTATGAAGAGAATGAGGGTGAGCAGATACTAATGAATGTGTAGTGAATTTGAAATGACAGAAGGAAGAATCTCCCATTGAATGTACTCACATGGATCCGATTTGGAAAAAGTGTCTCTGTCTAAAAGATTCCTGAGGAGAAAGAAAAAAAAAAATATATATATATATATATATATACAATTTAGATATATAAAATTCCATCCAAACCCCTCTAATCTTAACAAAAACTCAATTGTAATGTCAGCCATAAAATCTTGACCCTCTTCTTCAAAGTGACTAGTTGTTTACTAATAATACATATTATTTATTGATATATCTCGTTACGTAGAAAACAAACTCTATAATCAAACATTACATCAAACTCTCAAGAGACAGAGACGGCTTTAAGATCATTTCATTTTCATTTCTTGATATTCATCCTACTCAGACTATTTTTAACTCGGAAAAAATATAAGCTCTGGTTGCTAAGGTATCCGTTCTCTATCATAGATGTTATTGCCATTATAAATCCATCAATTTTTCCGTGAACACTCAAGACTTTATTCTTCCCCTTTCCCTCGATTATTTAATAATAGCAGGTTGTTTCGAGATGTACTGTTTACCGCAGCTTTAATTTTCACTCTGCTTTGGTGTGAACAGAAATTGACACCCTATATTTCATCTAATTATATACTTGAAGCAAACGATGCTTCGTATTTCCAGCAAAAATAACACAAACTGATCCAACCAGCCAGTTTGTCTTCTACAATACAGTTCTGAGTCCCACACACCATGTGGACTTGCATTGCAAGATTTATATTACCTTTAATAGTGCTAAAATAATCCACAATTAATTTAGGCCAGTATCAAACTTGTTTCTGCCATATTTTAGTCTAAAACTGAACTCAATGGGTGTTTCCCATACAACAGCGAACACGGCACTTATCGAGCAAGATACAAAGAGACTTGATCTGCTATTCTAAACTCCGAACACTGATATTTATTCAATTGCTGGAGTTTCACTTCTGTAGATACGAGCTGTGAGGATGATGGCATTGCATCCATCCCAGCGGCACAACTGTCATCACGTCTCAGTGTCTAAATCTAAGATGGCATTTCTATTATGAGCATACACACATACCCACACACGAACAGAGAAGCGGATGTACCGAGGCAGAATAGATGATCAGAGGGAGTCTGTGCTTATCATGGCCCTGACAAAGCAGCTGTTATTACAGGTCTCCTCTGGAAAGAGCGTCACCCTCTGTGACTTCATCACCTCATCTTCAGTTTCTCCTCAGAACAATCCTCTCATCGCCCTTAATCAACCGTGTTTATCCCTGCCGCAAATGTTAATTACCACGCCGCCCGGGGTGATTACAATACGGAATACGACAGGAGAGACACAAAAAGCAAAATTGATATTCAATTTTGCAACTTCATCTGTCTAAAGTGTTTCTTTTGTTTACTTTCAGTTTGATTCTTCTGACCTTAAGCGCAACTCCTCGCATTGTTTCGTAAGCAGTGTATTGATTTGCATGTCCCTTCTCTGTCTTGCACAAACATTTTAATCATGTGAAGGAGAATTATATGAATAATTCTGGAAAAATAAGAAAATAATTGCCCACAGATGTGAGCGAGTGTGTGAATATGTATGTCTTTCTTTCCCAATTGGTCAACCACATTTTTTCAGATGCAACGTTACCAACATTTCTAGGTCATGGAAGCATCTAAAATATAGGAATAGAAGGATGGATAAAACAGATGGATAAAAGGATGGATAAAACAGATGGATGGAAAGATGGATACAACAGATGGAATTGCAGATGAATGAATGAATGAATGAATGAATGGATGGATGGATGGATGCAAAGACGAATGGATAAATTCAATGGATGATGGATAAAACAGATGTATAAATGAATATAAGAATGAATGAATGAATGAATGAATACAAGAATGAATGGATGGATGCAAGGATGGATGGATAAAACAGATGGATAGATGGATAAAAGAATGACAAATGGATGGATGGATGGATGGATGGATGGATGAATGGATGGATGGAACGATTTAGTCAAGTTATTGTCTAAAATTATCTTGAAACTGGCTCTAGTTCCACTGAAGCAAGACCGGAAAAGTAAAAAGCTAGATAATGGATGGGCAAAATCAGAGGAGAGATTATTTACACAACACATGCAAAGACAAATATGTAGAAACCAGAACCTTCAGTAGTTCTGCTTGCTCTACCAAACAACACAATGTGCAATATGGTGGATTTTTTGTTATGAAACAAGCCAAAAAACAAGGCACACTAATCTAATATTGTCTAAAAGTAAAAAGTGTTTTCTAAAGCAAACGTCAAATGTACAGTAACATGAGCAAATAATGTATTTCATAGAAATAAAATGATATAATATAGCCACATGACAAATACCGAAAGCATTTGTCAGATAATAAAGTAAAGAAGGCCATGTTGTGCAATTAAAAGAACTCTTGCGTGTTTGAAGGTACTACAGTACATTTATAGTGTCATAATGAAACACCAGATCAAAAGATTAGGGAGATAATAAAAAAAACTAAAATAATGAGTTACAATCTGTGGATTGTTTTCGAGGGAACTAGACAAAACATATACAACGTGGAGGTATTTATAGCTCATGACATAACGAAAGCCGCTCTGATTGGCTGATGACTAAGTTAATGGTTGGAGTGGTTCTGATTGTTCTAATAGCTTTGAGAGCTTGTTACTGAGATCTGAATTGAGATTCACCGAGCTAGTAAAGTACAGTGGTGGAAAAAAAAAACTACAGGAAGTGTGACCTCAGTAGATCCAAACAAAGACTACAATACCAAATATAAACATTGCTTTATGACACCACACCTTATGGCTGCCTACTGCTCTGAGCTAGTGTGTGTGTGTGTGTGTGTGTGTGTGTGTGTGTGTGTGTGTGTGTGTGTGTGTGTGTGTGTGTGTTCACAACGTTCTTACCCTTCAATATCACTACTTTGGTTCCAAGTACTTTGCCACTTTCCTCACATTCTTCCACACTTTTCCTTTGAAATTGCTTTTCATTCACATTTAGCACAAAAGCCCCAAACTAGTTTAACCTACAGCTTTACCTAATCTCTCACAAACCTTGCAAGAACTGATTATTCCACCAGGAAATGCTACGCTGGATTTCTACTTTACCTTGAATTTTCAAAAGAAAACAAATCTGCCCAGATATTAAACAATTACGCTTGTAAACAGTTGCTACAAGGCAAATGTCACGGACATTATTTATTTGCTTGTATGTTGGAGAAATTAGAGACAATTTGAAGAAGAAGAAATTAGAGACAATTTAGAGAAAATTAAAAGAAATCTAAACAATGTCTAAACCACTTTTTGAGTTAAATCGATAAAAAACAATTTTATCATAGGTTATGGTAAATTATGAATTTTGAGCGTATTACATACTACAGTGGGAGACTTTTATTAATTAAAAAAACATTTGTTGAGGATTGTTTGTACCAAGAGCCTGTTTTTAACAGGTGGAAACTGTTAAAATATTCCAACATTCCAAATCATTAAAATATTTCATTAAATGCATTATTGTTGCCATTATTATTATTATTATTATTATTAATGTAATGAATTGAATTGAAAAATCGTTTATTAGTCCCACAACAACAAATCCAAACAATAAATAAACAAATGACACAGACCATAAATGAACGTATGTAGTATTGTCATTTAGCAGAGATCGTTGGTCCACGTCTCTGTTGTCTTCACACATGCAGTGTCTCACTCCTGACACTGGTTAGATATCTGACACAGGAACCTGCTTGTTTCTTCATGACCCTGAGAAATGTGCGGCTGAGGTCAAGGGATTACTGAAAAACATCCACACTGTGTTCTCCCCAAGAGCTGTGTGGATAAACTGAATTTAACACATTCAGCAGCCACCAAACTTTCTAGCAGATGAAATTTAGCAGCTTGACTTTTTATTGATTTTCAAATTTGCACAAAAATTCCTAAACATTATTCCTAAATTACCGTATATCACGCAATCATTTGGCAAACAGTGAATATCGCCTCAGCATCACTGTCGTTGTCTCCATCCACAAATGTGTCAGCTTGACAAAAGGTCTTGTCCTCTTTGCCATTTACACCAGATCAAAGGCCTCAGTTGCTTTACTATCCATATTCATATATCAGGGGAATCTTTCTGCTGTTGGCTTTAGAACACGTGTCAAACCTCCAGTACAATTATAATAAAGCGCTGAAAAACCCAGACTACAGCTCCCATAATGCACTACTGTAGCCACATTGCCTTGTACCGATATTTCTAAATTTATAGCATTTGCACAAAAGCACATCTCTTATTTACTTTTGTGTTACTGTACGGTATATCATATTTCCAACCTGTATAATTTTGAAAGGGTTATTTTTGTTGAGGAAAAACTAGGTTAAAGTTAACATTTAATTACGTAATTATTTTAAATTAATTAATTATTTTAATAATAATTTTAGTATTGATTTAACACAGAAATGTCCCCTTTGTGGGATAAAAACAGTCTAATTAATTCCTTATGATATACATGAGAATACATATACATATTCTTCAGTCATAATCCTTATAGCAAATAATATTCCTGTTTGTTTATATTCTTCTATACATTTAAAAAATGTCAAAAAAGTCCCAAGACATTTATCCTCTGCCAATTTAAAGTGTGCTTACGTATCCTACGTGCATGCTCGCTGTATATTGTGTGTGAAAGGGAAACTGTGGCGTCTGGGATCAAAGCTCTGGCTTCAGCATCAGTTCAGTGCCGTTATGTCAGAAACCTGCAAACAGGCATGTGAAAATGTGAAATGGATGCAAGTCTGTGCACAATTCCCCAGAGAACAGGGAACGCAAGAGCAGTGGAGGGTTAGAATGTGGCAGTTTTGTTTTGCCACCAAAACTCCCAGACAAGGCAGAAAAAAAAACTTTAAAAGAGAGCAGTTGTTTTCTGAGAGAAGACCAGACTAAGCATTATGGATCAGATTCCAACTCATGTTTTTTTAACTTTGATAGGAATTTGTCCTGTCTGCCCTTTCCTTCAATCTCAATCTCTCTCTCTCTCTCTCTCTCTCTCTCTCTCTCTCCTCTCTCTCCATCTCTCTCTCTCCTCTCTCTCTCTCTCTCTCCCTCTTCTTCTGAACTTTGATCTATTTCTTTGAGAGAATGTCGAAAGAGAGAGAGAGATACACTGAGAAAATAATTGTTTAATTAAGTTTATTTGAATAAGAGTGCTTTTTAACACTCTGGAAATTCATTCACTCAGCAGATAATTGAAACGAGTTAAAATAAAATATTCCAAGCCTTTTTGTGATTGGTTGGTTGTGTGTGTGTGTGTGGTTGTGTGTGTGTGTGTGTGTGTGTGTGTGTGTGTGGTGTGTGTGTGTGTGTGTGGTGTGTGTGTGTGTGTGTGTGTGGTGTGTGTGTGTGTGTGTGTGTGTGTGTAGGTGTGTGTATTGTCTTGCCATGTGGTGTTTGGATGTGTTGTTTACTCAATTGTCTCACAAAGCATTGCATTGTTTGTGCAATTTCATTATCACCTGGTACTTTTTCCTCATCAAAATATTAATAAACCACCCTTCTGTTATTTAATAATCATAGCTTGATTCTAAGTCCAAATTCAGCCGAGTTTGAATCTCTGCCCCAGACTAAAACACAGCTACTACCTGCTCTACAAATCCCAATAAAATAGTATATCTAATATAATTCAATGACAAATTGAATATTAATTACTCACTCCTAATGGATTAACAATTACCCTGAAACTACACACAAAACACCAGGGATCTCAGTCCATTAATTCTTTCTGTACTACAAACATGCATTTGTGTACAAAAAAACAAAACCAAAATCTGTGAAGCTCAAAATAAGCTCCAACTGTTGCATCACCATGTAAAATTGCTTTCCTAAATCTTAAAGACACGGAGCTTTGATGTTGTGTTAGCCACAGGCGAACCTATTCTCAAGCTGCATCAGAGATGATGTAATTGCTTTAACAAATCATGAATTATGTATTCATCTGAGTAGATTTTCTGAATGGAGCAAACCCTCTGAGTGATGATGCCTTACCCAAGTGTGACTGACCAGCAAAGGACCCAACACCCTCAGATTAAACATGAGCGGTCACTGGACCAGAGATTAAAGTCATTTGTGTTAAATTAGCGTCATGGATTACATTGAATGACTTCATTAATCCCACTAAGAAGACATTTCTACATTTCAAAATTATGAAAAGTGTAACGTTGCAATGGAAATTAACTAAAACTAACATTACTGAGTAGTGCAAAGTGAAAATTATGAATTTTACCATTCTCCTCACTTTTTATATCTTTTTAATAGGCAATATTATAATCCAAAATACCGGTCACTGGTACCGGTATCTTGAACTTTTTAATCAGGGTCTTTGATTTATTTATTTAGTTTTTTTTAAGCACTTAAAAAACCCTAGGTATTCTAGGGTATTCTGGCAATTATCAGGACCACGATCTACCACAAGAGCAGTGATCAGTGGGGCAAGAGGGTTAGTGTCTATCTAAAATACACCTAATAACTATAACTAAAACCAATAAAATAAACGCCCAGTCCTCTTTGATATATATACAAGACTCTACACAGGTAAAATCCTAAAACCAAATGAATAAGTACATATTCATTATTATTAAGTACTCCGTACTTATTACAATCGTATTAAGGCTCCTAAATATATTCAACTTATTTAATCTTCTTTAAATATTGATTGTATTCATAATGACAAATAATTAATTAATGAATGTAGCTTGTTCAGTGCAGTGATTTCTGCAGAGCAGCGAGACAAATATTTAAAGAGAAAGTAGCTTGTCTTCTGGCGTGAACAGATTAAAAATATACAGAAATTTTGTTCGATCTCTGACGGTCTGGGCCTGTCAACTGAAATGGAGTGAAATTTCTCCAAACAGTTTTCACGGACCACCTGTCAGACTCACTTGTATTCATCCATCTACGTTTAAGAGTCGACGTCAGAACCAGTGTTGAGATCCGTCTGTGTTCCCTTTCTCACTAGTAACTGAATGCAAGGTGATTTTTACGTGACAGAAGAAACAACTTCAATCCAGGGAACAGATTGTTTTCATGAGACATAGAACTACTACAAAAAAACTGGCACCAAAATGTTCATGAAGATCATGGAGAACACAAGAAGCATTAACCAAAATGTTTGAGCTTACCATTTTACAAATGAAGAAATTATGTCAATCATCACAAAATAATTATCATTTAGTAATGTGATATTTTTTCGGTTTGAAAGCTATTGTCAATTAGCAGTGATCAGCTAAATCGCTACATTATACTCACAGTGTAGCGTCACAGAGAAGATGCTCTTCTCTTTCTGGTGGCGTGTTAGTAATTGTCAAATACTTTTTCTGCAGTCCAAACTTCCAGATAAAATATACATTCCTAGGTAGACTTTTCTTGATTATAAACATGATTTTTTCATCCATCGATATTATATTATATTCAAATAGATTAGATTAGATCAGACTGACAGGTAGTTGAGTCCTAAATCTTGGTCTTGTTTTTTCCTAATAGCAAAACAATTAGTATTTTATATCTTACTCGAACCAATTTCATAGTAGATGAAAAAAAATATTGCATAAATTAATAATGAAGTTTCAAAGAATAAATAAAAAAAAATGTGTTACAAATATGCAAATATTTATTAAGCATATTGCAACACTCATGAGTATAAAATATAATTCAAACTAAAATGTTTAACTTGACCTACTGACCTGCTGACATGTTGTAAAATTTAATGTTTCTCCAATAAAAATTGCATTTAAGTTTAAAGTACAGTCGTGGCCAAAAGTTTTGAGAATGACACAAATATTGGGAATTGGAAAATGTGCTGCTTAAATTTTCATAATAGTAATTTGCATATACTCCAGAATGCTATGAAGAGTGACCAGATAAATTGTATAGTCCTTCTTTGCCATGAAAATTAACTTAATCCTGAAAAAAACGTTCTACTGCATTTCATTGCTGTCATTAAAGAAGGCTTGAGGGCGTCCAAGAAAGTCCAGCAAGTGCCAGGATCGTCTCCTAAAGAGTATTCAGCTGCGGGATCGGAGTGCCACCAGTGCAGAGCTTGCTCAGGAATGGCAGCAGGCAGGCGTGAGCGCATCTGCACCCACAGTGAGGCGAAGACTTTTGGAAGATGGCTTGGTGTCAAGAAGGGCAGCAAAGAAGCCACTTCTCTCCAAAAAAAACATCAGGGACAGATTGATCTTCTGCAAAAAGTATGGCGAATGGACTGCTGAGGACTGGGGCAAAGTCATGTTCACCGATGAAGCCCCTTTCCGATTGTTTGGGGCATCTGGAAAAAGGCTTGTCCGGAGAAGAAAAAGTGAGCGCTACCATCAGTCCTGTGTCATGCCAACAGTAAAGCATCCTGAGACTATTCATGTGTGGGGTTGCTTTTCATCCAAGGGAGTGAGCTCACTCACAATTTTGCCCAAAAACACAGCCATGAATAAAGAATGGTACCAAAAAACCCTCCAACAGCAACTTCTTCCAACGATCCAGCAACAGTTTGGGGAAGAACAATGCATTTTCCAGCATGACGGAGCACCGCGCCATAAGGCAAAAGTCATATCTAAGTGGCTCGGGGATCAAAACATTGAAATTTTGTGTCCATGGCCTGGTAACTCCCCAGATCTTAATCCCATTGAGAACTTGTGGTCAATCCTCAAGAGGCGGGTGGACAAACAAAGACCCACTAATTCTGACAAACTCCAAGTGATTATGAAAGAATGGGTTGCTATCAGTCAGAATTTGGCCCAGAAGTTGATTGAGAGCATGCCCAGTCGAATTGCAGAGGTCCAGAAAAAGAAGGGCCAACACTGCAAATACTGACTCTTTGCATAAATGTCATTTAATTGTCAATAAAAGCCTTTGAAACATAAAAAGTGCTTGTAATTATATTTCAGTACATCACAGAAACAAATGAAACAAAGATCTAAAAGCAGTTTAGCAGCAAACTTTGTGAAAACTTATATTTGTGTCTGACAGGTCTGACATTCTCAAAACTTTTTGCCACGACTGTACATTCAGAACAAGTGCAAAGGATACAACATTTTCTCTGCAGGTCTTAATAATAGTATAAATAGGTTGCTCTGGAGCTTGTCATCAGACTGACATTTCATTTATTTAAATAATAAAAAAATATACATCTTGCAGAAATATACAATCTGTCACATATAAAGTAGCCTAAAACAAAATAGCCCACGTATTAGTGTTATTAGAGGTACTTTCTTGCAGGATTTCACTGAACATATCAGACAACGAGGGTGCAAACCCCTCAACTGGTGCAGAGGGATGAGTCTGTTTTCTGCGCTCTGCTCAGTCTGGTTCACTGCATCCATTGTTGCTATTTCTCGCGCGCGTTGCTTTAACTCCTCCTCCACATAATGCTCTTTATAACTCCTATCAAATACAGTCGCGATGAAGTGCAGAGGATTCCAATATATATCTGCGAATTGTGCACTGACAGACTCTAAGTGCAGACTTTTCATGGTTTTTACCGTGGTCCGTATCAACCACTTTGGGCGCTTTAGGGTTGCGATAAGGTATAACGTCCGCTACAGATGCATCAGATGAGCTGATCGCTTTAGTTTGCTGCTCAAACGGAGTAAGAAGGGAGAGAATGTTCTCTATTAAGAGCCACTGGTGTGACGTGAATGCCGCGGGGAGCTCGTGATCTCCGCTGCGCTATGTTATGTAGCCAAAGTTCCCGCGCAGCTCTCGCGGTCTCAGCTTACGTCATCAACTTTCGGCTGCATTGTTTCGGTGATGAAAGTGTTTCGGCCGAAAACCGAACATTTTCCGGTGGCCGGAATATTCGGTGCATTCCTAGTTTATAGTTTTCATTGATTAACTGTTTTTGCTCTTTCATTGTCAAGATGAATCATTGTTAATCCTTTGGGGATTTTTATTGGCAAAAAATAACCCAAAGTCCCATTTGCAATTGTTTAATTCTACAACCACTGGAAACACACACACACACACACACACACACACACACACACACAGTTAAGATTTAAATGCACCACGTCCATTTCTTTTTAACCATTAAAAAGTACACACGCACATTTATGAACAATGGCAAAACACACAAAAAATCCTTACTAAAGAAAATGCCTTACTTTCATTGAGTCACAATTTGAAATTAAAGGCTAGATATAATTTTCAAATTTGGCACATTGCTGAGGCTGTTAATGACAAAATGGGTGGTATTTTGAATGGAAGATCCATTTAATGGCTCAGTTCTTTTGTGGCTGATAGTAATTTATAATCATAAGTCTAACATTATTTAAATAATGCAGATCTTTAATTCCTCTTAAATTCTCTTGCAAAGCTCACTAATACACTCGTGTCAGACGTTAAGTTTGTTCCCTCCAAATTCAATAAAGAAAACCCACAGTGCGTGTCAAGAGCTTATTCGCAACCAAAGGGCAATTCAACACAATTACACAACATCCGAGAATTCTTCAAACCGCTGTCCAGAGGCAGCATCAGCACCATTAATGCTGTCAACACCTCGTCTGTCAATCCAATCGAAAAGAGAGCACGTCAAACGGCAACCGACGGCTTCACAACCCAAATTATAATCAAAACGGCTCGGATGTTTTATGCAAATGTTATTTACTCGGTGGAGGAGTGTAATCATTCCTTACCTGAGCCAAAAGTCAAGCAGTGTCTACAAGCAAATCATGTCAGAGTCTGTTCTTCACGATGATATCTTTGTTTACATCTACTATAATTGATATACAATCCCATAAAGCCTCACTAACTGTGTTTGCCATGAAAACACCGTTTTATCAAGAAATCCTCAGGTAAAAAAAATATTGCAGAGGGACAATCTGCACCCACAACATCGAAAACTCATCATATTTCCAATTATGCCTCTCATCTCAAGAGAGACCGGAACCTGTGTAGCAACTAGCAATATTTCAGTTAAAATTGCGAGCGAGGGCAGACAATCTTTAGAACTAGTCGCGTTCCCTCGTTCCTAGAAAGTCTCTTGAAAAGGAAGGCTTTTAGTTGATGGAACCAGGGAATACTTGTATTTTACCGCACATGCTAATGCTCAGTTTTCCACCACTTCACAAACCATTTCTTTTTCCACCATTTATAATCCCATGGTGTGATCTGTTGAGGTTCGGGCTGAGTTGCCGTGAGGCCTAATTGTCTTTCATCCCTTTGATAAAAAGCACAATGTGTGCCCAATCCTGGGAATGCAGCGATGAAAACCCAGTCATAGTCTCTCTAGATCGATCTAAATGCCCACGCAGTATGCTTTTCCCACCACCTATTTAATTATTCACTCTGGCCAGCTGCCCCTCCAGGGTTTTTCTGTACAGTATGTGGAATTTTCAATGAGCAAATGTAGAGAAATAAGCCTGGATAATGCTGGTGTAACACTACCATAAGCTCAAGATGCAATAGACATCTTGGTAATTTGAAAAAAATAAAATAAAAATGTATATGAGCAATTTATTTTTTGCGTTGGGGAGAATTGGGACAGTTCACAACAGGTAATCAGTAGAACTTTGTCAACTTAACACATATTAATGTAAAATCTTCCTCCAAACATCTTTTGCAAATAAACAATTTTGTACCAATGGGAGGGGCAAAATGGTACACTTTTTTACCCTCCTACAAGCAGAACAAAAGTTTAATTTTTGTTCAAATAAATAATAAGACCAATTCATTAAAAAATAAGTCAATGCTTTGTTTAGTTTAAATTTCATATTTTTACTGTAATCACACTAAACTAGTTGCTCTATTGCGGATTACTAAACTTGCTATACGCTCAGGTTAAAATGAAATGCATTTTGACAAGAATTAATTTTCATTTTGCAGCGTAATAATTATTTGCCACAAACATGTATGTTTCAGACATGTTTATTTATAAAAGCCCAACATCTTGTGAATAATCAACTACAACTTGTTGTGTTTTCCAGTTTTTTTAATATCTCAAATAATAGCCTGAGAGTGTAAAACACCTATTTTTCGCAGTATCTTCAGCTCTCTTCTCTAATTTTTAAGAATTGAAGATGAATTTAACAACTGTACGTCTTGTAAATTAACAATTTAACTAAAAGTTGAAAAACACCCGGAAGGTTTTGAATTCAGAACTTTTGAATACAAGTGTAACTGTATTTTGTTTAATATATCCTCATCCCATAAACCGAGTAAAACCTTTAAAGTTACATTTATTAGTCTGAATTTGCCAAAAAGCAGGCATATGTGTTACTATTAAAACAAACTAGATGTAAAGTTGAATTGTAACATTTGATGATCTCTCTTTTGTAACTTGCTGATCGTAACCTTTTACATGTTGTTCTCTAGCAAATGATAGACTGCTCAAACGTTATACAAAGTTAAAATGAAAACTGCTAATTCTATTAGACCGTTTGAAAAAATTTTGTAATATAGTCACAGTTGAAAATGTTGTAGTCTATTTTTTTTTTTTTTTTTCAAATAATATAAATGATGTATTAAAATGGGATCTACATGCTTCATCTTTTCGAAGTTCACTGTTTTTGTATTAAAGTTCGAAGATAAATTTTTTGACATATACTGTATGTATATAGATTTGTGCAAAAAGAATGGAAAAGCCTTGCCTACAGGTCTGAGTTAGTGATGTGAAGCTGTTGTGATTGACTCCATCTCACTGAAACCCAGAACTGAATGAAGAAATGAATGAAAACAAGCCTCTGAAACACCACCAAGCCACATGAATCATGTCAGCAGAGCAGTTTTGTAAGGTGAAGAATAAGTTGAAGAAAAGTGAAACCAAACATGTCCTAGAAATGTCGGAACAATACCTGTCAGCTCCTCTTACACTGCTTTTTAAACAAGACAACTTCTCTAAAAGACAGTCTCTTCTAGGTCTTCAGCAACCAAACTTTTCTTTCAACGAGTAATATTTTTTATTTACACTTTGCATTACCTCAACTAAAATGTTAGCATCAGGCAGATATTTAATTTCTGTGTCTCGCTATATTTTTCTATGCCTGCACTGAACACATTTAAGAGAACAGGCATGAAAATCTTACATAACAATCAATAAAAAATGTTCTCTTCTCAAATGTTCTGTCTATACAATCATTAGAATGTGAGTGGTTTTTCTTTGGAAAAGAGTTTCTTCTTGTTCTGACCATGACTCTGCTGACTCACATTCAATCATCTGCTGACACACCAGATCTTTGTGTCAGAAACGTGTGAAATACTGAATTCATCTTTCTGTATATAATATTTGCCTTTTTTTTCCCAATCCAGATAGAGATGTTTGTGAGGTTTGTATGTTTAGGACATAGTTTTGGTTTTCTTGACTCAAGTTTTTCAACACTTTGTAAAGACATTCGTCCAGGTCTGACTAAATTCAGAATTGGATTTAGCAATTCGTTCGCTTGCATGACTCAATTTATGATTCGAAAAAGCACAAAAACGCACGTCTATAGGTCAGTCTGAAGTTTGCTACTGAACATCTGATTGATTCGGAGGAAGATCAGGTGAAAGCAATGTGGATAAAACCAAAATTGAGGGCTTTGGCATCAACACAACTAGCCAGGTTTGGAGGATGAGGAATGATTGTGACCACCATCAAACATGGTGGTGGAAACATTATGTTGTGGGGCTGATTTTCTGCCAAGGGGAAAAGACAGTTACACTGCATCAAATGGAGGACAGATCTGGGCATGGAACATCATGTCCCATGGAAATGGAAAATGGAAAAGAGGATCTGCAAAGAGGAGTGGGTCAAAATCCGCCAAGATGAGTACAACGAAACATCACACCCCTGTGATCTAAGTTTTGCCGTTAGGTTGTAAAGCATGCAAATGTATAACAATTCTCTTTATAACTTCTTTGCATAGCATTTTAAAATATTTTGTTGTTGTTACGTTGTTAAATAAAACCTACCATCGAAAATAAACTGCTCGTTTCTTTGTTAGTGGGAAAACGTACAAAATCAGCTGGAGATCAAGATTTCAAAAAGTCAAACTGTACCACGGGCATCTAATGTCACTTCATGGTTGGAGAAAAGACTCACACAGTCAAAGGTTAAGTGTACAATATTGAAGCTCAAGAAAACTGATTTATTGCAAAAAAAAAAAAAACCCAACTGAAGCAAAATGTAAAAACAACAAACAATGTTTATGACGTTTTCCTAAAAAACAAAAAAAGTACTAACTTAGCGGGGTTATTGATAGCGGTTTAAACTATAATTTAGACAAAGTGCCAGCCATTCACTGAAAATAACAATTATTCCCAAACCAATTCAGACTGTAATTTAAAAAAAGAAACAATCTAACTTGGAAATCACAGAAGTATGTCCAGTCATCTAAGATGCATTACCGACAAAAACAAACCAAAAGCACAAACTTAAACAGTCTCTGTAAATGTCAACCCATTTGTTCCAAAGCAAGTGATTCTTATTTAGCATGTGTTTGTGTGTGTGGGGGGGATAAACTTGCGACCATAGTTAAAAATATAAATCAATATTTATTTAAACACTGTTTAGTCAATGCTGCTGCTCAAGGTCAAGTCAAGCCTAGACAAAGATGAAGCACAGATTCATATTCATCAGCACGACAGGTCAAGGAAAGTCACTCAAGGTCATTCCCAAACTTCAGCATGATTTTTTCTAAAGTTAAAGGATTTAGCACCTGATTTGACATGGATTCGAGCAGAATGCTTTCTAAAATCTGTAGTTTTGAAGAGAGAAAAAAAAATCAATGCGGTTGAGTGCCTCATGAACACACTCACTAAAAATGTCTCAAAGTGGCTTTTCAGCTTCAATTCTAAATGAAGAAAACTTGAACTCTTTGCGAGCATGGCAACCATGACCAAGAAAACCATTAGATGGGGTTATTTACGCCGTCTCCAAAATGCCCATCAGAAAATCCAATAAAAAGAACCAATGTCAGAAACAATTTGCAATAACAGACACATTGGCAATAAGAAATGTGTCTGGGAGCAAAGGGTTGACATCCGAAAAACCTGGAAAACCCATGTTCTTACTGATTTTACCGGATCTACTTATTTTACCAATTAAACTTTCACTAACCAAAACTAAGGGCGGCACGGTGGCGCAGTGGTTAGCGCTGTCGCCTCACAGCAAGATGGTTCCGTTTGACACTTGAGGTGTGAGTTCAAGGCCGGCCGGGGCCGTTCTGTGTGGAGTTTGCATGTTCTCCCCGTGCTTGCGTGGGTTTCCTCCGGGTTCTCCGGTTTCCTCCCACAGTCCAAAAACATGCGCTTCAGGCTAATTGGAATTGGAAAATTGACCACATAGGTATGAGTGAGTGTGTGAATGTGTTTGTCTGTGTGTCCCGCTCTGCGAATGGTTGGCCACCAATCCAGAGTGTGTATCCTGCCTCTGGCCCTAAGACGCTGAGATAGGCGCCAGCTCCCCGCGACCCTGTAAAGGATGAAGCGGTAGAAGATGACTGACTGACTAACCAAAACTAATCAAAATCCTTTATTTTATATCTCTCCCATCACCGGATCAGCAAATCAAATAAAAAAAAAATGTATTAAGGAACTAGTCAGGCTGTTATTGCTCCCATATATTGTATTTGCGCAGATTTATTAAAATCCCAATTTTTTTCATACACATTTAAAGGCTGCCTACTTATTTCAGTATTTAGCAAGGGGCGGTTGGAATCACAGGAGATATTAAGGATCACAAATGGGAGAATTGAAGCGCAAGGGATGCTGCCTGTATTGTGCCCTGACCAGCACACCAACCTGGAGAGAGAGAGAGAGAGAGAGCATTTAATGTGGCAGAAAATGAAGCCACAGTCCATGAATCTCTCTGGGGACCTTGACTCAAATGGCAGAAGCTTTCAGGAACTGTGCTAACATAATCTACAGGGGGAAAAGTCCAGGAAAACAGCGTTACAGGCCGAAAAGACTCAAATCTCTAGAAAGTTATAAACATGTCCAAGTTTTCTAGAAAGAAACTGCAGTCATATTAGTGGCGGGAACGCTGGACGTTGGTCAAAGTGGTTAAAAAAATATATCACTCGTCATGACTCCACCACACAACAGTTTTTCAAGCGCAATTTACCGTGAAAACCGAGTAGAGTAATATAGCTTTGTCTTTATCCAGCTACAGTAATCCTTTCTTTATCTCTTTTATCTCATCTGCCCCGAGCAGAGATGCATCTCAAGGTTTTTGATCTGACAGGTTTGTGATGCCTTATCTTTGTCACAGTAGTTTAATAAGAGAAGGGGTAATTGCCATGAAATCATAGTAATTACACCAAAAGACAGGCTGTCATTCTATTCCTGCTTTCCCCAGAAGCCTGTGAAGAACACTGAATCACCAATTCTGAGTGAAGAAGAGTGAGGAAGAGCTCACCTCAGGTAAAAGTTGACATTTTACTCTCAGAATTATGTTATTGACCGCAAAATGAATCAATCATTTGGCCATTGCGCCTTCAATAATCCATGTGTATCGAATCAGAGAGCGCAGCGTTCTTCCAAGCGAAGAGCGTGTTCGGTTTGATTTGTGGAATAATGAGCCTAACAAACCTGGTGAGACGATTCATCTAAATGATGTGCCTCATTATGAGCCTGTAAAACTCACACTTAAAGATAAAGGTATTCAGATCCAGTCAAATTAAAGTATGTTCACTTCACCACACCTCTAAAATATCCCAGCTTCTTTTTTTCCCCAACTCCAAAGCACAAATACAAAATAACGTTACACTAAAGTCTGATTTTTCTGTTTCATCTTTTCCAATCCTTCTTTGAAATGGTGCTGAATAATTTAATGGTTGTGGTTAAAATCAGGACACGTCTAGTTACGGTAGGTAAAAAGAAAAAGATGAAAACACTCTTCCCAAGCATGTATCTCTTATCTCATAAATATATTTCTGAGTGACAGTGAGTCCAAGTCGCTTTTTGGTGCTGAAGTGGATTTAATTTGAGCTTTTTGGTGATGTTACACAAACTGAGAGATGAAAAAAAGCATTTGAGATTATGGATGACATTAATATTTACATTTTTAAAAGTTCCTGGATAAATTTTTAATGTGGCATGAAAGTTACATGAACAGCAATTCTGATTCTGAATTCAATGGAAGTGGTCAGGTTTAGTTGGCAAATATTCAAAATTAAATAAAATTCAGGACTCATTTTCAAATTCCCAACAGGTTTTCTGTGGCCATCCTTCCAAGCATTCATGCTTTGCAAGATGAAATGTATTATATACACTAATACAATAATTCAATATGGCAATACTAAAATTAAATCTCATGAACAAACCCGTATTGGAAATCTGCCAGTGCGTTTAAGATCTATTATATTTTTACCCGTTTTCCCAATAGGTGTCACAAATCAATACCAAATTCAATATATCACTGGACTGTTAGCAATACATTCACAACAAGACAGAAAATTGATAAAAGGTTCTAAGGATTTTCTTTTTATTTTAAATCAGGCAAACCCACATTCACTGCTAGAAATTACACATATTAAGTTCACTTTAGATGTGATTATCCCTTTAAGAATGTACCAGTCTTGGTACCAGTCAAAACATTACATTAAAATGTAAATAAAAATGAACTAATCTGTCAAAGCAAAGTAGACATTTACAAGCTAATATTGTAAAAGCGTTTACGGTTAGAATATGTGTGCTAGACGTTTCACATCATAGTCTTTTATTTTACAACTTTTTATTTTGTAACCAAATGAATTAAACGGCGGTTTTATTTTTACAGTAAACCAGACATGTATCAGTAAAAGTGTTTAAAGTTAACTGTGCAGTTAATTATCTTGGGAACAAAAATACCGAGACAGGAAGAGATTAAAAAAAACGTAAGAGGGGAAAAAAACAAAAACGAAAGGCAGATTGTATCCTAATTATTCATTTGCATTCATGCTAAGTCCATGTCTTTGGTCAGTCAATGAAGGATGTCTTTCAACGTTTAGTCTGTTTGCCAAAAAACATTGCACAGCAAAGAATAGGACACCCATTTTGCATGAATGAGATGTTTGGGATGTTCCGCAACAATTCTGTCAATTTAACTGAACGCAGCAATAAAAAAATCTATTTTATTGAGTGTATAAAACATCCTGGCAAATTGCAGACTACAAGAATGGTGGAACATTTCATTCTCAGGAAACGTGATTGAACAAATGGCGTAATCTTGAAAATAAATTTCACCCGATTTTTTTAAAGGAACTTCATATTTACTCGAACATAAAACAATATGATCCATCATAGGTCAATAGCATTGGTTGCGCTATCGCGTTCTCTAGTTCTCTTCGAATCTGCTCAAAAAGTTAAGGAAGTACTTTTTTTTTGTTAGCAAAACTCAACATTGCTGCTTCTTTCTCCAGCAGTTTATTCTACAAAAACAATGTCGTTTTGTCTGTCGTTGTAGAAGCGGGGAAGGTTTCCGTACCTGCACGAGACGGTGATCTCCACTTTGGTGGCGGGAATATTACCCGTCAGCGGGTCGAACTCGTACACAGAAGACATGTCCTCCAGTTTGTCTATGATGTCTCCCTCCATCAGGGCGCGGGGCTCGGGGCAGCTCCACTGCTCGCGCAACCTGCTGGCCCCTCGGAAGCTTTCGCGGTCCCTTTCGGACCAACTCGGAGTAAGCAATGCCAGGGTCCTAATGAAATCCAACACGTCAGGTAAGTTGACTACTATGAGGAAAGTCGCGTCAAAGTGCGCTGAGAGGGCGGACAAATGCCGATGAGCCGCGGAGATAGAGGACCTCTCCTGCACACCGAGAGCTCTACATGTGCGCTCCTCTTCTTCTTCTTCTTCAGCCCTACCCTTCCATCCTCTCCCTCACACGCCCATGCGTACTATCTCTCTCTCTCTCTCTCTCTCTCTCTCTCTCTCTCTCTCTCTCTCGCTCTCTCTCCGCAGTTAGATAGATGGGGGCGGACGAGGGGTGTTCAACTGCGAACGGATATCGGAGACAGAATTAACACATCCGATGACAAATAATAACAGAATTTAAGCACGTTGACAGAAGGGACTTTACTCACATATGTTGTTGTTGTTGTTGTTCTTCTTCTTCTTCTCTTGTCTAATAATTCTTTAGCCCAACTGCACAGTTACCATAGCAACTACTTTAAAAGTACTTTTTATTCCTAATATGCACGGGTAAACACAGGATAGGGATTTCAGTCTCTTTACTGTAATGATAATTTGTGTAATCGATACATATCAAACACAAAACAAAAGGTTGTTGTGTAAAACAAAACATGCTTTTTTTCCAAGTGATAAAAGTCAGTCATAAATGGTTTACCTCCGTAAGTGAGCTTATTCCTTATTATGAGCCAACACAATTATTGCACTCACAAAACTCAAAACCAATTATACCCGAACTTTCAGAGACGCATGGGAGGAAGATTCTTTGCATATATAGCAGCAAAGCTGTGGAATATTTTGTCTAGAAGGATTTGAGGCTGAAAACTCATCCATTCTGTAAAGCACACTAATATACAGTACTAGAGCGGCATAACAGGTTTAGAATCACAAACAGTGGGCTGGTGTAACTAGATGTCTGGAACCGAATCTTGCAATCCATCTTAGAGTCCATCGCTTGGAATGAAATTGATTATGAACTTCATCTACGCTAATGGAATCTTCTAGTCACTCTCCTCTTGAGATCTTATATGATCTACCCGGCACGCACAAATAAATCTAGAGGTGCAAAAAGGTAACTCAAACTAAGATTACACAGCGCATATACTAATAGAATATAATGTAACTATTTATGCATTAAAAACCACTACTAAGAAAAAAACCCCACTAAAAAGGCACAAGTCTTTGTACTGGCTGTAGATCAGCACCACAAACTGTGGACAGCTCCCAGAGTTTAAATTAGCAGGTTCAGTGCTTTTGTTGACAAACAATCCTGTAGATTCACAGCTGATCTACAGAAAAAAACAACACATTTGCATTCGTTCATTGCCTAAAATCCCATTTAATCTAATTTTTAAATATACAAATTATCAGCATACATACGTCTATTGGTTAAAGACCGTAACCTGAAAGAAAAATCTTATCGACATGTCTAAACTTTTACCAAATTCAAAAAGGCGTTTCTATTAAAGAGCATACAGCAACCGGCAAAAAGCCAGCACAATGAGTTTGTCATTGCATGGAATATATACAAGTGGTTCCATTTTAAAATTGTTGCCGAGTAGCATCTGATCACAGTTCTTTGCAGCCACATTACTTTCTCCCCCAGGATGGCAGTCTATTAAAAGCAAAGCGATTGTTTTGATCTCCTTCTCCTTGGTGAGCTTAAGCTCTGAGTATGAAGCATTCACCACTTTGGAGATCACTGGGAATGGAAATAGCATTGCTTTTGCTTTCTTTCCTGTGAGTCATGGCTTAAATGACACGTTCAAGCAAGTGGGCATCCAGATGGGCATGGGGTGGACAGGCAGATGCAGACTTGATGAGGGGCTAGCGGCTTTACACGTCGAATTACAAAGGAGGCGATCATTTGGTTTAATTAAGCCCTATGTGGTGGCACAGCAAGCATCGTGCCACACCAATGCCCATTTGCAATTCTGACCTCTTGACAAACAAAAATACAATTTCTTTCCAGCAAAACTCCATTTCACTAATGTTGTAGGTAATTTGGTGGCGTTGTAGCGGTGTAAGGGTAAGCCAGAAATTCAAAAACGAAAATGGTTTGTCAGTTAGCTGGAGCCAGCGAATGCCAGATGGGAAGTCAAAGTTGCCATGAAAAACAAAGGCCAGAAAAAAGACTGTTTTCCATATTGTCAGCCAAAATGCACCATTCACTGTGATTTGCGGCTTTAATTACTGTGTTTATCCCATAGTGCGTCAAAGAGACCAGAAATAGGCCTATTCAGATGCATATAAATTGAGAGAATTAAAGAAAGTGAGGTCCAAATGCGGATCCTTGCAGTGCCTTGATAAGATGGTTAGTACGAGGAAAAAAAAACTTTGCCTTGATAACTTTGCTTGTTTTGCATTACTGTAGATTAATGAGGTTGCATTGATATGTGTGCATATCCCTATTCTGTATATCTATAAGATGGGAATTTATTGCATTTTTTGTCCATAATGTTTAGATTTTTTTTTTGTCTCAATGAATCTCACTATAACCTTGGAATTAATCCAGATTAAGTTTACTTAATCTCTAATCTTAGAAAATAGACATTTTTTTTATTAAGACAGAATTGCATTATTAAATCAAGATCATTAAGATTTTTAGTTAGAATTAGTCTAGTAATTGGAACACGATTTTCTCATTAAGACAGAACTGCTCGTTATAAAGTTATAATTCTGGTTTTATATTCTGGGGAAGTCTGTCTTTCTTGAAATGTTTACTTTATAACTCGCATTTCAGACTTTATAACTCAGAATTATGGTTTTATAACTTGCTATTTTGACCTAAATACTGTATTCGCTATTCTGAGAATTCAGGCTTCTGGCTTTCATACATTTCCCGGTTATAAGTGTTTCTCTATTAAATCATTTTATTTTGAGTTTGCGCTTGCAACACTTTTTTTTTATCTGCACTGCACTTTTGGTTTTCGTTTGTCTTATTTCCTTTTCATAAAAGCAACATCTGGTTTATGTTATGCAACAAAAAAATATGTCCTCCTCCTCTCAATATGAGCCACCATACAAGACCGACAAACACATTGTGTTAAAATATCAACTAAAATTGTGAAACATGACAAAAATCAACATGATAAATATCTGTACTATACTGTATATTTGTATATAGAATCTGATACTCCTGGCATTCTGGGCGGTCAACCACTGCACATAACAGTAAACGCTTTGACATTGACCGCCACACATGCAAGGACACCACTCTATATTTTTCTTCCGACCATTTCTTTGTATCTATTTACAGAATGGTTTTTTTTTAATTCCACCTCAATCCAAGCCCAGTGAACTAAATGAATCCAAGCATGTGTTGGAAGCTCTGGACCCGGCTGTCTCCTTTCATGTACTTGATGCTAATACTAGTTGCCTCGCAGGTTCCTACTGGCTCATTCTGAAACTCCATTAGAGAGTAAAGGTCACTCTCTGGAGGCTTCCTGATTCGAAGAAAGAACTCGCATTCCACTCATTGATAACACGTCCGGGGATGTTATCTGAGCAAGAAGGTAATGTTTCACCTCAATAGCGGATGAAAGGTCGGAGGCGATGGCGTCGTTATATTGCATTTCTCCCACGGCTTGTGACACGGTTACAACCGAGGCCATTCTTGAAAGAGCACTCAGAAGCGGAACCATGGTACAGTTGGCTTTTTACCCAGCTGTGGCGCTGATCTATTTTTTTGGAGTGTTTCAAGCAAGCAAAGAAGCCCGAGTGGATCTACCTAACAGTGCATCAATCAATGTTTTTTGCCTGTTTGTGCTGATTCAGCCGCTGTGCCTGATTATCGGAGGATACACGGGGATGGCCACATACGCCATTTCGGCTTTTGCCTCCTACAATTTCCTGCCTTGGAAAGAGACGTCGGTGAAGCAACAGAAGGAAAAAGAGGGAAAGAAGACAAAAAAGACTAATTAGCTAATGAGAATTTTATAAAGACTTCAAACGATGGTTTTGTGCAGATGGGACCAAAGTGCAAATGTGAAGTCAAGAATTGGACTCGGGAGCTTTGACCGCGAATCATGAACTTCCTGAGAAAAGAATGATTGTGAAGCGTGTAGGTAAAAATCGTGCTCCGAGTTATACGAGTTATACACAGTGTGGGGGAAACCAAAGACTTTCACACCTATGGAGAAAATGGGAAGATCCAAAGTAACAGTGTGCACGATATAACGTCTGGAGCTTCATTAGATCAGACATTAAATTAAAACGGCACTAACAATGTAAAAACGGTAATTAAAATGTAACATATCATCTTGTGTAGACTAAACGTTTGTAAAAATGAATTTACTTTGAAAAGGACAGAAGAGTGTGATTACCAAGTAAATATTAACCCTGAGTCAACTGATAAAAGTTGAATAATTAACCAATTGATTTGTGTCAATGATTTTCTGATTGCAGCTTTCAGTATAATTTTCTTTACTGTGTAGAAACTACACACACACACAAGTATATACACATATACTGTATATTGTATAAACACGTATTTTATATATGCAAATTTGTGTCCCAAATAATGGGAGTCGACTGTATATATTTAAATGCTCATATGCTGTATGTTTATACATAATATGCTGTATGTATACACACACTACCGCACTATATATACCTATATTTGTAGCGACAGACAGACAGACATTATACTGCGCAAGTTCAGAATTTTCTAGAAGCAAAAAAACCCATGTATTTTTAATGCAATCTTTAATTTTCAATTCCAAAAATCTGCAACACATCCTGCCTCTTGTGCTCTTGAGAACGTGACTTCTCCCCGCTCATCAGCACAGGGATGCCCCCAAATTTCATCCGAGATAGTTTGTCTACATTTCCCTCCCTTTGGCTTTTTCTACATTTCTGTACTCTTCAGCTTTTCTTGCCCAGCCTTCAACTTTGTTGTCAGTGGCAGTCGGAGTAAAAGCAGGTCATCAGCGTGTAGACAACAGCATCCCTGCAGTGAGCTCAATGAGCCCTGGCCTCTCTGCACCCACTGATCACAGAGCAGCTACACAACATCCTCCGTCTGACAGAATCTCTCATTATCACTCCTCAGCACACTCCGCAGGATGAAGAGACACAAGCAAAGACCAGCTCAAGGGGTTCAGTAGCACGGCCGGTGGGTGGGACCGGAAAAAAAATGTTGTGCGGTTGTGGCTCAGCGGGATTCACACGACATAAACGAAATACTTGTGTTAACTCAAGAGGGCGTGTGACGTGCCTTCTGCCATTCCAGGCATTTTTGCTCGTGTTATGTAGCATTAAATATAACCACATGGAAAAAATTCAAAACAAAGGAGGAAAAGAAAAGGATTTCATTCATGGCTTTGAAGCCATTTGAAACTTTTAGTAGCCAATACTCACCATCTCGTAAGACATCCACAGCAGATTTCTAGCTGTTATGCTATGTAAATTACGTGTGCATTATGGTTATAACCATGCTTTTAGCAACTTTTCTTTATGTGGCACGCGCGCACACGCACACGCACACGCACACACAAAGAAACCGCATGTTTCAAGGTGGCCTTTTATTGTGGGCAATCTAGGACGCACCTGTGCAGTAATCAAGCTGTCCAATCAGCATTATGATATGGCACACCTGAGTTTGTCAATCGCCACCTGTGAGGTGGGATGAATTATCTCAGCAATTGAGAAGCTCATTGTAGCAGACTGACCAAAATTGCGAATTTAGAAAATGTATCAGATCTTCAAGTTCGGAGAGTTCTTATTAAAAAGGGAGAGGGTTTTTTGTTCGGTGTGTGTGTGTGT
Source organism: Paedocypris micromegethes (assembly GCA_028031935.1). NCBI lineage: Eukaryota > Metazoa > Chordata > Actinopteri > Cypriniformes > Paedocypris > Paedocypris micromegethes. The sequence goes on from CM051493.1 coordinate 35,459,061, forward strand.
GTGTGTGTGTGTGTGTGTGTGTGTGTGTGTGTGTGTGTAGATAAATCTTTACATATATTAGATATTTTGCCTACATTTCTCTACCACACTTTCCTACATCTTTACATCTACTCTTCAGATTTATTTTTTGCCGCCTTCAACTTGTTTTCAATAGCAAAGCCGGAGTAAAAGCAGGTCATCAGCGAGCGTGTGGACAACAGCATCCCTGCAGTGAGCTCAATGAGACCTGGCCTCTCTGCACCCACTGACCACAGAGCAGCTACACAACATCCTTGGTTATGTAGTGGTGTAGTACAGTGCTGGTTTAATGTGAGTTTGTGAAGTGTGTTCTAACGGATGCACCTGTGAAGTATTTAAATCCTGGTGAAGTATGTATGTACTGGGTGAGTATGTTGTTTTGAAGTATGTTCTTGGTTAATACTTGAATTATGAAATTGTGAATGATGTTGTTAAGCATGCACGTGTAAAGTATGCATTTGTTATGCCATTGTGAAATGTGTTTCTGGTTAAGTGTGTATCTGAAGTTTGTATTTGTGAAGCATGTACCTTTAAAAGTACGTACTTGTGAAGTATGTAATTGTGCAGTATCTACTGGTATGCAATTTACTGGAGTGTTTAGTATGTACAGTGTTGCAGTGTTACTGTGTATGTTCTTGTGAAGTGTTTATTTGTGATGGAAAATCCTGGTGAAGAATGGTTTTTGCAAAGGATAATTCTGATCAAGTATGTACTTGAAGTGAAGTAATGTAACGTGAAGTATGTGCTAGTGAAGTAGATACTGGAGAAGTATGTATTTGTGAAGGATGTTACTGATGAAATACTTGTGATGTAGTACGTATGTTCCTGATGAGGCATGAACCTGTGAATATTTTTTTCTGGTATGGCATGTACAGGAGAAGAATGTTCTTTGTGAAGGATGTACAGTACAGAAGGGTGTAGCACGTTCCTTACGAAGATATGCTATAAGTATTGGTGAAGTATAGTACTGTACTTGTGAAATAAGTTTCTAGTGAGCCTAGTGTGTACTTGTAAAACATCTTCCAAGTGAAGTTTGTACCTTGGAAGTACATACATACTTCACCAGGAACATACTTCAAACTGTTCACTTGTAAAGCACTATGTACTTGCGAAGCATTTTCATTTTGAAGCACATTCCTTGTAAAGCATTTACTTGAGAAGTGTTACTTTTGAATTCTTTCCTTGTGAACAATTTACCTGGTTTCTTTAATTTAAGATATACTGTATTTCTCTTTTTCTCATGGTGATAAAAATCATTGGATCTAGTGGTGAGACCCTTAATAAGGATCGTTGGCCCACTATGTGAAGATAAATTCTGCTTCATTTTGTCCTCTAAACTCTAAAAAGAGCATTTGAGCAAACAAAGACAAATTCGAGTCTGGATTGCTAGGATCCATGTCTTCCTGCATTTTTAACACCAGCAGGGAGCAGAAGTATTGTCTGGAGTCAGTCTTATAACATGGTCAATATAATGTTCTCAGGTCTTTTAGATCCTGGGTTGTTTACAAAGGTTTTTACAAGGTCTCATTTCGACAGTTTCAGGTACTTTTGCCAGCGGAAATCGTGATCAATCCCTGCTACAAATGTCACATTTAAGTCTTTTGTCGGCGTATACCTACAAAATATTACGGTTTGATGTCATAAACAGTTTTGCTAGTAACTAAGTAAGGAGGTGTGTCCAGCCTCCAGGCCAAGCTTTGCTGAGAATGGCTCCAGTGAATCAGAAAATTGATGGAAGTCCATTAAAATGTGTTGAAAGTGAAACTATTTTTATAATGCACACATTTGTAATGTGTAAAAAATATTATTTCTTCCATTCTCACTGTCATTTAACCAGATTCAAACAAGCATGTTTGATGAAGGCTCTGATTCTCCAGCGATATGTCTTATCTTCAGAGTCATTACAGACAGGAAACCAGAAGGAAATGATGCTCATTAATAAACAGCAAGCAAACACATTTTGAAGAGCTTGCAAAATCAGCTTGGAAGCAGGTTGATAGAAAGAGAATGAATGAGAGAGAGAAAGAAAGATAGAAAGAGAGAAAGAAAGAGAAAGAAAGAAAGTAAGGAGAAAGAGAAATAACAAAATACAAGCAATACTTCTCAATGAATTTATTTTCATTTTCAGAGAAATACCTGAACAGTTCTTAAATAAATCTGTACATTATTTACAGGCGGTTATTTTACAGCGAGTCTGGTCTCAAGCACAAGCACAAGAACAAGCTTTATACACACATTTACAATCCGCGTGAAGAGTCCACCATGACAAGGCACCTGTGAGCTGATGCCCACCTCTGCTTCACGGACCCCCGCCCCGTTTCACGCCCTATAAACGGCTCCACAATGATAATGGCACCTTGATTTATGGTTTTCGGGTGAACTGAAGTGTCTATTATGTGTATTATTTGCATTCATGGGTTGCCGGGTTACTAGAATGCACTAACTAGTAAGCAAAACCTGGAAGTTTTAAAAATGGCGTTAGGTTTCACACAGAAAAAGCGAAAGTCTCCTTTAGATTACGTATAGAGCCGTTATACACAGGGTGAGGGGCTTGTGGTGGTTACAGAGGGGCAAAGCCACCGGTCAGCACCAAGGTGGTCAAGAGATGGACGTCACATTCTCCCCAGTGCAGGACAGCTTCCTGTGTTATTACATACAGATCCAGACGCAAAACATGGACTGTAAACCAAGAAGCAGCTTTGAAGCTGAAATCGTGAGATTTTTACGCACGAATCCCCGACGAGGGAATTGACGTTGAGCACCTGGAGCTTCAGGACTGGCACGACGCTAAAAGCAGGAAGTAGTTCAAGATGATGGAAGATTAGACGATATAATCCATCTGTGAGGATGACATGTCAGACAAGTGCATTTAAAGCACAATTACTGCTTTTATTCCTCATATTGCAAAAAAGATTCTCACAAAGATGAATATATTATTCCGGACACGTCTCAAAACAGACGCGCTCTCCTACAGTCTCACATCTTCTCGGAAAAGAAAAAATGACAATGGTCCTGAACAGTTCTTAAATATGTACAAAAATTGTAGATTCTAAATGTGTTATTGCCAGTTGCTTAATTATCTTTTTTTTTTATGATTTTCTATGAATAAATAAATAATTTAAAACAAATTACCACATTGCCTAATGAGATGCAAAAATGTAACGATGGGAATAGCAAAAGTATGTAACACGTGCGAGTGTTGCAACAAACAAAACTTTGGCAACACATTCATCATTTTGATGTCAGACTCTTTTTTTTTTTAATATAAAAATAATAATAAATGGAAGAAAGCAGCATGTTTTACAGCTTCGGCTGAATGTTCTTTGAAGTTGATGGCACTGATCATTTTTTCATAAATGTGGCCTGATTACGGAAAAACAATGAAAAATCTCTTTTATAAATTTTTGTTGCGGAATAAAATTAGTCACTTACTCTAAATGAACGGTCTATGTATACCAGTACAGCCCGTTTTAATGAGGATGTACAACCATTTATGACAGAGCACCGTGTAAAAAAACACGAGCAGAAAACTATTAACCTAGAGGGTGAAAAGCCCGTTCTGCTTTCATCCTCATGAATATGTATGAATGTATATGAGCGAGTGCGTATGTAAATGAATCCAAACGAAGGATTGATTCACAGAGAAGATTACAACCTAAAGGATTTCCGGCCACAAATCATATAAATCCTCCGCTCCATCACCCGGCCCGTACGGATGCAGTGAATAACGTGCTTTAAACGCACATAAAGCAGAAATTCTAGCTGCTTTCGTCATTACACTCATCAAACACACAAAACAATCCACACACATTTGGAGACTCTGCCAACGTTTGTGTAAATCTCACCCCTGCTCATCAGATAATCCAGTGCCCTCGTCGGTTCAAAACACCGGATTCCGCCACACAGCAGCTTTATTTAAAAGAGAGGAAAAACAACGACGTGTAAAGAAGTTAACAGCGAGGGACGTGCGAAACCAGAGAGAAAAAAAATAGATGTTTCATTACATACAAAAATTGCGAAATTCCGGGACAGGAGCAGTGCATGGTGCGGCGAGATTGATGGCACGAAAATAAACAAAGTTGCATGTGTTTTAACAAGAAAAGCTTGCCAGCGCCCACATACTCCCATCAGACGCGCCATATCCTGCAGCGCTCAGAATGCGCTTCCTGTTGCATCTAATGGGGAGCTTTTTCAAAAGCAAATTCGAGAGGAAAAAGTAGCAGTTGTTAATTTGGCCTACTTTATCTGGAGTCACACGGTACACACACACACACACACACACACACGACTTTGGTTTGAGAGTTTCACACGTGGATGCATAGAAAGACGCGCCATTTCTTGCTTGGATCGGATAATTATCACTTCCAGATATTAGCGTGTCAGCATTATTTGTACAAAAACGAGACCACAAGAAAATTGTGTTAATGAAAATAAATAATAAACTTTTTTTTTTTTTTAAATAAATAAACCCCAAGGCGGAGGACATAAGATTCATGTGCAAATTGACTAGACTTATTACAAAAGATTCACACAAACCAGTGTCTAATGAAACAATCGCAATAAGCGCAAATCTGAGGGAACGGTAAGGAAATATTTCAGTAGTTTTTGGACCAAATATTTCATTTGCGGAATTTTTTTTTAACCGAATGATCAGCGATTGATTGTGACTAACCTCACAGTGTGTGAAAGAAACACAGCAATTTCTGATTTCCTACTCTCGTGCCCAGGCTTTAAAAAACAAAGCCAAAAAAAAAAAACCGGTAAGGCAATTTCCTTACAGTTTAAGTCTATCATGTCGATTATGTTATAAAAAAGGATGTTTTTCCCACAGCCGCTTTGTGAAGCTGGACATGATGTCCTGAAGGTTTCTGAGATCAGATCATGTGGCGAGACATGGAGAAATTAAGACGTGAGGTAGAAACTAAAATCACAGCAGGATGAAGCAGAAACCCAAGGAGTCCTTAAAGCGGCTTCACAGGGCAAGTCCAGTGTTTAAACCCATGAAAGATCCTTTCCCTGAAGAAGACATGGGAGAAATAACAGCGCTCTGGTGGAAGGTTTGATCTTCTAGAAGTGACAACCACACACACGTCACATGGCTCTTGAGGAAACATCCTGCTTTGTGATTGGTTGTTTGTCCTTGAAGCAGCTGTGACTGATCATCACAGGGACTTTTATCGTAGACAGGAAGTATCAAAAGCACCTGATAAAGCTCCTAGTATGAGGCAGTTCCTCAGAATCATCGTGGTGTTGGGAGAACATTTCACCAGCGCATGATGAGTTACAACCACAACCATTACCTGAAGGGAGGTTTGTGAACTGAGAGCGATGGAGGTCTTTGTCGTCTCATTCGGACATTGATCTGCTAGATCCATAAGCTAAAAGGCACCAGCAATCACGTTTGATTGTCACCTTTTCTTCCCCGGCTTCAGACTCCAGATCTTCACTGTCATGTTGCTGTGGAACGGAGGAGAAAAAGAAGGCTTTAAACTGAGAACAAGAAAAGACTTTAGTTCTAGAAGCTTCTTAGACTGAAGAGACAGTCTAGGTCTCATCATTTACAGTCGACCTGTGCGTCCCATCTCAGCAATTATGCACGAGGACAGATCAATAATAAACATCAACCGCAAAACTCTGTCTTAATGACAAACAAAAGATTGTGTTCACTGAATAATAGAAATGTAAGACTTTCAGCAGTCTGAGTTAGAAAGAGGGATCAGAATGAAAAGATAAAGAGCAATGATCCATAGAATCAAACAAAACTACAGTATTAGAAAAATGCATGAAGAAACCATGGAGTTGGTGAAATTAGGAAAGAAAAAAAAAAAAGAAATCACAAATGCAGAAAACAAATTGGGTCAATCAGTTTCACAGGAATGTTTCTTTACAATGTGGAGATTTGCCATATTGATATTTGGCTAAAAATTGTATTTAAAGTTGCACATACAGTCAATTAAATTTACATTTACAGTTTACAAAAAACTTTTTTTTAATTACATAAACCTATTGTTTTTTGCTTATTTGGACCAACATTCCACTTAATAAGACTAAAAAAAGAAAAAGAAGCCACAGATTGCGTGTGTGTAGTGCACATACAATCATAACATGCTGCAACTGCTCTAAAAAAAAAAGAAAAAAGGCAAAAGATTTGTTAAACAGAACCACGAAATTAGTGAAAAATGCACAAATGTTATGAAATGTAGAATGTAAAAGTGAATAATTAAAAAAGAAACATTACTGCACGTGTTTAATTCTAGCTTTTAATGCATTTAAAGCACGATGCATATTCCCCTTCAAATTTACACACAAAGCTGCTGCTTTCATTTACTTTCGTTCAATTGATTTAACTTTATTAAAATTTCGTTATTTGAGCTGCATTTTACATGTAATCTACCTAATCCGTGCCATCATTGTAAATTAAGACAATTTGTTTAGTTGCACACCTTGTAAGTTGTTTATAACAGTACACACACACACATATACACACACATACAACTAAACAACCGTTTTATACACATCTGGACTCATCTCAATGCATGCTAGCGGTAAGAAAAAGACGCGCTTCTTTCGTATATCTAGGACACTCATAAGTCGGGTACATAGAATTCATCATATTTAAAGTAGAACTTTGTATATCCTCTACCAGAATGAATGGCTGAATGCGTGAGGAAAGATGGAGAGCTCTAATTATTACCGAGGGTCAAACCAAACCCAGTTGTTCTTCTCCAAAAACAGGCACAAGTTGCTCTACAACACTTAGACTATTTTCATTCACGGTTGATTAAAAAAAAATAACATTCTATATAGCAGAAAAGAACATGCCACACTGTTCTGGACGTCTGAATTATACCCTACCATTACATTCCATTAGACTAGATCTTGTTAGTGGGAGAAAGGAAAACATCACACACAAGAGAAGAATATGAAGAAAGAGGACAGTACCAGAGGGGACCTGGCAGGAGGTGGTTAATGAAGGTTCAGGGGAGACTGGTGGCCCGGCCCTTGATGGCAAGGACCCGACGGGGCAGACAGGGCGTGAGCCCGGGGACATAGTTCCACAACTTCACTCTACAGTCACTGAAAGCCACACGGTGAGACGAGAAAAGCGAGAGAAAGCCAGGAAGAGAGGAACATGAGTGTTTGAGGGACACATCACAATCCAACAATTGCCATATTCTCAACCATCAAGCAGCCCACAATTAAACCAAAGTAGGTCTAAAAACATATTAGTCTGACTGAAGATTTCTGAGCAGTCTACTGTCTGGAAAAAGACATCACAGGAGAGCAGAGTGTGAACGCAGCTGCAGAAATAGACAAGCAAGTCAAAACACCTCGCTGCGTAGACGACCTACATAACAAACCTCCCAAGTTAGAAATAAGTGGGGAAATTTTACAATCGCTTTGAAATTAGCATATTTGAAAACTTTCTCCACTTGCTTCCCCAATAAAAAACTTTTTTATGTGATTTCAATCGAATGATTCGGCTGAAAACCTTTTTCCAACTGGATCAGTGTGATCCACAGGGAAGATCCTGGTTCACCTGATATCACATACCTGGAGGCGGTGAAGATCTGCTTGGAGTTGGTGCAAATGGCATTGATGGGGCTGTCGTGACCTTTAATCTCTCCGATCGGGGTGAAGTTGTCCGCGTTCCACATTTTCAGCATCCCTGCCCTGCAGGCGCTGAGGAGCATGGGTCGTCCGGGCACAAATGCCAAGGCACAAACCCAATCCTTGTGGGCGTTTGGTATTTGCTGTGGAAATGGAGGCTGGTTAATTGTCAAGCTAAACAGACAAGTTGGTCTGCAACAGGCAAGTTAGCGGCCCACTAGTGCCACCCCGTTTGCCCTCAGTGGGAGTTTGTTGCACTTTTTATTAGCAACCACACTCACGGTCTGAGGGTATTGTCATGTTAACTATCGTATTTTCAGGAACAAAATAAAAAATCAATTAACACTCATTACTTTCTTGGTGTTCTGAATTTCCAAAAACCTAAAGATCCGGCTAAATACTTCTTTTAACTATACTTCTTTTAACAAACCTAACTTCTGACTCTTTTACTTGAATAATAGATAAAAAAAAACGAAAACGTTAAATACTATTTCTTAATGTAGTGAAGTACAATTCCAGTAGGGGGTGCTATGATTCTACTTGCTGTTTCCATATATGGGTGTATTCCGGCTTATACGCTACATGTACATACCATGTTATTGCATTTAATTTAAATAATTTTTATTTCTTTCAGCGTTATTTAGCCACTACTGGTGTTATTTATATATTTAAATTCGGTTGCACGTGACGTGAGGTAGAAGAGCAGCTTGTTATTTAGCAACTGTTAAGTGTCGCATTTTGACTATTGTATCTTTGTTTCTGTAATTTAGCCTATATGCATGTCTGCCTCCAGAACCATTATTTAAAAAAAGAAAATAGAACACAATGCAGACACCACATATGCACCGCTACATAAAGACGACACATTTCCATTTATTTGTGATTGCCCCTGACTTGAAATGATACTTCTATATACGTGCATGTTTGAAATATGTGCATATAAGCACCCCCTAAGTGTAAATATGATAGTTTAAATAAAGCTAAATGTATCCTTCAGACAGACTGCTGACGATCCCTAAACATTCAACTTTACCTTTCTGTAATTACATTAAATTGGATGCTTCTTCACTAGCATCACTTTTCTTGCTCATGGTCTCTAAGAAAGACATTTTTCTCTTGACATTCCATACCTGAAGAATATATGTATACCTGAATTAGTTCTTGCTGTCCTAAATCCCATTTCTTAATGCCATTGTCACGGGATCCGCTGAAGAGAATGTCACCGTGTACAGCAAGGCACTCGATGCCGTCGTAATGAGGCGGCTCAAAGTTGTGAGCAGGCCCGATGTTGCCCTGAGCTCCCTCCACAATGTCAAAAATCTACCCAGGGATGGCAAAAAAAAAAAAAACAGCATTAACATCTATACATCTACAGAACAAAAGAAAAAAAGCTGACCTTCACGTAATGGTCTTTGGATCCAGTGATCACCTGATCCTTGCCTCCACCAGAACACCCCACTGTAAGACACATGACTGAACCGATATGTCCGGTTAGCTTTCCCGTAGATTGCATTCTGTAAAAATAACCATATAAATAGATTGGTTTGGCAATAGAATTGATGTCTACCTGGTTCAGAATTAATTAATGAAAAAAGTTGAATAAATATGAGCTGAGAGCGAGACGTTCACCTGTTGAGATCCCAGGTGCGAACTGTGTTGCCTGCAGCCGCATACAACACGGATCCAGAAGGATTAAGGGCCATTTGGTTGATCTGATACTCGCCCTGGGCTGTGGTGATGGTGCGGGTGGTCTGGCCCGAGCAGGCATCTCCTGAGATTACTTGACCTGAAGACCTATGAATGAGTGAGCGACAGGCTGTTACAACTGCACATTCAGTCGCCGACACACCAAACAGAAAACGTGATTCATCAGACACACTCACGTGAATGTGCGGACACACTTGGCCGAGTCACGGATGTCCCATACTTTGATGAATGAGGTGGAGACGGTGAATACTAGGCCAGAGGAGCTGCAGTATTTGACAGACACTACGTTGTTGGGATGACCCCTCAGACTCACGATTTCCTGCCCTGTCTCCAGGTTCCACATCTTGCAGGTTCGGTCTGACCAGAAAAGAAGTGTGCAGTTGTGAATACACTGTTCTCTGTATACAATAACTGCAGTTTGTCATGGAGACAATTGACCTATGAAAAACTGGGGGGAAAATATTATTTTTTACATTTTGTATACAGGCATGTCTTTAAATGTACTGTTACTTTAACGCTTTGATGTCCCAGTGTTGTACTTCTGAAAACACACCTACACACACACGAAGGTTAGTGAGAATCTTACAACATTTGTGATTCTCTTAACAAAAGTCTGTAAACTTGGTCAAAATGTACACATTTATTCTTTTTACTTTTTAATTTTAAAAACAATTAAAACAATAACCTTGTAGTAATGTCATTCCTAATGTATAATGCATGAAATGCAATTAAACTATAATTAACTGATTATATATAACTGATATCTAATTATAGAGTTATATAAGGGGCCGTTGTATCACTTATGCTATGCACATTTCCTACACTGTTTCACTGTAAAACAAAAATACTGAGGTTTCAAAAACAATTCCAACTACTTTTTTTTTTTATCTTAGTGTGTCACTATAGATGTAAAGATATTAGTTTGAGCTGTCATTGGTGAATGGTTTAGACACTAGACTAGATCATCAAATAAGAATAAAGTGTTGTGCATTACCTTTAGAACCAGTAAAGAGCAGCTCGTCTGTGGCATCTAGGCAGAGAACCGGTTTAGTGTGACCCTCGGCCATTGCCACACACTGCAGAGGGGCTGTCCGGACCCCCTTCAGCCCACCGAATGGAGTGATTGCACCTCTACGCAAAGACACGGAACGGTTTAGTAAAAGAACAAGGATTAAAAACACTGTTGAAAGAACCACAAAGGTGGAGGAAGCTAGATTAAACAATCCAACAACTATCATCTGTCCAGACCAAACCGCCTAAAACTCTCACGGTTCTCCCCCAAAGTTATTGAAGTAGAATAATGGATTTCTCCTGAGTCTCTCCTGAGAAACATCCTTTCTATAAAACACCTCTTATACTGTTCCCCCAGTTCAGTGACCAACCAGACAAACCAAATCCATAAAAACTTCGAACTTCCGGGGAGATGTTAGTTGAGGTCAGTGAGTGAAGTTTGATTTCAAATCTTTCAAAACAGATTCATGTCGTCTCTCGGTTTGATTGAAAGTTCTGTGAGTGGTCCTGACTTCTTACTACTGACCATAAACTTGCTCATCACGTGACAATGAATTACGATGACGAGTGTGTTTGTGAGTTTTGGCCGCTAGTGGTTCCTCAAGTTGAGAGCTGCTGTGAGGTTCATTTGGTCACTAGAAACCCTAATAAAATGCGTGTTCTGCTTCTAACTCATCTGTGATTAGTGAACACACACACCTGGAGCAGTGGGCTGCCAGTAACACATTGAACTCTGTTGTTCCCTCAAGAACTCATCAGTTATTTTAGGAACCAGCAACTTTCTGAAGTCCATATTGTCCATAAATGTGAATTGCAATTAAAAGTGCAATTAAAAACGTTTCACTTTCTATCGTCTCGGATTATGCTTAGAAATTTGGGGTTCACTATATGATCTCAGAGTTTTGCGGAACCCTGTCAGTTGATATCAAGAATTCCCAAACAACTTCCAAAAGCCCTAGACATAGATGACCACTGATGCTACTCATTCTAAACCAAAAGAAACACTTGGTTTACTCAAAGAATCTGCAAAACGATGCATTTTAAGATAAAGACTTGGTGATATCATCATTTCGTAATTACAAGATCCCTTGTGTTTTAAAACACAACACTGACTGCTTATGGAAACTGTCCAGCTGATTCTTTATAAGTCAAGCTGGTGCGTTTGGAACAATTGGAAAAAAAAAATTACCAAAAAAAAATTAAAACAATATTACTAACTATATCAAAGATTAATTTATCTCAGACATGCTTGCCGTCAAACAACATACCTGACATGTTTTGACTGCAGACTTCAGTCTTCTTCAGAGGCGTCAATGAAGAAGATGGAAGTCAGCCGTCGAAACATGATAAATATGTCTGAGATAAATTAACATTTGATATAATTTAAAAAAATTAGACAATACGAACGTGATTAATTTAATATTTCTAACTAAATTATGTTTTGGTAACACATTTTAATGAACGGTTTAACAAATTGTTACATTTAAGAAATCCCCATTAACCCGCAAATCTAACCACAGGAGTTGAAAGAGAAGACTGTAGAGTAACAGTAATCTATAAAATAAAATGATACTTTTTCCCTGATTTTAAATAGTTTGTGTTGCTCATGGTCCTTTTTAAAAACTGTTACTGTAAAAAAAAAAAATCTGTACTGACATTAAATATACGTGACAGGCACTGGCAGCAGAGATTCTAATTCCTGATGGACAGCAGCTCTTGGCTAAACAAGTGTTTCCATCAAAAGAAATAAAGTGTGTGTGAATTAAACAGTAAAGCACATTTCAAAACTCAACAGACTCTTAGAAGTCGCCACAGCAATATCACTTCCCCACTGATCCCTTATCTCGTCTCGTCGCGGTTTGATATCACCATCTTCACCCTTGAGCAGAGCAGAAAGCGAGACGCCATCTCAGCTCATTACACAATCCTTACATGGAAAACCACACAGTCGCTTTACTGAAAATCAAATCAAAGCTCCAATCCAAAAAGGTACAGAAAAAAAAAAACAAATGAAAAAAAAAAAAAAAAAGAATCACTTTATTTTGGTCTCAAATTTAGCTGGCAAGGAATCTTCGCAACCCGGTCTGAAGCTGCCAATTAGCTGGCATACATTGGCAACCTGGCTGCGCTAAACAAGCTTTCCCGCCCCTAAAAAAATAATGAGCTCTACCCCTTCATGCTGACAGCGTTCCGGACAAGCCCGGTCTCGGTACGGTCTTTCCCATCGGCCGAGTGAGACGGAAATGAAGCTGGAGTTTCGGGATGAAGGGGAAATTGGTCTCCTGTGGGCCGAGATCTGTCTCTGTCCGGCTCAGCGTCTGTGAAGTCCTAATGATGGTGGAGCCGTCAAAGCCTCTGTGCAGGCGCCGTCGCAGCGAGGTGACAAGAGGATGGCTGATTAAAGTGGAAACTGGGACATCTACTCTCCGAGGACAGATGAAACGCGAGAGGCTGCTGTTGGCACATTTGCACTTTCTAAAGTGTGTGTGAGTGTGTGTTGGAAGGAACTCTTGGGGCGGACAGGAACAGGAATCAATAGTGATCACGTTTCGGACGTTACGCCGCGTGATGGGGTTAAACACTGCTGGAGTTGGATTCCGAAAGTCTGGTTATGGGTTTGATGAAAGCGAGTCTTTTCATCCGTGTGCAAGTGAACACCTGGTTGCGGAGAAGCCCACTATCAAAGAGACCACCTCCTCTGTGTGATCTTCTTTTTTCCAGATCGAGCTTTTATCTTCCAGAAGATTTTTATTTAGATGTTACTACAGGTTTTGAGTCCATATCTTTGGCGCACACACACACATATGGTTTGTGGGTGCGTGTATATGTATTATATAGGTTTGTATGTACTGTATGTGCAGGCGTTTATATCAAAGTGGGCACCTATGAGCACTTGTGCCGACCTTTGCTTGGGCCCCACAATGTTGAAGATCAAGATGGGACTTTAGCTTAGAAGTAAGAATTGAGTTTATGTTAAAGTTAGAGTTGTGGAGGGCTGTTTTGATAGTTGGGGTCAGTGGAGTGGGATGAAATGTGTGTAAGTCAATGGTGGGACCCCACTATGACATAAAGGTATAAATGTGGGTGTATGTGGGTGCAAATATAGAATCTAAATTAAACGTTGTATAGAACGTTATTAACACTGCCGTTAAATAATTAAATTAAAAAGCAGTATTAAATAACGCTTCATGTATACAAACAATGCAACCTGGACAGTAGAATACATACGGCTAAAAAACTTCTACACACATTGTCTCCATACAGATTAGACATGCAAATCCTTAAAACAAAAAAATGTGAAACAAACTCAAAACCACAGCAAATAATTCTTTCCAACAACCAAACCTTCATGCAGCACATAACTGAAGAGTGAGCACATGGTTCTAGACACTTCCACCGTGTGGAGAAACACATCAGACACTCTAGGCAAATCAAGGTGTGTGAAATGGGGATGGGGGGTACGAGGGTCTCCAAGTCTACTCAATGGAGTAGACTAAGAGCATTAAGGAAGTGATATAGCATATATATAGATCTATATAGATATCGAAGCTCTGCGGTTCCTAGAAATAAACAAGGAGAATAAACATCTGCAAAAAAAGTTCCAAGATTCAATCCAGAAAATAAAAATAGAACGATGAATGTTCAATTATTATATACAATAAATATATACTGTATATCTTATCTATGTAAATATATATTTTTAAACTCTAAAAAATCTATTATCGATATTTAAACCAATTCCAACAACTTACACAGTTTTCAATCATTACACCGAGAATTTCAATCATTTCATTATAGTTTTCTTTTATTACTTTTTCTTTTATTGTGCAAAAACCATGTATTATGTGGTATTAAAAGTTGCTTATTTTACTAAAACCTTCAGAAACCACATAACACTTCAAACGTTTCAGTGATAATTGCTAGCAGCCAAGCGCAAATGATTTTTTCTTATTCAAAAGAAGTTTTTTGTGCTGCTTGTTTTTTTTGTTTTTTTTTTTTTACCAGCTCCTTCCCAAAGGCTTAACACTAGACCGGTCAATGTAACGATTGTGTATCCCAAGTTGACATTTCACAAAGTACAGTCTGCTCAAATGTCAACTTTTCAAAAGAAAAAAAAAATCCAAATGATGCTATCTATCAGAGAATTAAAGCCATTCAAAGCTGCTTGTTAAAGTTCATTCAGTTTTTACAGATCTCAGGGAACAGGATGGACATGAAAAGCAGCGTGCATGCTTACTGTGCTCACACCAGCTCAGAACAGACAGAAATCTCTACCTGAACACCTCCGAGAGAGAGGAGTCGCTGTCGTCCGACCTGAAGGACACAACGGCAGTTGGGTTAGGGAGAGGTGGAAAGAGTCAGTGGAAAACAGAAGGAGAAGGAAGCAGGCGGAGGAAGAAGGTCTGGAGCAGAAGGGAAGGAGTTAATGTCGGGAATATTGGTTACTGAGAGAAGACGGAACAGTGACAGGACGTGCCCACTCCATATTTTGGAACCAATTTTTTATAATAATAAAAAAAAAAAACACAATCAGCATGTTTATCACAACACCTCTTGTTGTTCACAGTTCAACTATTATTTACAGTTAAAAAACTCAACAAATTATAACATGGGATTAGAAGAAATAATTACAAGAATATTATTTGTCAGAAGGCATTATGGTCTTTTTTCATCTAGAGCAAGAACAGTCAAGAGACAAGACTTTCAATGGAATAATGAGGGTCAGATCGACTACACCTCATCAAATTTCAAATCTACGTGTGATGACGTTTAATGAGAATTCAAAACAATTGTTCGAATCCATATAAAAACTCTCAGAATAACTGGTCAGGCTGAATGACGTGTCAGGGATTATTAATATTACTACCGTACATGAAACTAACATTCTGATTCCAACAGTTGTAGGTTTAGTGTTGTCTGGATTCATCAGGGTCTGGTGGTCTTCGTGTTACCACCGCAGGGACTGATCAGTAATTAACTGGTGATTAGTGCCGCTGGTTGAAATAATTGAAACTAAACTCATTGGCTTACACACTCAAGCCTAAGAAGCGGCTGATGGCAGACAGATATTCATAATACACATACATACAGAACATCTGGTCTTGGTGCACAAACAAATCAGTTAATCAGCAAAACAATCGTACAACAATTAGCTTCAAATTTTCACATTTGCTCATTTTATAAACCTATGCAAAACTTCAGCAAAACATTCTAATAGATTTGATCAAATGTGCATTTCCAGCTTTTGGTGTAAGTTATTTTGTTATAAATAATGTCTTGTTGGTAATGAATGTCAAAGCTAGATATTGCAACCTAGTCCGTTTTGTTTCAAATCAGATTAATGACGTGAGAAAGAACTGTTACAGTAATTTAACATGGACCAAGATCAGGATTTACACAAACCATTAAAGCATATGTGTATCGGTATTTATTGGCTAGCGATATGAAGCGCTAATGAAGTGCTCACACAAACTGCAGATCCCATAATGCACTGCTGTAGCTGTCGTGCCTTACAGTAGACATTGCCTTAGAGAAATAATAATTGTATCATCTGCAGAATTTGCTTAAAAGCGCATTGTACATTTAGTTTTTTTTATATTTATTGTCTGTTACAGCATGTTATTTTTGTATAATTTTGACAGGATTTATTCTTTTAGAGGAGAAATATTTTAAGCTAAAGTTCAAATTGACTTATCCTGAAAAAATATTCCGGTCTGTTTTTATTCATAGTATAGCTAAGAAAATATTTCGTTTCAGTATTATTTGTATTTCATGCTACTTCTCTTGGCTTCTGATACCAAATGTAAATCTCATTGATCAAGAGTAAACGCAGCTATTGATCGAAGAAGCAAATTATTGAGAATGTGTAAATGATAAGCTTCGATGGTCAGCTGCATGTTAATATGCTAGTGTGTGTGATGCGGTAACGGAGCAAACAGCACTAATCATGGTGATTTAGAATGAAGGACTGCAGAAATAAATGTGGCTGATCACTAGGCTACAAACCTCATTAACACCAGCCTAAGCGCTGCCAGCACAACGCTGGAAATTATATTAAAAAATCCTCCAATAAGGTACAGTATGTCATTTTCATTCACACACACACACACACGCACGCACGCACGCACACACACACACACACACACACACACACACACACACACACACACAGCAATATCCATGGGGCTGGAGAAATAATGAGATAAATCTCTGACAAGGGCATCAAGTGACTAATTTAGATCTCTATGGCATTATCAGACACTGCTGATTCAATTCTAGAAGTAAAGTGCAAACAAAACCAATCTTCAGAGGGTGAAATAATTGGTTATCCCACCCTAATGTGCCCACTTGTGGTGTTCTAATGAGAATTCACAGGAGCTGTAGTTTCTGCTGTCAGCTTTGAGTTATATCAAGGGCTCCGTTGCAATTAGAGATCAATAGTTGGTGTGGTGCATGCAGGGTTAAAACTCAAATACCGGACTCATGCACTGAAAACTGTCAGAGCCGTTTGATGACGGAATGCTTCAGAATAAACGCAGGAGCATTAAGCCGAGCTCGAGGCAGGATTATTCAGTACGGTATATTACCGGACGCACACGTGACTACAGTACTTACTTGTCGAGGGCCGAGCCTTGGCTCTGGTTGCTGGTCAGACGAGAAAACACGTTGCGGTCATTACGTGTCCGTAAAGGAGGTGAAGAAGGAGGAGTGTAGCTCACATCAGGACTCCTGGCAGCAAAAAAAAAAAAAATCTCACAGATTATTCCAGTTTATTCCGTATATCATGACAGATACAGTTACTAATGTGTCAGGAGTTAATAATGTGCTTGCAGAACAATGACACACGTTCAGCGCACTGTAACTGTGACTTTCAAGTTTAAATTGTTCACGGTCAAGCTCAAATCTCAATTTATTTGTGTGTTGAATCATTTTTCCAAATGAAAACAAGTTAAAATCACCCATAAATCCTTTCCAACTATGAAACATTCAATTTGTTATGTGTAATAAGGGTAAAAAAGTAAAAAAAAAAAA
>CM051493.1:35476463-35488661 GCA_028031935.1 Paedocypris micromegethes
AAAAAAAAAAAACTTACCATTTTAGATGTATTCATATTTTCATAAAAAATAATTTTTAAGACACTAATATTTTTAAGAATTTATCAATTTAAATGTTTTATTGTAATGACATGACAGATTGAATTTCTCTTAGATGAGACGAACTGGTCTGCTGACAGTAGGAGGAAAATAACTTACAACAATGCCTTCGTTTTAACACATTGGTGCTGACTTAAATGAACGTGTCCAAAAAGGTCGGTTTCATTCTCACTTTCAGAACTTTCTGGGAACGAATTACACACTTGTCATTGAAAAGTGCGATTGCACAGGCTTGGTGGACAGTCTGTAACTTTACAATTATTGTTACGTCTTTGGCTGGCGCTAAAAAAAATCTCAGCCTCACCTTCTGCTTCAATATTGCAAAAAATTAAAAAGAAAGTTAATTTGCAAAACACAAAGGCACAACCTCAGTGTTTAAGCTGTGTGAGGTGGGAGAGTGAAGAATAACAAGTTGAAAACTATGGGGCTTATCTTCATATAAACCATGTCTTCATTATTGTTTGCATTTCAAACCAAATAAGTAATCATTAACAGGTCGTGAGTCAAAGTAGCAGTGTTTAACACCGACTAAAAATTGCATGAATCCTAATGACAAAAAAAATGTACCAGTTACACATTTTGAGTCATGTCAAATAACAAGAAGTGCAATCGATTTTACAGAATACTTTAAAAGACTTTTATATAATGAAGGTACCTGTATGGTTGGCCTCTGTCATATGACTGTCTCCGTGTAAAGGGAGATGGATCAGAAACCCTGGATTGTCTCGGGCTGAAAACAAGGACAAATAACCTCTGATGTAAAAATAACATATATAGTAATGTAGTAGCATCATGTGTGAACTCACAAAGTGTGTCCTCTGACTGGAAGGCTGATGGTTCGAGACACTTGCTCTCGGGAATAAGGCTCTTTGAGTAGCAGGCCATTCTCGTTGATCTCAGACAAAGAGGCTAAAGACTTTGTGATATTCTTAGTGGTGGCGTCAAATATTGGGCCCAAGTACTCGGCTGACACGGCCTTCATCTGTACCGAGAGCCGAGGTTCCACCTGCAGAAAGAGTCCAAACATTACTAAGATGCTACACTGCCACCTGGTGGAGATTCAGTTTTTACTCCTGCTGATCAATTTCGCAATACCTTTAACTTAAAGTCATCCTGACTCACAGATAATTTCATCTGGGAAAAACTGAAGCAGGAAAACAAAGAATATGAACGTTAGATGAACAATAAGTGACTTTGTAATCCTTATATTCAGTGAACATACCTGCCCTCTGACGCCTGACTGAACTCCGACGGCTCTTCGTCTGTGCTTGCGTAGCCATTCTCTGTCGAAAGCATTACACAAACAATTAGTGATATTTTAAATTAATTCTTAATATTAAAAAACAAATGCAGATTTCCGTGATGCTTCACCTTGTTGGACATTGTGGATAAGAGCCTGTAGTTCGGGGATACACTCTGCTTTTTCCTTCAGAGCGTCCAGGATCATGTGATTGTGAGATGAGCCGATGACGTCCGTCTGTCTCAGCTGACCCTCCAGCAGCCGAATCTGGGCTTCTTTCTGAGCCACTTGCAAACCCTTCACAAAAATCTGCATATGTTGATTTTGTACGAGCAATTCAGTTTATCGTAGTCACATACGCTCTCTGTGAGTTTGTGGCTTCGGTTCTCAGGGAAGAAATGACGCATCAATGGAATCTGTTGGTTATTTTTTTGGTCATAGATGCATCAATGGAATCTGTTGGTTATTTGTTTTTTTTTTTTGCCAAATTACAATGGTTATTTATACTTCTATTCGGTTATACATTAAAAGACTCTTTTTGCATTTCCAGTTTTTATCAGTACGGTACTTGAGTAAATGGACTTTGTAACTTTTGTATTTTTAGCTACTATGTACTTGTACTGAGTATCAAAAATATAAATAACTCTCTACTTGCCTACATTTGTGATTGAGTGTCTGTACTCTTCACTCCTCTACATTTGATTGGACACTTACCGTTGCTTGTAACATTGTGATTGTGCACATTTTTTTCTACTTTCTTGGGCATACGAGGTAATATCGCCATCAGCAGGCTGCTGAAGTACCGGATTTTGAGCTAAATCACGTGAATTTCGTGGTTGCACTTTGCATATTTGAGTTTGACTGACTTTTTGTTTTATTCATCTATTTTGTTCTGCCATTTTGAACCATTGAGGTGTTAAAATTTCATTTCTATATTAGAAACTAAAATCTCAAAATAATGTCTCATTTTTCACATTTATTGTTTTTTTTTTTTTATCTAAATTCAGCACAAGCAAAATACTCAAGTTCTTTTAAAATCGTATACTTTACAACTTTTACTTCTGTTCTTAAGATGTTACTTAAATCTTCTTTCCATGAGAAATTCACAGCCAATTCAAGTTTGACTCACTGAAACAAATGATTTGTGCCAGTGAAATAAGCAAACAAAACCCTTTATATTTACTCAAATTCTGACATTTGCAGATGTACAATCACCTTATCAATCGAGGCTTTGAGGAAGAAGTCCAGGAGAGATCGAGCTTCAGCCAGCGAGCACGAGCTGATAACCACCGACGTGTCGACTGAATCCAGCTCATCCTACATTAACACACACGCTTCGTCTTATTATTGACAGATAGTGTCAGCTCTCAACACAGGGACGCGTCCTTTACCTTCGTCTCCTCTATTTGAACAATGGTGGCTTGGCAATCTGACAGGCTGTCACTGATGTAGTCAATGTTGGCGTTGAGAACTTCAATCTCCTCATTCATTTCGTGAAGGACCCTCTCGTCTTCGTCTTCTCCAAAGCCTTCATTTAGCAGCTTTTCTCTTTTACGCAGCAGAGCCTCTTGCTGCATCGACAGCTCTTCACGTTTCTGAAGTGCCAAGTCAACAAATGCAGTGAATAAAGCGTAAACAACCATAAAAAGCAGGCGATGTTCACAACAATACCTATGCATTAATAACACTTTAGTGCAGCGTTGCCCAGCTTTTCATAGTATAGAACAACCATTGTAGAATTAAAAAAATAATAAAAAAAAAAAAATTGTTGAAAAGAAAAGAAAAAAAGTGGTGAATCTGACTCGCCATCCGATGGTCATTTTATAATTTGTTCTTATTCTATGAATTTGTTCTTATAAAATTAACATTTGTTCATACCTCCTTCATCCAAATGTTATTACTAAATATGTGTGCAAATATATAAATAAGTTATTTATATAATAATTGACGGGCAGGATATGGCCCATGGGCCGCAGGTTGGGCATCATGCTTTAGTGAGTTCAATCGTTTATTTATGGACTACATAATTATGCATTCTAGCACACATTTTTGCTAAAAAAAAAAATTAGTGCTACAAAAAAAAAAAAAAAAAATCACCTTTATCAGTCGATCCATGTCAGCTTCTACATTCGTGATGGTCATTCGCTGCATGACGATATCCATGATTCTTCTCTCTAACGACTGCCACTTCTGACGCGCCGTCTTTGAGAAAGTTTTGTTCGGACTCTTCCTCTGAAACTTTTTACTGCACAAAAAATAATATTCAACGGCTTTAACGTTAAATAAACAACCAAAAATATATGCACATGATTTACCTTGATGGGTTGGCTTTTCTATGGCTTTCTCCTTCCCCTAGGTAGCCATTTAGCTTGGTGTTCCAGTGTTTTATGATGCTGGACACGGAGCGAGCAGACTCGGGTTCGGAGGTGGACGTACTGGTGGACAGCTCTGCTCCTGAGTCCGCACTGGTGATTCTGCGGGCCACGCGTCCAGCCACTCGCTCTGACATGGGCTTGGCCAGTCGTCGCAGAGCTGTCACTTCTTGAGTTTTGCGCCGCAACACAATCTCCTGCTGCCGCTTCTGAGACTCCAGAGCATGGATTTGAAACTGTTGAGAGAAAGAAATATACAATTCCAAAAATAAAAACTAAAATGGCAAACATTTCCGTTTATTTATAACAACTTGAACTAAGAATAATATTAATAACAATGATTGTTATTATTATGAATAATTATAATTTTATTGTTGTGTATTTTCATAATTATAATTATTATATTCACACCTTTTCCTTCCTCTTTCCTATTTTCCTTCCTCCACTTATGTCCGTTTTATACGTGTTTCCATTTTTCATTGAATACATTTTAATATAATTTTTGTTTACAGTATATTGTTTATTATGAATGTTTGATGTATGTGTGATTTTCTGATGCAAATTTTCGATGCATTTTGTATTAGGATCTTAACTTTTTGTATCTATATTACGATTTCGTGGAGCTATTGATTTCCTATTCTGTTTGATTTGAGCTTTTTATAACCATCCTACTTTGGAACATTTGGGAAAAGTATTTCACTAGATGGTGTACTGTATAGGATTGTGTATCTGACTATTAAAACATTTAATTTGAAGGAATGTTGAACCATGAAAGTTGAGTTTTAAATTCAAACCTCCTGCCGCCGCTGCTCCTTCTTCAGTTGTGCAATTTCTCTGTTCTTTTTAGCATCAATCACTTTCCTCCTCTGCTGCTCCTCCTTCATCTGTTTCATCAGCACCACCTAAAAATAACCAGAAAGCACCAAATCCTGTGTCAGAGTTTTAAATTGGAAGGTCAAACCAGAGTTTGTGAGTAGAAAGACAGATAAATCATCCATAAATTAGATGGTAGAGATAATACACAAATCAGAAATTTTAATTGTGTAGATTGTAAGATTTGTAGTTTTGCACAGTGGGAGAAAAATGTATTATTTGAAATCCACAAGAAGCGCAACAATATGTGGAACGAACAAAATGACGCTGACTCGGGCTCAAGCTCTCGCTGTGAGGAGAAGTGATACCCGCTGCTTCATCGCTCCACATGCTTTTACACTAAAATAAATGTGTCAAAGTTGTACAGTTTTATGATATTTTAAATTTGTCACAGTTCAGACACAGTTGGGCAGAACAGACAATTTAACCTTTAAACAGCCGTTTTAGCTTTGACGTTTTAGCAGTACAATTTCAGCTTTGATGTTCCACTAAGATCATCTAATAAAACATTAATTGTTTGCTTTTTAAAAAGCTTTGGAAACGCTGTAAAACTAATGCAGAATTAGTTTGCTTGTTAATTTTATTTCATTTCAAAGCCCTTTTAACAGTTTCAAACTGTCTCAAAACAGCTGTTCAGTATTTCTGTATATTGTACAGAATATTAAAATATTTAATATTGTACAATATATTAAAATGTATTTATTTATTTTTATTTATATATAATTTATTTATATTTTATGTATTATTGTTGCTTATTTTACATCTATGTACGTAGATATTACATACACAGTAACCTTATGTAATATACGAAAGTATGTTGTATATTCAAAATTTCCTAGAAATTGTTTTGTCTTGGTTAGTTGGGGCTTTTTTTTCTTCTTCATTGCTTTGTTTGTACATTTCAGTTGTTGTTGTGCGTACAAATAAGAAAAAACATTAAAAAGATTTAATTAAAAAAACAGATATAATACTTACATAATATAAATATAATAAATACAAACAGAACCACGCAGTAAACAAGCAAATAGAAAACAATAGATAGGACAAAAAATTCTGCCAAATTTACTTCCAATATTGATATTAAATGATTATGCTTAAAAAGCAAATTAACTTTTCTTTTTTATTATTATTTTTGATTAAAAAATTTTTATCTATTGTTTACAAATGTATTTACAGTTGTGTATACTTTTATTCAAACCTTTCCAAAGGTTTATCTGTCTTTCTAGATTATTCTTTCTAGACTTTCTAGATCTAATCTCTTTCAAGATTATTCTGTGCCTATTTAGATAAAACTAAATGACATATTGGGAATAGAGCAAAGGGTAAATTCCAAACGCTTTCAAAGAAATTTATAATTTCAGTTTGGAACTAAGTTCATTGTATCAATTCTTATATAGTTTAGTATGAGTGCACAGACAGCATTTATTATTTGCAGCCTGATTAATGAAGGGCAAGTTAAAGTTTCAAAATTCACGTAGGTTGAATTACACACGTCTCAGTGATTTATTCTCAGTCTCAGTCATTATTTGCCTTTTTGGCGAAACATAGCTTATGTTTTGTTCTCCAAACATCCACAGTGACACGGCTCTTGAGCTCTCACCTTAGCTTTCTTCATTTCCGCCACTTCGGACTGCAGCTTCTTCAGTTCTCTCTCGTAGCGGCCCTGGTTCTTCAGAAGACGAGCGTGCTCCTTCTGGGCAGCCTGCAGCTTCAGCAAGTCCCTGTTCATCTCCTTCAGACGCTTTTCATAGTCCGATTTCACCTTATTGGCTTTCTCTTCTGTGTAGTTCTCCATAGACACTACATAAACAGAAAAAAACACAAAGAGTAAAAAGCCTATTGAGATATACATGCTTTTACAATTCCTGATTTTAGGTCAGGGTAATCAAACTGCACGGGGGGCTAAAATTCAAAGTCAGGGGCCAAACAAGATAAACATTCATATAATACACTAAAACCAATCATTTATTGAACAAAAACATATAAAAACAGACAGGAATATTCCAGTATAAATAAGACTAATTAAAAAAAAAAACTTCAAAAATGTTGTCCTCCATGAAAAATATTTTGTAATTATACCAGTTAAAATATGAACATGCTGCTAAAAAAATTAATACATATAAAATAGTGCTTTTAAGCAAATGTTACAAATTATATTATAAGGCATGGCTGCTAAAACAGTGCATTTGTGTGCAGAGAGAGTGTGTGTGTGTGTGTGTGTGTGTGTGTGTGTGTGTGTGTGTGTGTGTGCGTGTGTGTGTTTATTCTCAGCGGTTTTCATCGCTATATATAATAACAGATCCACATCAAATATTCTAAGTAAAAAATCTGGACTATAGAATAACAGATGCAAATATCATGACAGGGTTTGAAACACAAATGGTGCAGATGCTCACTGAGGTTTTGCAGCACGCGGTCTCTCTCAAGCTGTGTGTCTCTTATCTTGTTTTGAAGCAGAATGAGTTTTTCTTCGTACTGGCTCTTCAGCGTAAGAAGACGCCGCTGGCTGTTCTCTAGTTCATCGATGAGTCGCTGCTTGATTTCAATCTCGCACGTCAGATCTGCAAGGTCGGCCTGGAGGTTCACTAGGACACGCAGAGATACTGTTCAGACGTCTAGAGAAATGCAAGATTTGGAAACAAAAAACCTTTCTCGTCTGAATCTTTTTGTACCTTTCTCGTCTGAATCAGAATCAGAGTCCACCAGACTCTCATCACTGTCAAACTCCTCTTCTTCTCTGGGTTCCTCTTCCTCAGCCTCATCCTCATCACAGCCACTCTCCTCATGGTCGTCCTCCTGAAGTGAGTACATTCCATCCTGCGAAAGATAGAGGGGTCATAAATAATAACTTTGTTTTTCTTCACAAAGATAATTCTCATCTTAAAAAATATTTTTATCATGGTATTTTTAAAAGTAAAAAGAAAAGTAAAAAATAATCTGCAGCTATATCATAATTTTAAAAAGCCTATAAGAACAACTATTTACACCAAAACTTTGAATAATAAATAACATTAGAACTTGAATTAATTATTATCATCGACTGCACAAAAATAAATAATACTTATAATTTTTCAAATTTTTATAAATCGTTCAATACAACACTTTGTTTTTAAATTTACTTCCATTATTTTCTTTATTTTTTTTATTCCATAAAGCATTAGTATACACAAATTGAATATGGAAAAATATTAGATATTAAATTCATCTTTATTTTATGGACTTTAAATACTGAGTGAAAAAGGCTGTACATTTGTAGACAGATATCTGACAGATAAGACATTTGAACAAAAACGAATATATATATATTTTTTTTGTTGCCGCTCTCACCTCCTCAGGTTCATTATCAGAATCTCCATCTCCATTTTCTCGTCTCTCTTCATTTTCCCTGCTTAGTTCGTTTTCATTACTTTCTCCATTTTCCTGGGAATGAAGTTTCGGTTTCTTCTTCAGTCCCTTTTCTGCCCCAGGACTAAAAATAAAGGGTTATAGTATCATTAGAAAAATCAATCAATAAATGAAAAAATATCCAAAGTCATCCTTTGGTTTGTTTGAAAAAAAAAATGCATTAGCAGCAAAAATATTAATTTAACTGATTATTACATCTTCTTTTACTCCAACAGCCACATTAACGCTCTTCTGAAGACCAGAACCACGTTGATATTCAAAGGTTGGAATGTCAGTGCCGCTTGAGATGTTTAGGTAACATACATTTGAGGATAAATCTAATTGTTTCATCAGAAACATTTCTCTACTATATTCCAACAGATACAGGAGCAGACTCCTTGACTCCTACGTACAGTACATACACATTTTATTTGTTTTTTTTTTTTCATTTATTTATTATGATGACATTATATTATTATGTATTTTATAGCCACCTTTTTCTGGTCTGATTCCGCTCTTTTTTCTTCAGCCTCTCCACATCTAGTTTGGCTTGCCGAATCACGTCTGTCATCTCTGCCTCAATAGAAACTGGAGTCGAATAGCCGAGGCAAAGTGATTGAGTCGGGTGAGCGACTGGGAAAGCAGATCGTGAGGAGAGTCGATTTAAACTCCGTCTCAGAGACTCATTCATGGCTTCACTTTCTAGCAGCTTCGACCTACAGTAAAATGGAAACAAACAGAGTTCTTCACGCGTCCAACGTGCAAATACGTTAAACTGACATCTTACCTTAGCTCCTCGATTTCTCGAATGTAGTTTTGTATTAGAATTCCAATCTCCTCATTCGTTTCACCTGTCCGTCAAAAAAAAAGACAAAATTGTGTCAAGTGCAAAACATGGCATCTCGTACCACTTTTATGCTGATGACAGCCAAATGTATTTACCTTTAAAAAAGGAAAATGCCTACTCTGCAAATCAACTTCTACACTGCATTGATGAAGTAAAGGCTTGGATGTCTTTTAACTTCCTTCATTTTAACGACAAAAAAACTGAGGTTCTGTTGTTCGGTCCAAATGACGCCTCTAAGGTTCAGGTTGACCTGGGACTTTTAAACACTTTTGTCAAAACAACAGCAACAAACCTGGGGGTGAGACTAGACAGTGATCTCAAGCTGGACGCTCAAATTAGTTCAGTGGTCAAGCTAAGTTTTTATCACCTAAGACAGCAGGCCAAAGTTAAACCATTTCTTTCACGGGATCACTTTGAAATTTTAATCCATGCTTTTATCACTACTCGATTAGATTACTGCAACGCTCTTTATTATGGTCTGAGCCAGAAATCACTGTCCCGACTGCAACTAGTCCAAAATGCTGCTGCCCGGCTTTTAACTGGCACTAAAAGACGAGGGCACATCACACCAACCCTAGCAGCACTTCACTGGTTACCGATCCGTTTTTGAGTAGATTTTAAAATAGTTTTATTTGTTTTTAAGTGTCTACATGGTTCTGCTCCTAAGTATCTGACTGACCTTCTCCAGCCTTATACCCCATCACGCTGCCTTAGGTCAGCAGACCACTCGCTCTTGGTGGTGCCTAAGACTAAGAGAAAACTTAGGGGTGATCGAGCGTTTTCTGTTGTGGGCCCAAAGCTGTGGAATGAGCTGCCGGTGAGCATTAGACACACAGACTCTCTTCCGGTTTTTAAATCTCTCTTAAAAACACATTATTTTTCCTTGGCATTTTAACCGGTATGAGTTGTTGGCTTTTACTGTTTTATTGATCTTAATTGTTTTGAATATTTTATTGATTTCTGTGTTTTTATATCAACATACTGAATTTGATGGTTTTATTGTTCATGTACAGCACTTTGGCCAACACTTGTTGTTTTTAAGGTGCTTTAAAAATAAAGCTGAATTGAATTGAATTGAAAAAGTGAATTTGACTACACACACAAACTTTGAAAAAAACGTCATAACAAAAAACAGTAATACTCAATCCAACCACTAGAGGTCTCACCTGTCTTAGTAAGCAGCAGATTAACCCCATTAGTGAGTAATTGGGTGACTCGAGTGTTGAGGTGGTCGATGGTTTCCTGCATGGCTTTCACTCGCATCCGAAGGGTATCGTTCTCTTTTTGAAGCATCGAGTTTTCCTGAAACAAATCGCTGAAACCTTCTGATCCGTCATCCCCGACCACACGCTTTCCCTAAAAACAGAAAAGCAAATATATTCATAATTAGAAGGCTAGACATTTAACCCTTGTATGCCCCGTCTGATTTTCAGGGCATCGCGGCTAATTGCTAAGCACTTCCGACAGCAGTGTATTCTCCAGGGTTAGCGTGAAGTTCTGCTCTATTAACTCCGCTCATTAGCTCCTGCTCAAATTTCATGACATTAAAAGGAAGAAAAAACCGTGTTGGAATATATATTTACACTGCTGTAGCAAAGTCAAAAACACAATTTGTAATACGCATTATTAAGCATTGAAATGTCAGATTTTTCCTAATCGGTGTATATATGGATATATATATATATATGCAAATCAAATGTTTTTATGCAAATCCTCTTGGTTTTATCATAGGATTCTCGTTCATTTTTTGACCTGAACAATACGCCTACAACATTATTTCATGTGCTTTTTGGCTTCACCCTCCTCACCGCTTTATACTCCATGAGCTCCATCTGCAGGCGAGCGATTTCTGCTCGCAAGGCGCTGATCTGCTGACTCGTCTTGTCCTGGTTGACAATCACTTTGTTCTTGATGTTCCGCGCCCGGTTGGCGTATTTTAGCGTGTTTAAGGTCTCCATGAAGTCCCGGTCAGAGGGGCTCACACATGCGATCATCACTGTTCGACTAAACAAAGAAAGTGGAAAATTGTCAAAAGCAACCTCAATAAAAGACATTTGCATCCACACTGATCTGTAAAAAGCTGCTCTGTGTAATCTATGCTGTTTAGCTCGCTGTTCTCCACCAACACGTGTCATTGGTAGGACAAGCGACCGAACATTAAGCCCCCACACAGCTGGATGCAAATGCTGTGCTAGCATTCATTACCCTTCTTGACACAGTAACGTTACTGTGTATAACATTCACTCGCCTTGAGAACACAAACCGACTCACACAATCTGCATGTTAACGATAGTTCCGGTTAATCCAGACACGATCATTTGGCTCCATTAACCAGCCGGTCGAATTATACTACTTATACTACAAATTATACTTGTATAGGCGTATTCAAATTAATAAGATGAGACGTGCCCTACGTATGACATGAAAATGTCATGGTGACCTTTATTGTTCGAAACACATACGACTTGGTATGACGAACAAACACCACAACTACTGCTTGAACATTTGGCTTCAGTGTTTAAAGAATTTTAACAGTATCTTGATGTATTCTGGATGGATACGAAGGACAGACTGACGGACAGACAGTCAGATAAACAGACAGATAAATATACAGATTGACCGACCAACAGAGAGACATATAGACTGACTGACAGACCGGCTGAGACAGATAATCAGATAGACAAATAGACAGACACATCGACACAGAAAGTCAAATAATCAGACAGAAAGACAGATAGACAGACAGTCAGTCAGTCAGACAGACAGATTTGTTTGTTTTATCATATATTTTCATGTACAGTTACAGATTTTTATGATGACATATATACCGTGATCATATCAAAATAACTTGATATGAAAAAAATCATATCAAAATAACATAACATGGTTAACATGGTTCTGCCACATCATGGATTGTCATGAGTTGTCATCGTCAAAAAATCTGTCACAAAACTTTCTAACTAATGAGACCTAAAATGTATTTTCATGATGAACGTGTTTAGATGTATCCGTGTTAAGAGCAGTCAACGTGCCTTGTGTCTTGTCTGTCTTGTCTATATTAACAATTTAAATACCAGAAATACCAAGTTAGAGGTGTGGTAATAATGATAATAATGAACCATTTTTTTACTGTATGCAAAAAACAATAAAAAGTCAGAGGGAGGAACCCACAACAATGTCAAGATTATCTCCATAAAGCCTCTAATGGTAGCAAGAATTGAGGCTGGGCTCGGGTTGATCCACGGTAATTACATAGTTACGCCTGCAAGCATTTTACATGAAGGTTTTTCCTCATCAGGTAATTAACTTTTTTATCTTTTTTATTATTTTTTTAATAGTTTTTATAGAAATAGATAGTGTAACTATACACAATATATATATATATATATATATATATATATATA
>CM051493.1:35488676-35549290 GCA_028031935.1 Paedocypris micromegethes
TATATATATATGTAGATGTTTTATATATGAATATACTGCAGAAATAAAACTAAAGTAATAGTTATTCCAATGGCTGCATCACTGACTGCTAAGACAAGCATTTTTGTGTATTTCATAAAATAAATTGTGTGTGGGATAATTATTAATAGTACTTTTTCTTATGAGCTCAGAAACACTGTATTCCACATGGCTTCGTCTGCATGTTTTTACCACAACAGAGATGCTCAGAATTCACTTGGTGCTAATAGTTTTCACATGAGTTTTAGAAGGCCGTCTAACAACATGAGAAATATTCCACGTCAATGCGACGCTACCTGTTTCCTCCGAGCGAGTCCTGCAGCAGCCGAGTGAGTTTGGAGTCTCTGTAGGGAACATGTCCTGCCTTCTTACTCTGATCCCCCAGGGCACTGATCACGTTACCAAGGGCTAGCTGCAAACACACACACACCGCTATCGTAAACCAAAGGCTTTTCAATAGACCTTCTTACAAATGAACAACTAAGCTCTCAAAACAATAATTGCTTGTTCGGCTCAAAGCTCCGAGAACAAAGACGCTTCTCAGCTTAGTTCCAGTCAGATCATCACAGCTCTCTCACATAGTGATTATCTTTTTATACTGTACAAACAACACTTATTCAGGAAGCCGAGGTGAGCCATGTCACATAGATCATATTTACCGTAGAAAGTCTGTACATTTATTGTTCGTATCGATATGCAGGCGATGAAATACTGTATATCGGGCCCTATTCTGATTGGGTGTTCTGGTTCAGTCAGTTGTGATGTGCTGTACAGACATTTGTTCATTGTATTTTGCTTAAATAATATCTGCATCAAGTTATTACAATAATAATATGATCAATTTGAATCAATCAAGTCGCTGCTGGACAATAAAATATTTTACTTGTATTGTAATAAAGGTTAAATGTACCTGAAAAATATATAAAAACAATCAGATCATTTAATACAATAAGTGATTTCATCTTTGATTGTAAACTTCACATCACTGCTATTACTCACTGCGTTCATGTGCTGTCTAGTTTTACTCACAAGGCCACAGTTGATGGAGATGCCCTCTCTCGCTCGGTCTCCCGTGGCTCCCGTTCGCTTCAGACGCTCTGAACCTGCCAGATCCACAAAGTGAAACTTGGCAGTGAGGGTTTCAAACTCGGGCTGAGACATGGAACTCTCAGAAGCGCTGTCCATCTCTCCGTTCACCTGAATAAAGAAAAACGCAGGAGTTTACATTCAGTCTGGAGAATTAAACTCAATGGTCTTAGAAGAACAAGCTTTAATCTCTTCTTATCAGTTCAGGGTTACAATTTTGTAAGATTAGCATTTCTTTTTATTCAATTATTCTTATTATTGATGTTATAGATCCAATTATTAAATTTTTTTCCATTAACAGCATTAAAACGTAATATAAAATTATATTTGTACATATTCACAATAATGCCATTGGTATGGTTATCACATGTACTGTATTATATTATAGATTAGTAATTCACAAAAAAATATCAAAACACAGAGTAATTCACTAAATAAACATGTTTTTTCTTTGAAAGTTAATACATTAAAATGTACTATACACTTATTATATACCTAGAAAAGACTTTTCCACTCATAAAATATCTGTCAAAAAGAATATTCCATTCTATACTTGAGTCTGTACGCCTAAATGTACATACATTTGCATCGCTGTTAAACCATTTAGAAAAATTTTTTATCCTCCTAATTTTTTTGATTCCTTTGTCTCGGAGTGCTTTACCATTTGTGTTTGTAGACACACTCTCATCTGGCACAGGTAGATGGTGAAGATGGCATGCGAGCGAGAACTCTGGGCATTCATCTGTGTGCTTGCAGTGGTGCGAGAGAGAGCGCCCAACTTCAGACACTGCAGAAGCTGAAGAGATGAAAGAAGCATTGTCAACATGGCTTCCATAAACACAACTTATATCCCCACTAACCTCCTCCTCCGAGTTGACCAGTCGTGAGGTCACTCCTGTGGTATAGATGCCTCCGCTTCCATCTTCATGGATCTTGATGTTGGACTTTCTGCCTCGAGCCTCAAGATCCCGTGTGCCATCAAAAAGGTCCAGAATTTCCTCGTTGTAGAGCTGCAAGACAAATATACATTCAGCATGACCTTAGGCCACAGGTCAAAAGATTAAAAGGTCGTAGCCGTTAGAAAGACCACACAAGCTGAATAAGTTAATGATTTAAAAGCCTTTTAGACCCATAACAATACTTTTTTACACTTTTATTGTGTATGTTTTTCTCACATTTTTATGTTTTACTTATAGACTGATAAATAAATCTGTAAGGAAACCGTTTTTCTTTAAAGGAACGCTTTGCAATGTAAACGGCGCAGTGGGATTCAGATCAACATATCAATTCATATCAACTTATCAATTCGGCAAGACAAGATTAATGATAAAAGGGCATTTTATTGTCCCATTAAAGCTGTACCAGGAAAAGGCTTCGGTTTACTGACTCTACATTTATTAAAATCAGTCGAGATATTCCCCACGGCAAGCCACAATTTTGCTGAACAAACACCAGTCCGTGCCAGACTGCCAGCGGTCCGGATCGTTAAAACTCCCTGTTCTACGTTTAAACTCATTACCTAAGCAGGAACTTTACACTACACAGGGGTAATTGGTTTACAACTACACTGCTGTCCTCACACTCCAGCAGGCGAGACCCTCTTTTTTGTCTGAATCTTCAGCTTTATAAACCAAACAAGGATGATTTATGACATCAAAAACTTCTTATTTGTTTGAGTTTTGCTTTCTCAACCGAAAGACATGCCATATTTACGCGAATATAACAACCCCCCTGATTTTTCAGGCACAAAAAAAAAAAACATTTTTGGTTCAATTACATTAATATTCTTTTAAAAATACTTTTTTTTTATTTAAGTTTTTAAAAAAACCTAACTTGTGACTCATATCATTTTGATATCGTTTTACTTGAATAATAGGTAACAAAAAGTCAATTCTAGTGGTCAGAACATGCGCAGAGCAATTGTTTCAAGCTCAGGCCTGTTTCATGCTCTCTGTTTATCTGACGCCGTGTGAAGAGGAAGAATTATTATCCCCTGTGCAGTGACCGAGCGTTTTGATTGTGTCTGTTCCTTGGAATTAATTTTTTTTACTCCTTGCCCGTGTTCCTCATTTGACATTGAGACATTGGATTTGTTGTCGGTTGCGCTAAGTGGTGGTGGTTTGTAGTCTCTGTTTGTTGTAATGTAAAACATTGTACTGTATTTAGTTTAATCACACTTCTTCCAGTGTTATTATTGTCTCTGTTAAGTGTTGTGACATGTCTAAGCTTATACTGTTTGCATGTCTGCCTACCAACCATTGTTTAACATTACATAGACGCACACGCACGCAGCTGCATAAAGACGATGTATTTTAGTTTTTTTGTGATTGTTCCTGACTTGAAATATGGAAAAATGGGGAAAAAAGTTTTGGGGAAAAATGGGGAAAAAAAGAAATACGGAAAAATACGGAAAAAAATTTTTGAGCGTCAAAAACTTTAAACGTAATACATTTCTAAAGTAAAATAGTATCATTTATTAGCATTAACTAACAATGGAGACCAGGAATGTCCTGAACCGATTCACTGATAGGGATTGGTTATGTGCATTTTAAAGATATAATGATCATTTAAAATGCTGATTAACATGCCCAAACAAAAAACCCATCATGTGCCATTAGTGTCCTGGAAGTCTCACCTCTAGGAACTGGGCACTGACTTTGAATTCCGGGGGAGGCATATTTGCGTCCTGTGCCTCCAGTCTGCGCTTGCAAATGCCCTGGAAGAGCTGTTGAACCGCCCGGGGAATAATGCCCTGCTCATCCTCGGACACGCTCACGTCAAAGCCGGTGCCCATGCTGTAGGTCTTTCCAGAGCCAGTCTGTGTCAAAGGAATCAAGGCAGAACTTTAACATAATGCATCAGCTTCAGTTCTAGATGACTTATAATATATTTTAATATGTTAAAATTATGGGGAAAAACCAGCCGGGAGAGATTAAGAAGAGATAAGAGATGCTCCTGTGATCTCATTTGAACAAAGAATGGCAAAAGTCTGGGAATTTTTAACATAATTAAAAATTCAAGACCAACCCGATTGTTATGTTCGTTATTAGAAAGTAATTAAAAAGACCAATATGAACAAAGGCATTTTATTACCAACAAAAAAATAAACATAGTAATAAACTGCTACAGTACATATTAGTAATGTTATTAAAAACTATGAAATCACAAAAGTTCACAATATTTCAAAACAAATGCAAATGAGAAAAGTATATACTGAGTTGAGCTCTGTGCAACTCTGTGGAAACTTATAATAAATTCAGAAATAAAAGTAGAAAAATAAAAGTAGAAAAACAAAAAACAAGTATTCTATTAATTATTAAATATAAATGTTTATAATCTATTTGTTTAATGAAATCATTATACGATAAAAAACTAATTCTTCAAAATTTAAAGCTACAGTGTCTTTATTTCTACGCATCCTGGAGTGCTCAGAGTGCTTTGTTAACACAGAATAACTTGACCTCTCCTCATCAACCACTCAAAAAGAGTTAGTGTGTGTATGTGTGTGTGTGTGTGTGTGTGTGTGTGTGTGTGTGTGTGTGTGTGTGTGTGTGTGTGTGTTTGAGATATAATGGACGTTAGAAATACACATGACAATGAACGATTGACAGCAAACGTTCAGGCACTACAGCACATTGGCGGGATTGAGAAGCTCACTTGTCCATAAGCGAAGACGGTTGCGTTGTAGCCTTCAAAGCAGCCTTCGATGAGCTTGTGAACACAGGCGCTGTAGATTTGGTGTTGCTGAGCATCCAAGTCGAACACATGGTCGTATGTGAAAGCCTTGTCTTTTCCCAGCAACACCTGAGGCTCCCCGGGCGTGACCGAGGTGCAGATGTGGCATCCCTCTATCTTCTCCTTCGCCATCTGCGGCCGTATTCTGAACACAGTAAAACATAGTATTTCATAAGGTGACAGAACAATTCATATAGTTAAATACTACTGTACAAAATATACATTTGAAGTAATCTTTAATTAGATCTGCTAAATAATTTGTATTTTTGGTGTGTGTTTGTGTGTATGTGTGTGTTGCTTTGGGCTTTATTTGCCACCAATCCAGGACGCGTATCCTGCCTACTTGAATATACATAAAAATCAAAAAGGTAAAATTTTACGCGAAAAAAATTTGAATAATCCCATAGTATTACTTAATTCATATCAAAGTCATTTTTGTAAAAGTCATTACCTTTGATGTAATGACTGGCACCCAGTCCAGAGTATGTATCCTGCTCAAGCTGCACATGACACAGAAATGGATAAAGTGGTAGAAAATGGATAAATGTATCATTTTCTTCTTTGTGGGGTCTTATATTTGTAGGAATGTGATATGATCTCCTGGTTGTTATTTTTTTCTATTTTTACAGTCTATTGCCTTGAGACGTCAGTTAAGATAAAGGTCAACGTTCCAATCAAAGGTCACCTTCCTTTCTGAGATCAGTGACTTTTTCATAGCCTTTATAGATTTTGAGACTTTTAGACGGCCAATATGGATCATATCTGAACGAGTGCTCGAGTGAATGCACACGTAGTAAACACAACACACACACACACACACACACCTGGAGCAGCGTGTAGTCGACACTGAGGATCCGGTTCAGTGCTTTGTCACCTATTGTCTA
Source organism: Paedocypris micromegethes (assembly GCA_028031935.1). Classification (NCBI taxonomy): domain Eukaryota; kingdom Metazoa; phylum Chordata; class Actinopteri; order Cypriniformes; genus Paedocypris; species Paedocypris micromegethes. The sequence continues at coordinate 35,494,400 of CM051493.1, forward strand.
TATAGTATTTTAGGTCTATATTGTTATTGTAACAAAACGTACCCAATAAATACATGAAACAGAATTTTTTTTTATTATACACACTACTTGTTACCTATTATTCAAGTAAAACAAATAATAGAAGTGAAATATATGGACAAGGAACGCCGTAAAATGTAGCTAAAAAGTCATTGTTAAATTCTTCTACTGATGATCAAGTCACAAATTATGTTTGAGTTTTTAACCAGAAATGTTAGGTTTTTGAAAATCAAGAAACTATGTTTTTTTATATATCTACAGTAGTTATTATTTTAGTGCACATATTAGTGGTGTCCGTATATTCACATGAATATGGTAAGATAAATGAGTAACAAAAATATGAAGTATAAAAGCTAATAGACCAAAAGAAAATACTTATAAGCATATAAAAATGTAAATATGTAAATAGGCAGATTATAATTAAAAAAAAAATGTTCATTCAGAAATTGTCAGAGATCACTTTGAAACGTTAATTGTGTATTATATTTACTATTAGCGGAGAGGGAAGCACCGCACAGACAAACGTGGCAGGAAATGAAATAGTACCATGAATAATCAATTACTAAGAGCACATGTGTCACGCAAACACACACACACACACACACACACACACACACACACACACACACACACGTCTCCCATCCTCCACTCTCTCAGGCCTCAGCTGGGCCTCAGCACTTCTTTTATTCTCCTCATCCACAGTCAGGAAAACGCAATCTATAGTGCATTGATGAATTGGAGAAACAAACACACACACACACACACACACACACACACACACCCTCCAGAGGATCAAAAGCTAAAAATAACTGCACCGCAGAGGATTACTTTGTCCACTTCGAATCGGTGAAGGAACGCTCTGCCTCGTATCTGACGTTAAACACCGATCACTGAGCAGCTTACGACACTCATGTAGCGTAAACACGGAGTCTTCGCAAACCAAGATCAAATCAGGGTTTGTGGATTAGCCAAACGCTTTCAGGCTAAATCCGTTTGGCTTAAAAAGGAACACACTTTTCCACACAATTGAGAACTGATCAATAACCAAGTTGTTAACATGTCCTGACTAGTCCAATGACAGAGTGACCGTGACACTTTTCTAAACATGCACCGGATTTTAGTTATCATCATCTCAACTTTTATGCTTTACATAAATTAAACTTGTTTTCTAGATTTTCTTCTCCGTTGACTTTGAATAGTCATCTATCAAGCGTTCTTCGTTTTGTTACGATGGTAAAAAGTTCTTCTATTTCCGAAACATCCTTGCTTCATCTTCAGACTGAGTTCAATTTTTTCAACTTTTGTCTTTTTTCCTCCTATTCAATTTGCAGTCATTGTTTTTTTCTATTGACCTTAAATAGGATTCATTGTTCAGCATTCACTGTCAATCCTCTTTTCCAGGGCTTCTCGTCTCATCGTAGAAAAGTCTCACTGTAGAGACTTTAAAAGTGTCCCAACACTTTCATCTTTATCCCCTAAAATCCTGAAAATGGACTTTTGGCTTCATAGCGGTTTAGGTTTGGTCTTGACTTGACTTTGACTTTGACTTTGTCTCCATTTTTCACTGTCATTATTAGTTACTTAGAAGCCTTTCAGACACACTAACCATATATGGCGTTTCCTGAGTTATACTGATTTATGTTTATTCTAGAAAGTAATAATTATTATTTCAAAAACTGCATCATCCAATTTTGAACATCTTTAAATGAGAAATTCTGGTTGAGAAACAGAAAAAATAGACAGGTACGATTAAGGACAAGACATTTACATTCACAGTTTGTGGCATGAAATGTGGAAGGCGTTTTTCCGAAGGGAAGGTTCAGATAAATACAGCAGCTTTTTATTGCCCAGGCAGACGGTCTCGGGGGTCCTTAATCAGATTTACACACAGTTGTTCCTCCCATTGAAGCGTTTTTAATATGTGCAGCCGTTCATCATGTCCGACCATCGAGACACACACATGCTAATGTCAGTAGATGCATCTGTCGTTTTACTGCCATTGTGTGTTTATTTGTTTGTCTGTGTGTAATAGGAAGTGTGTCATCAGTCTGCTTTGACTGCACTTCCTGTCATGAAGCGGGAAGTGTTTGCAACATCCTACGTTTGAGATGACTTAGATCTAAAGTCAGCTATAAGCTATGCGTTCTTATTATTGCTGATTGTGCACTCTCTAGAAATGTCTAATTCAGACATTTATATAACATTTAATAACATTTACTTTGTTATTAAACGATATTTTTATTGGGTAAAAACAATAATTTAGTTGGTAAAACTTTTTTTATAATTCGTATATTTTAGAGACTCATAAATATAATTCTATGTGTGTATGTACAAAAATATTATAGTATAAAATAAACAATAATACATTAAAAAGATTACGTATAAATATTACAAAAATATATTTAATCATATTAAATTATTATCATATATTCATTATATTTAAATATAGTATATGTATTTATTAAATCATAAATAAACACATTAAATGTATATGTTAAATATATAATACGTATATATTATAAGTGAATATGATGAAGAATTAAAGATGAAAGACTTTTTCCAGGGAATGTTTTTGTGATTTTAGAACATTTCAAACCATGAAGACATCAAAAAGCTGTTATAATTAAAAGCTTAAGCGTCTGAATAATGGCGAGTTATTTTTCATTGTTCCGCTCAGAGAACCACATACTATTCCCCCATATTTGGTCCCCAGACACATTCCAATTTTCATCATCAGGAAATGAATGAAGTGCCAGGGTAGGATCCAAAACAAGCTGAACACGTGGCTTCAACAGGATCTGACAGACAAAGAAAAACTGCTAGGATGCGCAAACACTCCCGTGACCGGCTTTCACATAAGCATTGCACTTTTGTCCTGAGCAAACTGTTGGTCAAGCCATCACAGAAAACACAATCCACTCTGTCCAGAGCAATGTGGCTTCAGTCCAGCTTCAACTTTACACCCCTTTACAAAACGCCAGTGGAGTGCTGCCAAATCCCACCAGAGTTTATGGTCAAAGGTTTCAGTCCAAATGAAGTTCACATTGTCATGTGGAAGTTCAACTGGAGAATGTTAGAAGCATACATGCAGAAAAGTTTGCTTTTCCCTCCACACTACCCATTATAGCATGTTTTATTTTCTCTGATTGGCGTCGGAAAAAAAACCAGAAGCCTGGGTCTTGAGGGAGGGGTGGCAATACAGGAAATGGAGCTTCATTTCCTCTCCCATGACAGAACTTTAACTGCCAGGTCACATATATGATCGTCTGCATACATTTCCCGACACGTGGACGGTTTTATACTTAAATACAACCATACACTTCCTCACTATGAAGAAGCTTTATCAACACTTGGCAACTGAAATTGTCCTTTTGTGGAAATTTTGAGGAAGACCACGGGTAATCAATCCATTAATCGAAATCGACAATCGACCGGCCGATTCTGATGACAATTAGCAAAAAATATGACTTAATATATTACTATTTTCATTCTTATCATTAAAAAAAATATTACCTAATATAGATTTTAGAAATTTTAAGAAACATGTTAAATGTTGTATATAAAAAAAAAATGCTGTATTTATTTTAAAGTGTATATTTTGGTTTGGACATCTTGACGGCAAAGTCACGTGATCCGCGCACGCGTGCGTGCGTGCGTCCGGTTTTCGGCAGGTCGCAAACGTCGCGGTATGCGCGTTTTGATTGACGGCACACGAGAGAAGCATATGGAAAGTTGAGGAAAGAGGTTTGTACGAAAGTTGAGCAAACGAGAAAGAAGTTGGTAAAGTGAATGCTTGTGTGTTGGATTGGGATCCACACATCAATGAAAGTATATTGTCACAGCAGAACATCTTGGTGAGCGAATATTTTATATGCGTGGTGTAACGTGGTTAAATGTGAAACGATGTAATAGTCGTAGCCACACTGTTACTGTCACAGCATTGTAAAATTTTAAAGTGTTAATAGAATGCTTTTTGTTCACAAAACATATTTCAAGAATGTGTTATGTTTAAGACATTGTGAATTAAGAAATTGATAAAACATATGGCCATATATTTTGAATTGATCAGTCTGTAAACATTAAGGAATGTTTTGTTGCAACAGGCTGGGTTTTTGATATAGATTGGATTTTCTCCTTGAGAAGGAGATGGCGAGCCACCACCGAGGACTTTGAACTTGGGGAGGAATCTTCATTCCTTCAGGACATTGCATTGCAATACCGTGGTAGGGAACAAAACCCACCTCAATTGGAGATTAATTTCATTTTCTTTTTTCCCCGATTTCGGACGGACTTTGGATTTTTTGTTTCAGTTTCAATGGGATTTTCTAAGGTTTGGACACTGAACTAAACTGAATTTTACGTTGAACCGTTTTATGTGTTAACTGTATCATTGATATTATTTTGCGGTTATTATTTATGTTTATTTATTACAACTGTTCATATAACCTCATGGCTCCATTCATTTATTGTGTTTGTCTTAATTATTAACCTCTCTCTTCGAATCTGGAACTGGTCCTACCCAAAATTTATGTCAATTTTATAAATAAAAGGCACACACGGGTTACACAGACTTGTCGCGCACAGTCAGAATGTAACAAGTAACGGTAAGTTACTTTCAAATGGAGTGGGGTAAAGAGTACAGATACTCAGACACAAATGTAGTCAAGTACAGAGTAAAAGTAAAAAAAAAAACAGTTTAAAAAATATATATATTTTTTTGATACTCAGTACAAGTACAAAGTAGCCAAAAATACTTAAGTAAAGCAACAGTCCATTTACCCTACTATAAAACTGTAATGTGAAGTAGGCAAACGCATGTAAAACTGGGTACTTGGCTTTTAATCAAGCGTCAGATCTTTTCGAAAAGCGCTAAAACTGATGTTGAAGTTTTTGTGTACAACCACGCACATACCTAATTCTTAATTCATAAACGTGTGTACGTAAATATGGACCGACGTCAAGCCTCTAGTCGCCACCTGCTGAAGGTTGATATCACGCGCAGACTGAACACAACAGCGCACGACAAAAGGTGATGATGCCAGTACAAAGTCTGTAGTGTGTGTAAAACTCCATCAGTCAACAGTTTCAAAGAGGAAGCAAACGTTCTGCACTTTCTGTCCTGCACCCAACTAAACCTGGTTGTGAAGAAGATATAGATTGAGTTCTCTCCATCGAAAACCAATTGGAGAACTAACAGCTTCCCACTTTCCTGCTTTTATTGAAGTACAGATATATAAATATTATTATTGTTATTGTTAACATTATTACTGTTATTATATACAGCACACCAACATTATTATGAATCTTTTTTTTCTGATAAGCTCCTTTAATTATAAAAAAAAAAAAAACAATTTTATCACTTGTTTATCATTATCATTATATTATCTATATATAATATAATTTTCCAGTGATAACTTTTTCAATCACAGATTACATTTGTGCTCAATTTTTCACCATCTTCGAGGCAGTTTATCAACTTTAAACAACTTCTTTTGGTGTTTTTTTTTCCCCCATTTCTACTCATTATTGTCTTAATACTCCATAAAAGTAACATCTCATAAGAATTAGAAATAGAAACGCAGTGAAATGCGTCCTCTTTCAGGAAACATGTTGGCTGTCAAGATGTGTCGTTTCAAACTAACGTGACCAGCTCATCAGCTCATTTCTTCAGAAATGGCATCAACTAAGTTACTAGCTTACCTTTCTATCATGACACTGTCTTATTTTCTTTGCTAGAATGTTGCACATCTATAGAGAACAGCACAAAGCATTGTATGCAGAGGAGCCTTCACCTTTTAAAATACAGAAAATAATGCCAGAATAAAACATTCCTAAACAACGGTTACAAATATTCAACCTTTGGATTCATATTCAAATCAACTTAGTGGAAGAAAAACATTACTATGTCAAAAATAAAGTCCCAAATTAGAATGTAATAATATGCATCTTTTGGAAATACGCCTGTGTTTTGATTGTAAGAAGAACTGGATCTGTTCCGGAAGGCTCTTGGGATCTGTGCCAAACTCCCTTCCGTCACTCCGCACTGTTCTCATGGATCTGGCTTATCGCTCTCATCCATCAGTCCATTTGACTGGTAAAGGAAGCAATTTGCATTTACTCCTCAGTGGCAGAGTGTTTGGTGAACTCAAACTATCCGTAGAAAGCACATTTCCTGTCGGTGCAGGAACCCTTAAAAATTACAGGATTGTTATTTTTGTCCAGTGTTTCTTCATTCATCATTTATGTTTTATGTAGCTTTTGCTTTCGATAACATCAAGGAATTTGCACATTCAAATTTTTCATTTTCTGAAATATGATGATGATGATGATGATGATGATTCAGCTGATATTTGCATGAGATTTGATCTCACTTTCTTAGAATGACTGAACGTTTCTGAAAATGACAGATTATTGACTGTAAATCAAAATGTTATATGTGAAATTGTGAATGTAAACGTCTCGAAGAAACTAAATATCAGGATGACTGTTTAACCCTTGGAAGGGAAATGTTAGTGTAGTGGAAAAATACAGAACAAACACAATAAAGATGCAACAAATAGCAAAAACAACAAAAAGGCCCAACTTGTACCTCAAAGATTATATGAGTTTTATTAACTAAATATAATAAATATGTATTCGAGAAATATTGTGTGTTATTTGAAGAGACCATTTATATACGGTATTATGTATAACATGACAGTAAATGACTGATGACGTTGAAGACACTCGTGTAATGAGGCACAAAATATCTACAAATCTTCCCAAAAATTCCTCTCATCTCTTATCTCCTAGCGATTCTGGGAGAGAGCAGGGCCATTCTTTAGATCAAGGAAGATGCAAACATTTTTTTAAAGATAGGACCATCTTATTCTATGATTCACAGGCTCGCTGGAAACACACACACACACCTAACAAATGCTGCAAAGACAATTATATGCGCAAACTTACAACAAACATTTACACACAAAAAAATGTATCTGCTCATTTGACAAAGAACATCCTACACCTTTTGCTCAAAACATAACATTAAAAAAAAAAAAAACGAAAAATGTTGTATAAACCAGAAATAAACCAGGAAAAAGCGGTAAAAGATGAATGAATAAATCTGAAATACTGGTTGTGATTTATTTGGGGTCTTTGAAGGAAGTGGAGGATGTCCACCAGCTTTGCTTTTTAAAGACGGCTAAACGTGAGATTCCATTGAACGCTTGCTCAGTTTCGCCTTCTAAATGCTTGTTCTCGCCGGATCAAAGCAGAACGACTGCGACCATGTGTTGCGTAATGACACACTGTTCATATTCCAATCTTTTTATGGAACAGATAAGGAGTGTCAGCGCACACACACACAACACAAATGTCCAAACATCCACCCTCATGCTGGCCCAAGGCTTTTGATTTCACAGTTTTCACGTCTGATTATTGTTTATACTTTAATATAAGAAACAAGATACAAAATCAAAAACAGTAATAAAGCAGTGTGTCTTATCACCCAAGGGTCATTTCAATGGCACTCAGAGCTCCAAACACTAAACGTCTGAGTCTCCTGCTTATGAAGACTCCCACAATTCCTGATTTCAGAAAGTTCGGAAAGAGGCTCAGTTGTGAGCGCCGCGGCTTCTTGAACAGGGAACAATGGAGACATGTGACGGTAAAGCATGCGGCCGAGAAGAGCCAAGGGTTGGTGTGAACCTGATCCAGCGGCTCTGATAATGCTCTTTGAAGTCAGAGAATGAGACAATTGTTGCTCAGCTGATTGAAGGACAGTTTCACCGGAGACTGAATCCGACACCGTCTTAATGGAGTCAAGTCAGTGTTGAAGTAATTAGATATTCACTGTCGTAACCACGTCGCGACCTGGTCTGTGGTTTTGTGCGGAGCTTGCAAATGCTCATTGTGATTCTCATCCTCATTTTTCTCACAGTCAAAAAACACGTGTTCAGGTGAGTTTGGAAATTGCTCATTGGTGTGAGTGAGAGTAAATGTGTGTTGGACCGGCTCTGTGATTGGCTGGTCACCAAACCCAGAGGGTGTGTCCCGCCTCAGATTTGCCTTGGCTCCAGCTCTGTGACACCCAGAGAAAGAAGGGTGGCTACAAAAATGTATGAAATACTCCAAACAACATGCTGTCTCTGTTCCATGTGTATTTTAATGATCTGATCTTAAATGTAAAAAAAAAAAATTAATACATTTAAAAAAAAAAAAAAGTTACAGCACAAACATCAGTTCAGTATTTGAGTTTCATTTGATACATTTGGGTATTTTAAAGGTTGTTATAAGTTTTGTTAATGTAATGTTAAAGCTAAAAAATTGTCTTTAAATTAAAAAAGGTAGATGTTCAGCCTGAAGAGGCGTAAGTCTTATTGTACTTTTAAGGAATCAACTGATTTAGGAGTAGTAAAGATAAAAGCACATTTCCTTTATATTGTGTTAACATCGTATTTATATTAACATATTGTAAATATAATATTATATATAATATATGAAATGTAAAAATAATACATAACTTTTTACAAATAAATTACAATATCAATTTGTAGTTTTTTTTTTTTATTTGTAATTGTGCAAAGCAGAGTTTAAGCTTAATGCTGGTAAGCTCACATTCCCCCACCAAAAAATGCACGTATGGTCAATAGGAAATGGTCTGAAAACAAAAAAGGAAAGAAATTATCTTGACCAAAGTTTGGCAAATACAAGCCGGGCTTAAACAGCTTCAGCCCAGACCCTTAAATATCTAAAATGATTTAATAATAAAATGTAATGGATACATTTAAACAACATTTTACTTGTCAATATTCCTTAACACAACAAGACCATTGTTGGATTAATCAGGGGGATTTTTATGGAATCAGCCTCTATACGTTGGATGCAAAAAAAAAAATACATTTACTGTGTTTTCACTTAGCATAACAGCTCTCAACTTAATAAAAACACCTGTGTGAAATCTGCAGACCTCAAATATGAATATTCAGAACCCGTCGGACATCCAACAAACCCTTTAAAAGCTGGCCAAATTCCAGCAAGGAAAAACTAAGAGATTGAAAATGATGAGTCTTTGACAGGTTTGCAGATCAAGCAGTGAGGAAACCAAGTGGAGAAGGAAGAAATCGGAAGGATGAGAATGAACTGAAGTATTTTTATCCTGCGCTGCATTCTCAGCACATTAGCATGAGCTCCATGGCCGGGCCGAGACTGATTTAAAAGCCTGTTTAATGTGCAGTCTGCTCCTTTTCACTATCTTTCTCTTCAGTCACTTAAGCAGATTGAAAAGCTCAATCTCCATAACTCAACATCTGACTAAAGTCGACTACCAGCGCTGGCAGAAACTCACAGGCAAACGCAAAACATACAAAAATAAACACATACCAACACTCTTACATCTATTCACACACACATATAGATGTGTACGTATATAAACACACACACAAACATGTTTTATATATTATAAACAAAACGGATACAAAGCAAAATTTTGCAAGATTTTATTCTTTTCATGGTTTTTGATTTGTATTAGTAAATCGGTCTCCTACAATTAATAGTTATCGTAAATAAATCACTAGCCGAGACTGACACCTTTTTTTCTTAAATGGTTTTAAATACAATTCTTTTCTAAACTAAAAAAACATTTTTAGAATAATCCAGAAACTAACAAATAAACAAAACTATTTAAGACCAACTAAAAAAATACAAACCCTAGATTTTGACATTGCTTATTAGTCCATTTTAACTGCCATCTTGGGCTTTTTTCCTCGTTTTTGGAGATGTCAGAACCACCCATGGTACCTAGATGTTACAAAGATTAATTTTTTTCAACATTTCACTAAATCCTAGAGTGTTTGCTTGTTTCAACAAGTAAAACATTCTAGAATAAATGCCGTTGTATTTGTAATGTGGATGCAGATCCATAAACGCTCCACAGGCAGGACTAGTTTGATGTTGGCGCGTTGCTAAGCTAACAACTCGGTACGACATTCTGAGCAGACAAGTCAAAACTTCACGTACCAGCTTTAAACGTGGCCCAGTTTTAGATTCTAAACCACAAACACATCAACTAATTGCGTTTGCTTGTTACCTCTATTGGTAACAAATGTCTTGGTTTGTTGCCGTATTAATTAATAGAAATTAATTTTTTGTTGATGTGCACATTCAATTTCAAAAATTGTGATTGGCCTCGATATAGAAGCAATATTATAAAACATTGTAAAACAACACGTCCAAAGAACTTCACTACAGGTCTCAGTCAATAAAATACATTACTAAGCAGCAAATAAAATCGAATAATTATTTTATCAAGTATCAAACTAGCAATCGATATAAAATTAAAAAGGTGTAAAATATAAAATCGGTATAATGTTAAACTGGCACAGTGGAGAAATTCAGTGCTCTGCAGTTGACCGATCAAGCCAGTCAAGGGTATCAAGTAGATAAAGAGGCAAAGTGAACACACACACACACACACACACACACACACACACACAAGCCCAGAGCAGGGTACTGCGTCAAGGACACTCAGACACTCCAAAACTGCCGGTCCAGGTTTTGGTTACAACCGTTGGTCATGTGGAATACTCTCTAACCAGTAGGCCACAACTGTCCCAACCAATTCAACCTGCACTAACCAGTAGAGCCAATCCAACCAGTCCACAAATTGGCCATGGGTGTGAGTGTGTATGTCCATCCATGCGTCTTCAACCTCAGAGCTGCAGGGATTGGCTCCAGCTCCTCGTGACCCAAAAATGGAATACACGGTAGAAAATGTATGGATGGTAAATACTTCTCAGTGACATATAAGCAATGTAAATGTATATTAAAGACACACTTGAGGATTCTGATACTGCAGATTCAGCAATGCTCCGTTTGGTTTCCCTCATTCAACCCTGAAGCTCAAGGTCAGAACACGGCAGCCGAGCGAGACGCCACCCAGAGTGTGCGTGTGTGTGTGTGTGTGTGTGTGTGTGTGTGTGAAGGAGAGTTATTGTGTGATGGCAATAATCAGCACATTCTGTGTAGTGGCAGATACTGAAGCTCCTAAAGGTCAATTGTGATTAATTTGATCCATCTGCTCATTCCATTTAAGTGAAGAGACCATCACTGCATCCATATGGTCATTGCTCACTCTAATACGCATCTGCTCAGATCATTGTTTTATATCTTTCAATAGCACGTGTGTGTGAGTGTGTGTGAGTGTGAGTGTGTGTGTGTGTGTGTGTGTGTGTGTGTGTGTGTAGTGTACAGGCACTAATGTCAAAATGGGCTTCTAATGCTGTTTTTATGCTAAAGTGGGGTCCTGTGGGCACTTGTGGGGACTTTTGTCTGGCTCCAAACATACTGAACGAATTTAGGATCATTAAGATAGAAACAATGTAACCGTTTTCTTCCAAACATTTCTAAAGATGTTAAAGTTTTCTAAAATGTTTCTAGCAATATCACCACTAGGAAGGTAGCAAAGCCAGTCTATGATTTTACCCGAGACCCCGGGCCCCCTTTAAGCTGCTTACTGGTTAAAGTACCTAGTCACCAGCTGGTTCCTTAGATCCCTCCTTTACAACTACAATATATTTTTTTACAAGCTGTGAAAAGTGCTGAAGGTCTCTGTGACTGAAGTAATCAAGCCCAGTGTGGACCATCAGGTAAAACAAGCCCTCCGTTGGTCCTGTTGTAAATCCTGAAGCACCTCGTGTAAAAACTCAAATCGTTTTCCTGCCACTTCTCATTGTTAAGAGTAAGGAGACCTGAAAGAGACCTGGCTTCTCAGAAACATAACACCTACATCGCATCCTTGACTCCACATGTCTGATGGACATTCGGAAAGGAAGCCAAGAGTTTGGCAGGACAGCAGGAAAAGCAAAATGTTTATGAACACAAAGCATGATACAATAAATATTGAATATATAAATATAAAAAGTATTTTTTTTTTTTTATTATTTTACAATTGTGATTTAAACAAGGATTTTCATCCAGCATTATTTTTGACAGGCTTCTTTTTTCCGTTAAAGTTGGTTTGTTTAAGTAAGGGATATGCTAAACCTATCATCAGTAGGTCACACATAAAAAATTTCTCAAAATCCTAAAAAACTGAAAAACTTCAGCCGAGAGTAAGAACCATATTTTGAGTAAAATGCTTCAATAACATACCATAAATTTAATTTATTTATAAAAATATTTATTCATGTATGTATTTATTAACATTTCATTTATAAAAAATTAAAATAATGATAGGATTTCATGTGCGCCCTAATGTTATGAATTTATTGCAATGAGGACTCATAATTACGTATAGTAATTTCAAAATTATAATATTTTTCCAGCATCTCTACAAACAGACAACACGTGTATACAAAATAATCATATCATGATCCTGACTAACACAAAAAGTCGACTTTAAGTAGTTTTTTTGTATTAATATTATACAAAACTGTAAGACTGAATTTTGCTGGTTGGGCTAAGGAAGTGACTCAGTGACTTGTGATGTCAAAATATTAATACTAGCCACACATACTGTACATATAAAATTTTTGGACTCCTAAAATCGTCCTACATATTTATAAAAAGTGACCGTCCCTAAAAAGAATTTAAAAAAAAAATGTCAAAATCACATTTTTAGATTTCAATGTTGCAAACCAGTGTGTGATAATAGATGCAGGAAAAATCTACTTTTATTCTCATGGATTCAAACAAATGTGCTGTGTTGAAGATCCTCAAGTCTCGCTGGCTAGTTCTCTAACCCCGTTAACACTCAAGCCTAATGTTGCTTTTTCCAATGAGGCCATTGACACCAACGCCAAAAAAGATACTTCCTGTTTTTAATGCCTTTTTGTGGCTCTTTCACTCTCTCTGTCGTTCTCTCCCGCCTCTCTTCAAGTCTCTTCCCTTTTTCATTTGAAGCACAACTACCCTTTTCTTCCGACCAGAGGATGGTGTGTAAAACATTCACATCTTCTTCACAGAGACTGACATTCTCAATTGATTCTGGATCACAGAGAGTAGCTGTAGAATGGATTTCAAGAATAGAAGCCTTTGGGCAAACCAGTAAATCGTATTTATTGCACAGTGGCCACTGTGAGCGCTTGATGGCACGTCTTCCTTTCTGTCAATGACTTGTGTCGTAACTGGGTCAGAAGCTGAAATAAATTTACCTCCGACCCACTGATCTGTCACTTCCTTTGTGCAGCTCTGAACTTAACGGACAGACCAGAATCTTTTGCGGCCAAAGAGGAGAAACATCCACTTTCTCAAGACGGTTTATAGACGTTTATGTCATTTTTGAGGACATGTTTGATAAAATTCTCTCTTATGATTTAATCACAAGGTCATATAAAATAAAATAAAAAAATAAACATTTTTTGAACATCAATAAAGCTGAAAACAGTCTACAGTAGAGTATATATATAAGTATATACAGTGCAAAAAAATGCACATGAAAAAATAAGAAAATTAAAAACAAAATTATTAAAAAAAGACTTGTGTCAAGTAAAATTAATGCAATTTTTACTTGTTAAACCTGATTGAAATAAGTTAGACTTTCTTGAAACAAGCAAATAAATCTTTCACTGTTTCGTAATTCCAAGCTAGTTAATTTACCTTGTATGAAAAAAAAAACAAGATTTGTGTAATTTCAAGACGTTTTGGCTCAAGAATTTATTTTTTGCAGTGTATAAACAATATAAAACAAAAATAATATATAAAAATATATTTTTTATATAACATAATGATTATTTATAAGAAACTTAAACTATGAATAACCGTTAAATATAGTGTCCTCCCATAAAATATAATCTGCCAATATAATACATAAATACAAATGTACATGATGCAAAAAATGTGAATAAAATGCTAAATGTAAATGTTACATCCGTTTTAAAATTATACAATTATAATTTCTATAGGGCAAAGAACTTAAAGTAGTGGATTGTGGGATTTGTAGTTTGTGTATGTTTAGCGCTTCATATCGGGCAATAAATACCAATAATAACAGCTCCATATTAAAGGATCGCGGGTGGGATATAATTGTGCCGGATGTTGCCGCCGGGCCTTGAGTTTGACACACAGGGCGTAAATATTTCATCAGCAGGAAGAAGTGTGACAAACAGAGATGAAGGCTGGTCTTCTAATAGTGACAGAAAGATATACGCTTCCTTATCAAACTGAAAATGTTTGAGCCTGTCACTGTGTGCTCAGATTATGAATTTAGCCGTCTATTCAGTGGAGGGTTGCAGTTATTTTTCCAGAGATGGCGATGAATCAAAATGCATAATTGATCCCAAACCCAACATCTGAGATATCCATGTCAACAATAAAATGTATGCTACGTTTCAATTTAAATACATTTGATTTAATATAAACATTTACCTTTTCAATTTATCGCCAGAGAGGTTTTGCTTTCCTAGCCACTGTCGCGATCTAGCTTGCTCTTCTGGTCATAGCCCATAGTCTGAACACAGATGGACAATGGACATTTTTTTCTCTTTTAACTGACTCTTTTTTTTCCCCTAACTTTTGAACACAGATAAATAATGGACATTTTTCTTTTTTAATTTTCCCTAATTTGCATAGCGACTTTGCGTTGGTCTCGAACAGAGAAAAGCACTATTGAAATAAACTTGAACTTGAACTAAATGTAACACCATGTTGCAAGAAATCGCTTTCACATTTCTACTAAGCCTGTTACGAAATGTCATGTAGATTAATGGGGTTATTTCACAATACACTTTTAATCCTAATTCCTTGAAATGCAACACACGGACTCTTAGACGGATACACGCTAAGCACAGACATCTTTACAGGAGCGTGACACATCCTGAATTGTAAAAAAAAAGCAACAATCAAAGAAAAGAGGACGTGAAAGACGAAAAGATCTAAAGTGAATGAGTCAAACAGGGATTATAAAAAATGAGAGAAAGAGTGTCAGATTGTCAGAGCTGACGTGAATGACATCGCTATCATCAGCGACGGCGCACGTAACGTCAAGGTTGTTCAGCACACACACTGAAGTCGGATTAAATGTTCCTGCATCAGTTGATTAAACCCGAGTACAAAATACTTAAGTAGCTGGATTTTGCTCACTACTCCTGCTCAATCACTCCCTGCAGTCAGGTACAGAAGGTTATCAGATCATAGAATTCTTTATTCTTATGAATCGAATTCTAATGGTATCATATCATCTCAAACATGTAAATCTACTTTCAAAGAAACACAAACATGAATGAGATGAACGGCAAAATCACTATTATCCATCTATTCATTTTCTACCGCTTTTACTCCATTTCTAAAACAGCGACTAACTTAGCGACTCTGAATGCTGGACACTCATCATGGATTGTGACCAACCAATCACAGACCAGGATACATAGTCCCTTCTTTGGGCAATTTTCCAAATTCCAACTCTTCTGCGTGTTTTTGTACTGTGGAAGGAAATTTGAGACCTGGAGGAAACACACGCAAGCACAGGCTGAACATGCAAACTTCACATAGAAAAACCCCGACAGGCCTCAATCTGTAGTGTGAGAAGTTCCCCTTACTGTAAAGGGACAGTATAGCCACCACACGTGCCACTCGCCACTACACTATGTTAACTATGATTTATAATTTAAAGCATACTGCTTTTTATTACTTTTTGCATCATCCATCACATAAATTCCGGAAAGATGAGTATGTAAAACTTACCAAACACTGCGATAAAACCTGCAACATTTGCGTGATTGTGACTATATTGTTTAATAATTATTGCACAAATACATTCAAATTGTTATTAAAAGCACTTTACTTTTCTTTAAAATGGACTCATAGCACTTCTAAATGCCTAAAAAGCACTTAAACAGTTGCTATTAACTATAAATATTAGTATTTCTTTGCCACAATGACTAATTACAAAACAGCAATTGAACCGAAACAGAGTGAACCGAAACCAAATGTTGAAGCTAACGTTACTGTACATGCTACTGTATGTGCACAAATATATATACTAAACATATATATAGAAACACATACTGTATATAGACACGTATATAGAGAGAGACTTATATGCATAATTAATTTTCGTTTTTACATCAGTGTGTGCGTGTTTACTGTGTGTGGCTGTATTATTTTTAAACACTTCTTTAATGATAAGCTATTAACTATTAACTATTAAGCTATTAACACTGCCCATTTAATTTAATAAATTGCGCAAATACATTTTTCATTCAAAATATTAATCATTAGGTGTGTTTGAAGCTTATATTCAAAACACTGCGGCTTTCGACAACATTTGTTAAAGAGCCAAAGGGTTTTACTTCACGTCTTGAGGGAAGCCATTACCATAAATGAAGCCATTACGAGTCTTGTTCCCAGAAACCACAGCGATTAGCACTAGCGCCCATTAAAAAAAAGCTGGAGTCCACAACAAATTCTTCAAGAAATATCAAGCTTGTCAACAGAAAACTGGCCAAACTTATAAAGCGGGCATTTGGCTTGCTGTCCAGTGTAGCAGTTATCTCTCTGTCAGCCATTAAACCAGAGTCAAAGAAGATGTTCAAACACAATTAGCTATAGTAGATTCCCAACGGAATCATCAGGAATCTTATCTCAAGACCCCAAAGCTATTCTAGCAATTTTCAGACGTTCTGCCGCCACATCATGGAACAGCCTTCGTTTATTAGAAGAAAACCCTCAGCATAGCATTTATTCTGTTTAGTGTGTAGCTAATAATAACACGGTTATTACATATGATGGAAGAGAGGAAATGAGGAAGAAAAACCATCAACTCATGAAAAGTGAAGTCACACTGAAGGTTAGGAGGAAGTAGTTCCTTTACACAAAAGAGTGACATTACATGAGCATCATGGCAAAAGATAAAGTTAAAAGCAAATCAATAGGATATTTTTAGGATTCATGGGAACGTGTCATACAGCAGACACAGCCGTGCCAAACCCTGAAGCAAATCACTGACTCCTGCCGAAAATATAGAAAAGCATTTAATATGCATTTCATTTCATTTAAGCCGTGAATCAGCCTTCAGAGGAGGAGCGGAGAAGCGTTGAGAAGAAGGAGCCACTGTGTCACAGATAATGAATCTGTGAGAGGAGGAGTGAAGCTGGCAGAGAATTTGAAACAGGAATTATGATGCTTTCAGAACGCATGGCCCAGGAATTTCCAAAATATAAAGCCCCTGATTAATTTTCAAGTAAAAATCTACAAAAACGAATTCAGGAACTCTTTAGGGCATTTTTACGTAATAAAACATAAATTTATGCCTGTAGAAGACATCTTAATTCAGACTTTTCTCTATTCAGGGTGTGTAACCCACCTTTCTGAGAGTATCTGAAGAAATCTGAAGGCCTTTTTAACAAATGTGCATTTATTGCATGTATAAGATATTTTAATTCCAATCTACTCAGAGTAGAGTTGCACGATTCTGCATAAAATGAGAATCACATTTTTTTTTTTGCTTGTAATAACGATCACAATAGAATAACGGTTTACTTTCTGCTTTATTTTTTAAATACATTTTAGGAAAAGTAATGTAAGGTAAAAGTGACGATGTAAAAACATTTTTTTTTAAATCTTTTGCAAAATCCTTCCACCGATTTTAGTTTTCAAGTCGTGGTTGGCGTGGACAGTGAAGGCAGGGATCAGCTTTGCGACGGGTTCACTTTGACCAATCAGAACAAAGTCAAAGTCAAAAAGTCCTAAAACGATTTGTACTCTAGCGGAAAAGATTTGCATGCGAACGTGCAAACTGGTTGCTAGTGCAAAACTCTTTTTGGCACCAATTTGGTCCCATGCGTGTTGTGTTGAGACAAGACGCGTTTGGCTGAATCGTATAAATGCTGGATTAAGATCGCGAGGGGGTGGAATAGAGATCACGATTTTTTAACAATTAATTGTGCAGCTGTAATTCATAGTGTGTTCATCTTTGGCTCCAAGAACCGACCAGAAAGCTAAAAGATGGGCATATAACAGTTTATCAAAGTCAATGATTGGGATTTAGAAAGCAGGAAAGTCATTTGGGGGGGGGGCACCAGTTAAATGTGTCACTCAAAAATCAATTGGTTTTTGCATGTTATTACCATAAGATGTAACTCACTTTTGCACGGATTTTAAATGAACTGTGTGTGGAGTCTCGATGCCATTAGCAGTAATAACAGTCTTCAGTGGAACACGTGGGTTCGCTTGATTCATTGATGTAATGCAGCCCCCCCCCCCATCTTCCTCCTCTCTTCTGCACGCGCATCACAGTAAAACACACTCACTGCACAAACTCAAAGCCAAGCACGTGTAGTTTCGGCTCGTTCCATCAAAATATGATCAAACAGCCTTGATGGCAAAGCTCTTCCCCGAATGATCCGGCTGACACCAGGGGGCTGACAAATCCAGACAATGCTGAGACCACCGCCTCTAGTCCTGCTGCAGAGCGACTCGCTTCCACGAGCACACCGCACACGAATAACGGTGAGAAATAATCCGTGAGATTGGCAAATCGTGCGTGGATCGCAGACGAGGCCAGATTCATCGGCGCCGGATATTGCCGACGCGTCATACATGGATGGAGAGGATGACACTGAAGGGATGGCGCGCGCCGTCTTTGTCATCAACTTGCCGAAAAAGCATGTTCGCATCCTCCATCTAACCGACGTCCTTCAGGAGTCAAATCACGACAATGCACTTTCAACTAAAACATCACGAGGGCCGAACTTTTCAGGTGATGAAATATTCATGCGTGCAGCATATGTGAGATTACAGGAACTTTGTTTCACGTGCACAGCTGTTCAGTCCTAACGGTTTCTGTGCGCACCGGACGCAGCATCACGCCGCTCACAATCGGAAATTGTGCTTTAACGGGCTAGAGAAGGTAGAGAAGGAAAGTCTGGTTTACCTTAACGAGACCTTGACACAGCATTCGTTTTGCGTGGCCATGCTTCGTGCGTCTCTCACCCCGCCGACAAAACGGGAAACGATGCGGCGAAGCGAAGTTCTCACAAAGTTGAAGCACGAGCTTGAAAACGCTGTTGTGCTTTAACACGAGCTCCACTGTTCCGGTCCGTCAATCAGCATTACGCAGCCACACATCGCCGATCGCCTCGAAAATTCTACACGCCTTACTAAAACCAAGTGCAAGAACCGCGAGGCGTGACACCGCGTGGCATATTTCCGCGTGTATATCCTGTATCTTGTCATATGGCTCTTGTTGCTCACGCACGTCTCTAATCCTCTCACGGCGTCCGGCGTCCGCGCTCTCAGTCTCTCAGTCAATGTGCTGCGCTTACACAGAACCCAGAGTGGGCGTGTAAATACGCGTGACTGACACGCCTGTCGACCACACGCGTCTTTTGTTCCCGCCCCCGTCTAGAAATAAATGACCAATCAACTTTCGGCTGACCCTTACCTTTTAAAAACAGACCCGATACTCGCAAATTTAGCGGATATGTACTTGCCGAGACATTTGCTTTTAAATTAATCTGTGGTGTTGAATGTTTTAGTCAGTTGCACTTTGGGTTTTCATGATTTCATTGCCATTTCACTGCACTCGAAATGCTAAATTATTTGCAGATATCATATGAGGTGCCACTATAATAAAGTGTTGTGGAAAAGATTGGAATTTTATAACTCATGCTTTTCTATTTTAGAAACGCGAATGTTTGACTTTGCATGCCTCTATATCACCATCAAGTCCAAATGTTTACTAAAATAAATCCTGTAAAGTACATTCATGTTTGAGACTCTTGCTCGAGGCCCAGCCAGGGACTTTTAAGCCATTAAATGAATGTTTGAGTAAGAGATTTAGTTAAATTAGGTTAAGAAATCTTAAGAGATTACAGGAAACACATGTCCAGTAAGACAAATGTGTCTTGTTAAAAAAAGAATCATTTTAGTATCTTACATTTTTGGTTGCTTTTTTTTAAATAACAAGGTTGCTTTTGGTAGAGTGTGTAGATTTGCAAATCAAATCACTTTGTCACAGAGAAAATCAGTTCAAAAGAATGATTCTTTTTCAGGTTCCGGCATCACATCTGAAACGCATTTAGCAGCTATAAAGGAAGAATGGCCCGGGTTCAAGGGGCACGGTTTACAACACGTCACTAGTCATGAATCATGCTGTGAAGCACATGTAAGAGGTGAAAATGAAAGAAACAGTCCACTGACATAGTTTTAATAAGGTTATAAAGTATATGATAAACCGTCAGCATAAAGAGTTGAACCGTAATTATTGTGCAATGAAATTTTGACTTGTGCAAAAAAACAATAATTGGTCTTTAGAGTGAGGAAATTCAGAGTTTGGGTTATATATCAATACATTCTTTTTCCATTTCTGTGTCGCAGGGAGCTAGAGGCCAATTACAGCAAAACTGTGCTTGAAGGCGGGACACACAGCTTGGATTGGTGGCCGACCAATCACAGAGTGGGACACACAGACACACACATTGACAACTATGAGCATATTCTAGATTCCAATTCTTCTGAACACATGTTCTTGGACTGTTGAAATCCGGAAGAAACCCACGTAAGAATGGAGAGAACTTGCCAACTTCTCAGGATCTACATTATTGTGTTTATAGACCCTGTCTTTTATATGCATGGCCCTTCAGGCAGACATCACTTTGTCCAAAGCATCACTAAAAAGCTTCACAAGAACTCTGAAAATCCATTTCTCTGTACAAACACACAGAACATGAACCAGGGTGTCAATATACATGTTGCTTAAAGCAATTTGTCCTCCAAAGTTATGATGACATTCTGTCAGCGTGACGCCTCCTGAAATGAGAATGAAATTATTTAAAAACATCACATGACAATGTTTCATACACTGAATGCCACGATTGTTTTATGCTAATCTTACTTTCCAACCAGACATGTTTGTTGAATGCTACTGATATGGCGTCAGTGCAGTCTTTGTTCTTTGGTTCTTTAGGCGGATTTAATGGCAGTATGACCAACTACACAACTCATGCTAACAGACATGATGCATTAATGCTTTTCTTATGAGCAGTTATGAGAAATTATAGACCTACAGCAGAGCAGTGGAGGAAGTGACGCATATTTAATATTCTGTTGATGTTTCCTTAATCCCTTTTGCACAAATCGCTATACAGTACTTATTGTGGAAGTCATAATCCGATTCAATTGGACATTCTTCTATCAACCTTTTACCCTTTCTGGAATTAAACAGGGTTATATAATCAGTTTTATTCTATACCGAGCGGAAGGGTTGCATGGTCACAAAAATGCAATTACCGGTATGTTAATTGCACACTTATACGGTATTCACTATATACAATTAACAATAATGAGGACATTTATTAGATACTTAATTTATGTTTTTCTAGGTAGAACCACACAATAGTCAGCAAATAAGAGCAACGTTTTTTGTCTCAGAACTTTGGACCCTGTTTCATGGTCAGGATGGGATTTTAGGGCTGAAGTTACAACCGAGTTGTGCTTAGAGAAAAAGGGGAGAACAATAATTTGATGATTGTGGGTGAGGGGAGACATATTGTTTTGTATGTAAGTTAAAGGTGAGACCCCAGTATAATATAAATGTGTGTGTGTGCGCGCGTGTGTGTGTGTGTGTGTGTGTGTTGTGTTGTGTGTGTGTGTGGTGTGTGTGTGGGTGTGTGTGTGTGTGTGTGTGTGGGTGTTCATGTGAACACAGCACGTTTAGGCAGAAGGAGAGGGTCTGGCGGTCTGAGCATCAGCTGACTTCATCTAGGTCAGACTGTGTGTGTGTGTGTGTGTGTGTGTGTTTTGTGTGTTGTGTGTGTGTGTGTGTGTGTGTGTGTGTGTGTGTGTGTGTGTCTGTGCCCCTAGGCTGCACATATAATACACACATCCTCTCTTACACACATTGACACACTCCCTCAACCTCCCATAACCCCCTGCCCGCCTCCACCACCCCCCATACACAGCCCCAAAAATCACCCCAAAATTCACCATCTGTGTAAAAATGTTTCTTGAAAAAAAATTCAACACAATCAAAACGAAACATCCCTTTCATTTTCATTAAATGGTCATTTTTAGACAAAAGACTTCTACATTTGGACAGCACACTTTAAAAAAAAAATTACAAAGTGGGCCTTATACGTAAAACAATTTATATTACTGTTACTTATAATCTAAAAATAATTCCTTAGATTCGAAAAATACAGTACACAAAAAGTTTAACCAGCCCGTTTAAAATGTCTACAAATCATGGTGAAATTCTCGAATGGAAGTAGAAACGTACGTACTGTATATGTCAGATTTTACTCAAGTATTTTTCACATGTGGGATGTTTATTACTGATGCTAAAATGTATCAGCTGTGTTTTTGTTGCTTGTTCTGGATAACAAATGACGTCTGGTGTTTACAAAGGCAAGAAATAATCATCCTGCTGATTTGTGACAAAAGGCAAACATGACATGATGAATGCAGAGTTTTGTGAGGAAGAGGTCAGCGGTCAGGGCGGTCTGGTGGTCATAAGATTGCCTTTTCAGGGGGCCACAGTCTGCGTCGCGTGCCAATTTGCCCACCTTCATCCATCCCGGCTTTCTGATTTTTAACAATGGGCCTGAGCATTGCCTGTGGGACTTGAACCAGTGACACGGTTATTGGCTTTGTTAGTGCCACGTGAGCGATAGAAAGGCCTGCGGTGAAAGGAGGATGGCAGTGGGGTCAGAGTGAAGCAGAATGGAAGAGATTTTCTTTGTCGTGGATGGATTAAAGACAGTCAGGTCTGCACGGCGCCACAGACATGACTTATAAGCATTACTGTCATGGTTTCCTTGGGAATCCAACCAGATAAATTAATATTGCACTATTACTTGCCGATTAAGGCTCAGGACAATTTCCAGTGGGAATAATGTGGCTTAGATAAAGGAGGAAAAATTAACAATTTTTAATTACAGTGGTGACGTCTTTTAGGATTGAAAATGAATTGAGAAATTACAGTACAGTGACAATTACCTAACCATTAATATTAAATACAGGCATGTTGAAATGAAAGTGCAGTTTTTATAGCAGAATATAGAGTAATATTTCTATTAGCTCATAGCGAGAAAAAAAATGGTTTCGAACGTAAAGAATTAATGTTTAAAATTATTATTTTTAATAAAACATTTAATTTATATTTTAATGATATTATAACTTGGTTATTTATGTATCACTTTGTATTCAATAATATTATAAAATTATCACATAGTTGATGTATAGTAGGACAATGGTGTTAACTTATAACAGAATAAAATGGCGAAACATATTTGACTAATATTATTATATTCATCAGTGATCTAACAGAAGATCTGATTGAATTCTTGCAACAAAACAGTTTATTTTAGTGAATCTTGTGCTTTGATTTATACAAATAAGAACAAAAAAACACTTCTGTCCATAGTGACAACAGAACAAGGCTTTTGTTTTGTTTCTTTGCAAATTCTGAAGCAATACAGTTAAAAGACCAGCACGTCCACCTGAGGCCAAAGGCATCATGGGATGAGCATCTGCCTCCTGCCACAGGCTTATTCAGCGAATCTTTGAAGGTAACTCAGAAGAACAAATAATGAACTCTAAGTAAAACTAAAACAGACACAGACGTCTTAAATGTTTTGAGGCACAATGTTTACTTTTAACAAACCTCAAAAATCCAAAGCATGAAAGTTTTAAAGCACTATATAAATAGCACATCATAAATTCACATTCATATCGTAAAGTCATTATCAGCTGTTTGCTAATAGTATTATTTATATTATTAGCTAATAAGTGGTGCTTCCTTCGCTGTGGAGGATAGCAGATGGCACTTGCCGTGCATCTGGGAGCTATTCATGACAAAACCAGTGGGATGTCTGGATGGGGAAGATGAGAGCTGTATTGATTCCTCCTCGTCCCCGGGGGAGCTCTGTGTTGTGCTTTTGTCCAAGGACCTTTACTAGAAATTTCATTCCGAAATTAATGTGCAATTATGAGTCAGTCAGTGGAGTGATGGAGATGAAGTCTCATCGTCAATGTTTTTGAGCATTCTGGCTTTAGAGCCAATTTATGTCAAAGCTAAACTTTAAAATAAGAATATTTACTACGATATATTGTATAAACATAACACACCCTAGTCGCTCGAACACCCGCACGCGCCCGCACTACTTTATTAGATCGTCCGGTCGAGACCGGACAACGGATTTCACGACGTTGCTACTCCCTCTACCGGTCACAGCATGTAAATGCTGGGGGCGGGGGTCAGGACTACGATGCAAAAAAAATTACAGAAAGAGAAAGCCAGATGGACTATGTTGAAAAGAATGAAAGAGAGAAAGAGAGAGAGAGAGAGAGAGAGAGAGAGAGAGAGAGAGAGAGAGAGAGAGAGAGAGAGAGAGAGAGAGAGAGAGAGAGAGAGAGAGAGAGAAAGAGAGAAAGAGAGAGAGAGAGAAAGAGAGAGAGAGTGAACAAACAAACAAACAAATAAACATGAGATAAACATCTCGTTAAAAACTATAATGAGAGCGAGAGAGAGAAAGTACAGGACTACAATGTAAAGAAAGAAGAAAAGAAAGAAAGAAGAGAGAGAGAGAGAGAGAGAGAGAGAGAGAGAGAGAGAGAGAGAGAGAGAGAGAGAGAGAGAGAGAGAAACAAACAAACAAAAAAAGAAAGAAACAAAAAGTCAGGACCATATGAGAGCAAGAGAGATAATGAAAGTCACAGGACTACAATGTAAAGAAAGAAAGAAGAAAATAAACAAAAGATTTCTATTGACAAAAAAAAAACATACTTTTCATCATATAAAAAAAGACAAAAACTCTGAGATTATGGAGTCTGTTTAGAGCAAAGGTGTTTTTATCGTGTTGAACACGCAGGATAGACTCGGGCCTCTGGATCCCGAGCCACCGCGGCTTGAAGAAGGAGACTCGGGTTACGGGATCGGATGATGACCACCGCACGCGTCAGACTGGACTCACATCTCCACCAGCATGGCCAAGCTGCTGTCTGCTCAGGAAGCGGCTAAGATCTACCACACAAACTACGTAAGGAACGCCCGAGCTGTGGGCGTCCTGTGGACCGTCTTCACCATCTGCTTTGCCATCATCTGTATGGTGGTCTTCATCCAGCCGTACTGGATCGGGGACAGTGTGGACACGCCTCAGTCTGGATACTTCGGCCTCTTCCACTACTGCATCGGGAATCCCATCACGGGAGAGCTGGTGTGTAAAGGCAGCGCGCTGGACTTTGGCTCCATCCCTTCCGGGGCCTTCAAGACGGCCATGTTCTTCGTGGGCATCTCCATGCTGCTGATTGTGGGGACCATCGTTTGCTTTAGCTTGTTTTTCTTTTGCAACTCGGGCAGTGTCTATAAAATCTGCGCGTGGATGCAGATAGCGGCCGGTGAGTAGAAGAACCAATATATATTAGATTTAAAGACAGACAGACACATTGACAGATATACAGACTGATCTGCTGATATAGAGACAGACTGATTGAGTCCAGCAGACAAGCAGTCAGTCAGACAGACAGATTAAAAGACAGACAGACACAGTACAGTCAGTCAGACAAATACTACAAAACAACAGACAAACAAACAGACAGCTATACATATATTCAAACAGAAAGATTTAAAGACAGACAGTAAGTCAGAAAGACAGACAGACAAATACTGTATAACGACAGAAGGTCAGACAGAAAGATATAGACAGACAGCTAGACAGATATTCACAGACAGACAGAGAGACAGATATTCAGACAGACTGTTTTGACATTGTAAAACTATTTTAAATTTCGTGAGAGCTGAATTGGAGTAATTTGCAGAGGATGTAAAGTGACCTAAATGAACGTGCGATGGGGTGAAAGCTGCACACACATGAATTATTGACGGAGCAGATCAGATGAAGCAGCCGAGCAGTGAAAGTGAAACATGAAACACAGGCAAACAAACAAGTCAAGTTTAATCGTATGAAAAAAATTAATTATAGTAATAAACAGAAAGACACAAAGATATTTGGTCTTTGTCTTTGTCTTGTCATAACCACAGCCACTTAACACCAACAATCCAGACGATACATTGAATAAAAAGCAACACTTCCCATACATATTTAAACGTGCGCTTTGAGACAGTTAAAACTGTGAAAAGCGCCCTACAAATACTCATTATTATTAATATTATTATATAAATAGACAGAAATAAATATAGACATACAGTCAGACAGGTGGATACATATACAGTACTGACATATAGACAGACATATGGTTGGACAGAATATAGTGGGCAGACCAAGATGTAGATAAATAGAAAAATCTACAATCATCTAAATAGATAGACAGATACTGTAGTCAGCACAGACAGGTCTAAGACATAATTGCAAATACTGTATACTATAATACTCTGCAAAAAGTCACATACTTATAATGCATCCTGCACAAAATACAAAAACACAGTGTTTATCATAGGGCAGGGGTCCTCAATTATAAACTTGAAGGGTCCACTTACGAAATTTCCGTTCAGTCCGAGGTCCGGAAAAATATCGGTCAAGTTGCAAATATGAACCGCTATGTGAATGGCACGTCATCCGTATAGAAACAACATGTGTCACTACTTCATAAATGTAATCCCTCCTTGTGTGAGGTTTGTAAGACCCAAACATCTTCATAAATTTGAAATTTGAATTGTGAATTATCCTTTTGAGTCCCTTCAAACAGAGCAGTCACCACTTCACTCACACACTCATTGACTATTTCAGCATTAGAGAAAGGTGTCTTGTGTTGTCCCAGGACACATGTGAGACTTTAGTTGCCTGTGTGTGTGTGTGTGTGTGTGTGTGTGTGTGTGTGTGTGTGTGTGTGTGTGTGTGTGGAGTGAAAAGTCAGCTTTATTGTCAACTCTGCTGTACATACTGGACGAGCAGAGAGTCGAAATTGCTTTCTCTACTCATCCTTTACAGATAGACATACATTTTTACAAAACAAGTAACACAAAATGTGCATTTTGTGCATTTTTACAAAAAACAAGTAACGAAAACGTGCAATTTCAAGTACTGGTACAAGTACAAAATATGTTGTGCGGTTTGTAATTATAAAGATAAAAATGTGCAATTTACAGAAGTATTCAAATGTATTTTGTTCAACGGAGGGTAATTTGTTCAAATTGTGCGTGCTTGGATTAATAATGGCATTTCACGATCACTTTTGACGATTGCGACCGACTTGTTGCAGATTAAACACATTGGTTTTCTGCTTCGCGCGGATGCATATTATTCTGTCCACTCACTCTTAAACTCGCAGTTTTAAAAGTCAACTTTTCTTTTCTAATCGACGGCCAGCTTTGAGCTCGCCATATTCTTTAAGGTTAAAATAATCTCTCGATTTACGCAAACGACAGAGCGCCCGCGCCTGGCTACCCTGAAGACCTGAGCGACTAGTACGGGCCGCGGCCGTGTTCTAAGTAACTAATGCCGCCAGACTCAGACCGCAAACAGATGACGTAGTTGTCACGTTGCTCTTACAGCGGCTGTGATTGGACAATGCCGCAGCTAAAACGAGTACAATCATTCAAGATAAATTATATACATTTATAAATATATTCGTTTGCGTTGGTGCGTGTGTGTGAATGAACAATGCAGAATAAAAATTGCGTGATCCACTGAAAACGCCTTTGGATTTTGATCACAAGAGTAGCATTGGTTTTGCCGTCGGTCCAAAAGTAATCGCGTCTGGGTCCGGATGCGGACCGGAGTCCGCCTATTGAGTACCCCTGTCATAGGGTATAAAAAACTAGAATTATTTTACAGTACGGTAATTGCAATGATAGATACGTCATATGCGCTGCCCACTGCTCCGGGTTTGTGTGTAAAACTTCACTAGATGGTTAAATGCAGAGCACAATTTTGATACAGCCCCTAGTGGCCATATTGACAAACTCACTATTTTTCTTCTTTTCCTCATGATAAATGGATTAATGAGTGTCGTACCTGTGTCTCCAGCCACCTGTATGGTCATTGGCTGCATGATCTATCCAGATGGCTGGGACTCGGAAGAAGTGAAGAGGATGTGCGGTCAGCGGACGGATAAATACACACTGGGTAACTGCACGGTGCGCTGGGCCTACATCCTGGCCATCATCAGCATCATGGACGCGCTTATCCTCGGCTTCCTGGCCTTTATCCTGGGCAATCGGCAAGACAAGCTGCTCCCGGAGGACTTTCAGGTGGATGATAAAAAAGGTGAGGAAAAGAACAAGGTTTGCAGTTTGAAAGGCATTTCTTTTAATGCTGGACAGATTCATTCATGCCATTCCACTTCTCATTTGTGTAGTAGCCTGAGTACTCACTGAGCCTCACTGAGTACTACACCAGTGAGCAGGTTTGGTATCGTATTTTATGCTCCATATAAATGAAAAATGTCTCAATGTCTCTATCATAGAGAGCTAATTATTCTTGTGGGGAAGTGGTAACTAGACCAAAATTGTGAAGTACAAAACAGTTTTATTTAAAAAAAAAAATCAAAAAATCTTTTTGATATATATTATATATACACGTACTGTATATTCAGTATATTATAAAGGAAAAATAAAACACATTAGTACACTATTTAGCTCGAAATGTTTTCTCTTTCTCCAAAATCTTATGGTCAGGTGCATATTATGGATAAAATATTACAGATTAAAAAAATATCATAAATACTGTAGTTTTTAATGTTTAGTTTTCCTAACCACTGTCATAGTTAAATCATAGTACAGGATTTGTTGTTTATTCAGAAAAGGCCTTTTAAAAATAAAGAAATTCTGATATACATAACATTTTAAATGCATGTACATTGTAATATAATTATGAATACATTTCTGTTTGTCTTAGAGGAAGCATGAAGGCATCAGCAGGACTTCCACCCCGGTGAACCAGCATTCAGAACTAGTCTTACACATTTACACAAACATTTAGTAATCCAATCACATACACATTGTGTGGCTTCTTGTTGTTTTAATAAACTATATTTTGATTCGTTTTATTGGTTGTAAAAGTGAATCATCCAGAAAAAACAACGCGTTTCTTTCTAGTGTCGAACTGAAATGTTTCAACTTCACTTAGGAAAAAAAGTCACATGCAATTTTAAAAGTTTTATTTGAAGTTACTGAAGAAACATTTTAGTGGCAAACAATCAAATGCAAGACATTCGTAGGAAAAAGGTGGATGCTGTAAATGCGTTTGACGAGACTAGCTCACACGGCTTTAACACAACAGATGACTTCCTCTTTGGTGTATGTACACAACCGATCAGCCTCTTATTTTACATGTGATAAAGAAACTGAACCTAATCCAGCCTCTTCTATAACAGATTGAACTGATGCTACACAATGGCTTCCATGTCCGGCACGCTAAGTTGTCAGTCTTCATCGTGCCACAATTCGCTTTAGTTTCGATCTCTTGAGTTAAAATGAATAAACACATGTTTGTCTTGACCTGTAGCAGCTCACGTTTAATACAAAAAGTGGAAAGTCAGCCTCCATTTATGATTCTCTAGAAACCTGTGAAAAGTTAGAATTACAAACTGCAAAGAAATGTTACAATCGAGTGTAGGAAAACGCTCTTGCTTCTGAGAAGTTTCAGAAAAAAATCTTTTTGAAAGTGTAAAACCATTTCTGCTGTGAAGAACGTGACAGAAAAGAAGATTCCGCTCAGAATGGAGAAAGACCTGGACGTGTATGTGCTCGTGGTGGTCAGACTGTTAAGACGTGAGCCAGGAATGACGCAGACACTCGGCTGCAGTGGCTCGTTTCTCCGGAATCAGGTCCAACATGGGGAGCAGGAAGTGGGAAAAGCTCTGTGCGTCCTCCTTGGGCCACTCGTACTTGTCCACCAGCACGTCCACTAAACCCCACGGCTTCAGCTTAGTGATGTGCCTCAGGTCACCTTGTGCACAAAGACAAAAAAAACAAGACGGAACTCTTACTTCACTGATATAAAAATGGTCACTGAAATAAATTCCACATGAACCCAGGTTAATTCATCTCATCGTCGGTATTCTGTTTAGACCCGTTTATAAGACGAAAGAAAGGAAAGCAAGTAACGAGCGAAATTTGGAAAAAAATGAAATTAGCAGAAACATTATTTTGGGTTTCATATACATATTTTGAAACAGTTTGCTCGCACACAAATATTTTTAACACTTTTTGCATCCCATATCATTGTGCATAACGGTATGGCATTACAAGGAAAAAACTAAAGTCTGCATGCTAGGTTTTCTGAAAGATTTACTTAATTCGTACAATTACAGTTAAACTAATGACAGCGTCTGTGTCTCTGTTGTTTATTTTTGCCAGAAAGGGTGAAATATCTGCCTGCTGTTCTGAATAAACTATAGACTTCTATAGAGGTTATTGGAAATTCGGTCTACATTGATATGTGGACTTGGAAAAGTTGTAATAGCTTAGATTTTTGCCCCAGTCGTGCTTCATTGCATACAAAAAAGCCAAGTAACTAAAAAAAGAGTGGCAATGTTATAACACAACCACATTCAAACTAGGAGTGTGAATATCTCCTTCAATAAATTTAAATGGCAGACGTACCTTTCTTGGTGAAGAATTCTTTCGAGTATTTGCCATTCATTATGAGTTTTCGAGGAACCTTCCCGAGCAGCTCGATGATCAAGGCAATGTGATCTGCAAGCGCAAGAAATAGATCAGAACTCAGGTTTTGTTGGCCCACAAGATGACAGACACTTGAAACTGTGAATACAAATAATAAGATATTAACTACCTTGATTAAACTACCTTGTTTAAATCTATATTAGGGCTGGGAGATTTGGCTTAAAATCAAAAATCGCTTATTCGATTCAATTGATTATTTTATTTATTTATATTTATTTTCCCATATAGTTCACTGACACGTTTTGTCCGGTAAATATGCTCTCATATTACAAGTGAGAGGTTTTTGAATAAAGTGTGCATTATTTGATTTTAAAATAACCAGATCTTCTATATGTTTATTTATTGAACAACTGAAATTAAAGCACACAGTGGTAAAATCATACAATCACATTGTTCTTATCAAAAAAGTAACCATAAACTGCAGTTTTTGGCAACAGAAATTTTTGTTAAAATGTTCTTATTTACATGAGCAGTTCTCTTCTAAATGCACAGGAGTTGGTCATTTTTTTGCGTCCTCAGTAAACATATTTCAATGTGCAATGTATCAATGTAAACAACAGATTGTTGTAATGAAAATTGAACTCTGTTAAACGTATGTATACAAAACAAAATGAACCATGTAAATTCATGCTTTCCATGGTAAGTGAAGTCGACTTTTGGTGCTCCAAACACCAACTTGGAGCAATGGAACTAGCAGCACAGTTACATTTTAGAATAGTTATTTGTAGGCCGATTTGCTTTAAAAAAACTGCTGATCTGCTAAATCTAGTACAGCGATTCCCTTGAGCCATGAAAATCAATATTAAACAAGAGTTAAAAATGCCGATCCATTACTCTGAATGGGTTGTTTAACTATGGATGAAGTACCTCACCTTCATCTCTGGAGTAATCCTCGCCGGAGTGAGGCTCGAACAGGTAATCCCCCGTCGCCAGCTCAAACGCCTGTGTAAAGGAAAGATTCAAAAGAAAATTGTCAAACGGGGCTTTGTCAAATTGTCGGGCAGTTATTGGTCTGTGAAATCAAACCTGAGCAAAACCAATCTTTCTAAAACCAAAGCTAAAGCAAAATCAAAGCGAGGACTGAATCCAATCCGTTTCCGTCTCTGTTCCTCAACATTGAGTGTAATATTGAAGCATTATTAATTGCTAGCATTAAGTGTTATTAGGTTATAAAGTGTATGAAATGATCTGAGCCCCATTTTGAGAATTATCTTTTTGACACAAAATAGTACACCACCATTTCAAGCCTCGATGGAGGAATAAAACGCATGTGATGATTCTACAGGACTTGAAACGCACCATACACGCTGTGCTCCAGATGTCCGCTGGGGTTCCGTATCCAGAACCAATCAACACTTCCAGAGATCGATACTGACGTGTCTGGATGTCATCTGTGAAGTGCTTGTGCTGAGAAAAAACAACATACACTTCAGGAGAAAGCTCATTTGGACAAACTTAAATGAAACTAATCAATACATTGTGGTGGACAATTATAGAAAACTTATATATTTTTCTTTATCAAAATGTCAATCACATTACATTTAATAATATACACAATTTTGTTAATAATACATACTGATGATAATAACAGTAACTAAAATCAAATCAATCAACTTTGACAAAACCAATGTAAAATAACTAATTACCAAAAACAAAAAATAATTGTATTTATGCGTAATCACCATGCGACAAAAAATAAAAATTACCATTATCCTACACAATAAAATCTCTGCACAAAACTTTGAACGATAACTTTCATCTTAAAAAAACTGTTTTGCAGCATGGTGAACACCTATTGGGACATTTTCTGATTTCATGTTTTTTGAGCTGGTGACTAAACAAACAAACAAACAAAAAAGAATCCAACCAAATGAGTTATTTCTGCATTGGGGTTAAAAGCAAGAGTAGAGTGCAGACTCACCACCCAGCAGGCGTTGCCCAGGTCAGCAATTTTCACCAGAATCTTTTCTGCGTTCAGCGTCTCCAGCGGGTTTACTAGCAGGTTTCCCGCAGCAATCTTAGCTGCAAATGAGAAGAAAGTCTCATTTAAAAGCAGAACGGGAATTACACGACTCCTGAGAATCTCAACATTGAGTATTTCTCTTAAGAATTACAAGCCACTGTTCAACGGCAAATTTCCATCAGTCAACATCAACCATTAGAGTCCATACGGAAAGATACGGCTCATATACAAGTTTAAGTGCTTGTTTTAATGACGTAATGGGCAATTCAAACAGGCAATAAGTAATAGTAAAACATGCTCCGTATGATTAACTGAGGCCCATAACGGGAAATTATGACTCAAGCTTTTATCTACCATGGAAAAGTTACCACGATGAAACATGCTATAAAAATAAACCTGAATTTCTTTATTAACATTCACCAGCTACTGAGAAATACGACAAAATAACTACTTAATAAATTATTATCCTTTTTCACAATGCCATCAAACAACGAACATAACAAATATATGACTTCAATTCAAATAGCTGCTTTTATACATCTGCGGCTGAGAAAAGACTATAAATAATCGGAATTTATTGTTAGTATTTACGAGGATTCAGAAATGTATTTTAGAAAAGATGTATATTCACAAAAAGCTAAAACAACCACATCATCATTCATTCAAAGACCAGTAAGGTTAGGTCAATAAAACTGTCATTATGCTTTTTACAAATTATAAACCTGGGTTAATTGGTGACCACAACAAACGCAGGAACGCTGGGTTTTCCTTTCATTACGATCTCTCATATTTCAATCCATATGAAATTAAAATGCTTTTAAATAACTATTCAAATAATTTATTAAAAATAAAATACTGTAATACAACTTGTACTCATAAAAACATTTACAAAAAACATTTAAAATACAATTATTTAATTATTAAGTGCCTAAAGTTCATTTTTCAAGGATTACTGGATTGTCTACTGTGCACAGGAAAATTTGTTTTAATCTTAATACGGTTCAATACAAATCAACATCTAACATTATACATGTATAAATGTACCTAAATATATAGACATTCAAATGAACTGATTTGGTTTGGTAGTGTTAGAAAGCCATAAAGATAAAGAGGAGGTTAGTAAGGAGCAAGGTTGTTCCAGCATTAAGGGCTCCACACTGACCGTCCTTCAGGCTTTCCTGTTCCAGGGCCACCTGTGCGCTGGACTCCACCTCCATGGACAGGCCCGACACTGTCGGGGGGCCATCAGCGGAGCCACAGTGGTTCTGCTCCACCGTGTGGCCCTCTTCAGTCAGCACCTTAGAGCCTTGGGACTCAACCATGCCACAAACCAAAGGTCCATTACCGTCTGTCATTGCAGTGGGCTCCTGAACGCCTTTGCATGCTGGGTAAGGGTTAGTGGGCTCGGACCCCTCGGTGCCACTGTCATAGGGGTTCACGGGGGTCTGCTGATGAGAATCTGCACTCTGCACTTCTTCGGAGCCCTGGCCGTTAAGATGCGTCCATTCATCTGTGGTTAAAAAGAGTCGAGATGTCAAGCTCCACATTCATAATTGATGATGATAGTGTTTTTACATGTCAGGATCACAGCAGATTTAATTAGTTATACGAATAAGTGAGTGTTCATTTAAAATTCCCAAAGCATTTTCAGAAACAATGTTCACTGCACGAGACTGGAAAAAAAATGTTACATTGTAATACATTCACATATTTATGAAGCTCATCTTTAGGTCTGTAGCTCCATGCCGCAGAGAAACTCACCCAGTGTGCGGTCAACAGTGAGGTCATGCACTGTGGGATTAGTGGGCACTGATGGGGTGCTGTCAGGGGTCTCTCCATCTTCATCCTCCTCATCTTCACCTCCATCTGGGCCTTTCTCCAGTCCCTCAACATCTAATATTGTTTTCTCCAAGAGCTCCGCTTGACGCTTCTGCTTCTTTTTCATTTTCTTCTTCTTGTTCTTTGACATTTTGGCCATCTGAAAGGCAGCACAAATGTATTTGTAATAGTGTGTTAACCAAATCTATAATGTAATGGAAATGGCTACATTAAAGAAATTAAAAGTGTAAAAAAAAATCTACGATTGTTTTATGTGAGAGGAACTTACCTGTTTTGAAACCGGAGCAGTACACACTGCAATAGAAAAAGATAAAAAAAACGAATTTTAATCAGCATTTTATTGTGCGCGATCAAGAGAGAATCAAAAAGTCAGGAGGTGCGCTGGAGGTCCTCCAGAGATGAAAAGCGGAGGAATGTGTCATCTTTCTGTGGTTTGGGAGACAGAATGACTCATTGCTCTCTATTTAGAAACATCCCGCAGACTGTACGTCACTATGCATATTCCATCAATGGACATGTTCTGGTAGAGCTGTCAATGAAATCTATTCCCAATCCAAAACAACACATTTTCACACTTTTCTATTAAACTCAGCATGATGTTTAAAAGCCAAATAAATCATGTTAAATTAATAAAATATATATGAAGTGAAAATATATGCAAAATACTTAATACTAAAGAGTTTGTTTAATATTTTGATTACTGCAAACAATGAGCCAAAGAGAATAACAACAACAGGGATGAAGAATGTCTTCACCTGCTGAACCCGAAGGTGGTGGAGCGCCAGATTTCTGCCATTCTGATGCCTCCGTAGCCAACCTCCGCACATATGCTTCATTCACTTCCATCAGGATATTCTCTGGCTTCACATCAGTGTGAATGATCTTACATTTGGTGTGCAGGTAATCCAGACCTTGCAAAACCTACATGTTAAAAATGTGAAGAGTGAGCACGGTACAACATATTTGGACGCATAAATCAATAAACTGTTCTTTTTAAAATCCAAGTAAAGACAAACAAATTCATTGCATAAACAGTTGTATAAAATTCACACTTATTACATTATCAACCACAGGGCATATTTATTAGTTCTCAATTATTTTATTTAACTTACAAGAAGAACAGGTTTTGGAACGTGTTTTTGGGTCAAAGATTTTTTTTACGGATGTTGTCAGATTATTGTGTTTTTATTTATTATTGCTGCACTCATTTTTATTAAATGTCATGTCAATCAATATTCTAGAAAGTGGGGATTGATTCAGAAACACTGGAATTATTGAACACATTGGTGTTTCAGCACTAGGCATTCTTTCAGTAAAGACATCTTAAACTATAAACTGTATTTTACATTGTATTTTCCAACTCATTGAGACTTTTTTTTTGGTTACACAATTATTTTGGGTTAAAATCAAGAATTAATGTGTAAACTGAAAACTGTAAACTGAGTTAATTTAATGACACAAAATAACTACGAGCCACCAAAACTACTGTAAAACACTAAATCCAGCACTATTAGATGTTTTGGGTAACTATAACTAAAAAACGGAACTAGAACGATAATGATTTTATCAGTATAAAATCTCATGACAAAGAAAATTATTTTACGTTTTGTTTGTCTTGAGCTTCCGAATCCGAAGATAAAAAGAACATGACAAAGGGAAACAATATTATTATTCCTGAAAACTCTCTTCTGGACAATAAGAAGAATTGTAAAAATCTGCACAATTTGAAGACGATTCAGCTGGGGTCATATTGGCAAGTAGTACGATATATAAATAAAGATAGATTATTTATGAGTTTTAGGATAAAATTTATACCTGTCGAATAATGCTCTTAACACACGGCAGGGGCAAACCCTGGTAGTTTGACTTAATAATCCACTTTAGCAGATGGTGGCCAAGAACTTCAAACACCATACACACATCTGACAGAGTGAGTTAAAGGAAAATTATGCCAAGCGTGTCACAAGGGGAAAAAGCCCCATGCCAAACGTCTTCAAAAGAGACTGTGCTGAATATTCAGATTGTGCTAAATATTAGCTCATGCTGAATCTGAGCAGAACATTTTACAAACTGCTTTTACACATTCACAGTAGTCCGTTAAGAGTCAAAGCTAAACTTGTTTTAAGAAATAAAATTTTCCCAAAAGGATACGAGTTCCGTTAACTCCTGAGATTTTGAAGTCATCCAGTAACTGAACCACTTTCTCCCTGCTGGAATCCTTCTGGTCGGTGTCTCTGATCTGAAAAGAGAAAAGATAGACTATAGTATAGCAATTTTTGTCACTCAACGCTTTGCACTACTCACTGTTGATTGCACTATTGTATTTTCACTGTTGTATTTTTGCACCATTTATTTATTATCGCTTGTTTCTTACTTTTTTCGTTTTGGCAAAAATTATGTTCACTGTCATCATTAGACTTTTTTCTGTCGCATTTAATGTCTTGTTTTAACTGCTTTCTTTTAGTTTTTGCTGCTGTAAAACACAAATATTTCCCCTAGTGGAATAAATAAAATCTAAAAAATTATAAAAATAAAATATTTGTACATAAACCACCCACATTCCTAAAAATTGAAGCCACTTCCCTAAAGTTGCAAGAACAATCCTAACACATGTTGCTTTCCAATTACAACACCGCAAATTCCTACATTCAATGAAAAATTCCGGCCAGTATTTCACGACACTGGTTTCTCGTGTAACTCACCGCTCTCAAGAGCTTGATTTCATCCAGTGCTGTTTCAGTGTAGTGCTCTGCGCTTTTAACAACTTTCATTGCCACGAAACGCTTGCCCCTGTGGACAAAAACACTTACTACAGTATCTGCTCATATTTCCAATTTAGAAACTAAACCGAACACCAAAAAGGCCATGGAATTGAACATACTGTATGTCCCAAGCAAGCCAAACTGTGGAAAAATGTCCCCATCCGAGTTTCCGGATCACATGGTATCGTGCATTAAACAGGTCCCCGATTTTCACATGGTGATAACCGCCTGTGAAATTTAGAAAGCGTTCACACAAAACACTCAGAAGGCTACTACCGGAAAAAAGACTTAATTTCTAAAACATAATAAAGTCATTGGTAGCTTAATTTTTATTCATTTATGTGACATGTCCGCCTTTAGAAGATTCTGTTACTCATATCAACTCAAGTGACAAATGGTGTTCATCAAAAAAATTATAGATTTCTATCAATAAGTATGCGATTCAAATCAACTTCAGGCATCACAAGTGCTGACCCTTGCAATAATCGTTGGGGTCTTCTTGCTCCTCATCATCTGAACCCAAGATCTCCTCATCTTGCTCCTCCTGTGAGTCAGGCTGCTGTAATGCTCCCCGTAAATGAGGATCAGGCCTGCAGAAAAACAAGAACGATTAATGTTAATGCTAACAATACAGTATAACAGCATTACAACATGTGAACGATAACTTCATTGCATGTGGCATTAATGTCCACATGCAAAGCCAATCCTACGTAAAGGATGCTGTGTTATGACCAAAGTAATCCGCAATTGTTTCACAAGAGCTCAATGGGAGCCGTGAAATCCATGAAAGAGAAATCAAGCAGTGTTATTAACTGAAAAAAGCAAATACGGCAAGAAAATGCTTCCATACAAAAAGACGAGTACAAAAAAGATGCTGTAATATACATGTAAAGACCAACATAAATTCTTCATAATATAGAGGAAATACTATAAAATGACAGGCTAATCATTTTTGTTAATGAACATCCCTGCTTTAAGTACGAAGATATTTAAAAAGACTAAATCAAAATAAAATAAAAAATAATAAAACAAAAAATCTGCAATTTTGGTTTAATTAGATACTTTACCCTAAAACACATTTACATTTCTAGCTGTCCGTCTCATCACCTACAGAACTTGGAAGTTCTTTTAATCATTCTGCTGCACTAATACTTGCAGCAAGTATTAACACGATTAGATATGCAGCTTTCCGTCGTCTCTGCTAGCCTGTAGCCGTCTACTGTAATCTCTCTCAAGCAATTGGCAATTTTCTGCATCTTAAACCGGCCTAAGAACAGCTCTTTAGAAGTTAGAGACAAGCCTGCAGGAAAATACGCCTTTACAAGGACACGTCATCAGCATCATTGGCTCATAGACAACAAACAAAATGCTAAACTCAAGGAGATGGAAAAAAAAAAAAACCTAAACATGTGAGAAACAGTGAATCACATTTAAAGTGAAGATGTGAACAGAAAAAGCAAGCTTTTAATCGAGCCAAAACAAAACTTTAAATTATACAACTGATTTCCAAAATTTAAGTTAGAATCTATAAGTTCATATTTTTACAAAATATTTTGGCCTTAGGCTCCAGAGCGCTCAGGCAGTGTCAGCCAGATTTACTACGCCTGATTTCAGCTCTTA
This sequence comes from Paedocypris micromegethes, assembly GCA_028031935.1. Taxonomy (NCBI): domain Eukaryota; kingdom Metazoa; phylum Chordata; class Actinopteri; order Cypriniformes; genus Paedocypris; species Paedocypris micromegethes. The sequence continues at coordinate 35,533,164 of CM051493.1, forward strand.
CTGAACAACACAGAAGTGTTTTTATATAAATTTGGCAATATTCTACATTCATGATGTCGATCATACAAAGACCTGTGTAGCAAGATTTCTAGGCAACTAGAAATCATACAAATGCTGCAGAAAATATCATGACAGATGCTGGGTGATCTGAATCTCAAGCCTCGCGCTGTTCCAAGAATGTGTTATCTTCAAAAAAAAATCCATCCATCTGAGGACAAAGTAGCGTGGACCATTTCTGAATGTGCATTTTTGTTATATTCGCTCTTTTTAATCGGCTGTTATTACTGACAGGAGTACATAATTATTACCTTGTTCATTTTAATTAAATGTTGGGGGGTCTAATAAAAGAAACGAATAAATACAGAACAAAATGCAATTTATTTTTTGTAGTTTGTTGTCATTAACAAGCTTATGTTATTACATGTTATTACTACGCCATTAATTGACGTGTTATTTATATTTAACTGTGGGGGCAACAACACAAAAAACTAATTACAAAAATTGCTAATTTCTGCAGTGGTCATCTTCCAATCCTATTGACCGCCCTGTGCCACTCGTGAGTGTTTTTAGCTCTTTTCTGCTGATAAGGTTCTGTCATCAAATGCCTGTACTGTAAATGAGTGTCTCTTGAGGTCATTATAATACAATTGCACTGTATAAACAAATCCACTTGACATTTGCATATTTAGCAAATGGTTTCACTCAATATCTTTTACAAAAGGAGCAGCATTTAAAAGCATATTTTAATTCAAGAAACGCATATTAATTACCTGATTATTATGCTTTTCAACTAGATAGAAAAGAGAGTTAGGATGTTTATTAATTGCTTACAAAAAGTGCAGTCTTTGTGCTTTTATATGGATGTGAACACTTTACAGAGGCACTGAATAGAACGTCTGATTTCACACCAGAACAGCCTTAAAATGGTTAACCAAACCAGGTAAAATCAAGAAAATCATGTTTAATTTCATGGCATTTATAAAATACAGACCGTACCAAACTATTTTGTAACAATAAAAAAAAGAAACGTGTACATCGTGTTCAATAAACAAGTTATTCAGCTGATGCAGGTAAATCATGTGCCAAGAGAACATCATCAATTAAATAAAAAAAAGTTGTTAAATTTTAATATGGCAGAGCATATTGCTGACGGTCCTGCAATCTTTAAAAAAAAATTTGACTGACGTAGGAATTTATGTTTTAAGAAAAAAAAAAGTGTATCAAAAGAATTTAATAAAAAAAAAAAAAAAAAAAAAAAAAAAAACAACCGCAAAATATAGCCACAACAAAATACTGCAATGCTCAAAATGCAGAGTAAAAACTCTATGAGAGAATGTATGTGTGTGTGTGTGTGTGTGTGTGAGAGAGAGAGAAGGAGAGAGAAGAAAAAAAAATGAGAACATGAATATGGAATGTTTCAGCATTGTTTATTTTTGTACTAGTCCATCAATTCTGATTTCATAATTTCCTTTTGATGTTTTTCAGTGAGGGAGGATTTTATTAACACATATTTTGTGTGCGGCGCTTTATCAACCAGCTGGACTCTTCATCTGAACCATATTCGGCTCCTTGTCGCAAGGCAGTCTTCGTATGACAGGCTTAGAGAACAACAAATAAGTTGAGCGTGTGTATGTGTGTGCTGCGCTCTCGAGTGGGAAGAACAACCGTTTGTGACACAGAGGGTTAAATTGATTCTTCGTACAGAGCTCAGTACTCAGAAGTTCCCCATCCTACACACGGAGCCACCACAACACTTCTGACATTCTCTTGTCTCGCATCAAGAATGTTTCAAAACAATCTGCTGCTTTTAATAAAACCCAAAGATGTCCAAGGCTTCCAGCGGCCTTCTGCCAATCATTCAAATTAGCTGACCTTTAATAACACTACACAATATTTGGTGAGGAACACACAACGTAGGGGTGGGCGGTATACCGGTATTAACGTGAATACCGGTATTGAGTTGCGCCACGATATGGATTTTGCAATATCGTGGATACCGTGGCACTTTCATGAATTTACCTTTTATACACAGATATCAACGCTTTAATACATAAAAGTTATAACGAAACAAATGTATTTTCAATTACGACACAGATACATTGCTAATCGAATACAGAAATATTCGAAATACGGATATTTTAGTGAGCGCGAGTCCCGTAAAACGCGCGCACGAGAAAATTCTGCTCGTTTTATTTTGGTCGATGTCTGTTTTCGATTGTTAACCTTGGTTTCACGCAACTTTAGATTCAGACGCGCGCGCGAAAGAGAAGGAAAGCGTGACGCGCGTTGGCTCTGCTTGCCATTTTTGTCTGTGTCACTTTCTCTCACTGACTGTCTATCTTACTCTTGCCGTCTCTCTCTCTCTCTCTCACTGTCTATGTCTCTCTCTCACTGTCTATGTCTCTCTCTCACTGTCTCCCCCTCCCTCTTGCACTCTTAAATTAAATGGCCTGTCTATCTTTTAAAAATGTTTTTTTTTTTAAATAAATGCCTGGACTACTTTTAACAGATATACGGTATTAAAAATGACAGCTGCTTCACCAGGTTTCCACTTGCGTTTTAATTTCGTACTTTATATAAAATAAGAATACCCCCCCCACACACACACACACAATATCGTGATATTATACCGATACCGTCTGTACACTAGAAAATACCGTGATATCAATTTTAACCCATATCGCCCACCCCTAACACAACGTAATTTTTATCCATCCAAAATAGGCAAAAACACCTATGAATCAAACATGGAAACATCCTGCATAATCTCTACAAGTCAGACAAGTCAACAACTCAGAAAATAACTAACAGTGCACAATAACAGTGCAACGTGGAGATTTTAAAATAAATTAAAATGCTGTATATCACAAGTGTAAAAACAAGGCAGTTGCACCAATTTTGGGCCGTCACGTTATTATTTTACAAATACATTTTCCAGATTATATCAAATGTTTATCATCAACTGTCCTTTCAGGTTATATAGCTCATATACTGCTAAAACTACAAATCCCAGATTGCTATGCTGCATTGGTGTGTCAGCGGCATGATACCAGACACTATGGGCAAAATATGTACGTTTTTTTTTAATGGGAAAAACAACAACAATAAAAACATTAGATTCAATTCAATTAATTCAACATAAAATGCCTGACTGACCCGTCTCTAGTTTTAATGTCAAGGTCCTGCATCATGGAACGGTGTTCTACACAAATCTCAAACGCACTGGAATACAGTGTTTGCGGTAGTGGGTGCATAAAGTATCCCATAATTCAAACGGCAACACAAATGTTTTCATTGGACTAGACGTGCAGTGAAGAAAAGACTCCTTGCAGTGAAAAGACCCAGTGTCATATTCTCAAACGCAGATTTAAATATTAATAATTTGCTTGTCGCTCTATGCTTAACAATATAAAACACTGAATTGTTATTGTGAAAATTACTGTTGTGTTTATACAACTATGATTTCTTAATCCATATTCAGCCATTACTAGAAATTAAAGTTTGTTCCATAAGCAAATGTTCACTATTACATATCAGGTGAGAAGGTAAGACAAGTACAAGTACTGTCAAATTTCCAATAAGCTTCTCGTGTGGAACATGACTTTCGCCAGTTTTGAAATGTTGTCACTGTGAATTGGATTTTTAAGCTTTTGCTTTATCTTCATTACCTTCTAAATGAATGAACTTTAGTGATCCCACAGAGAAACTAAATTGTTGGAACAGCCACTAGCAATAATAAAAATAATAATATTAAGAACATGAAGTGTCAATAATAATAATAATAATAATAATAATAATAATAATAATACATAATTTTAACGAATCAGAGCTTTTAGTAATATTACCAGCCTTGCATTAAAGTAGCAAACCTCACATGATCCATGTAAAAAAAAAATACAAATTTAAATATTCCTCATAGCATAGGAATAACCACAAATTCTTAAAAATATATATATTGCTAGTGTATATGCAGTTCTTTATTTCAGAATTCAACAACTCAAGCTACACGTCAAAGATAATTTAAAGCTTCTCAGACCAATGGCAAAAAAAACAAGTTATAAAAGTTAGCTTCTTACCTACAGGATGCACGGATACCCATAAGAGACAGAGCTAATAAAGGCAGCGGCGGCTGAGCCATGTACCAGAGGCAGGCACAACGCACTGATGCACACTGTGGATGAATGCTGAGACGCTCAAGTCGTCTTCTCTCACTCCGTCCCTCTCTGTGCTGCCGTCAACAACATGGCTCCGCCTCCCACTTTCCCATTGGCTGGGAAAATCCAGTACTGCATTGCAGGTAAAAAAAAAAAAAGCCTGCTGCCTCTATTTCTCCTTCCATAACATGCCAGACACAGCCAGCGCTCTCACATCGCATCACCCCGCGTCTCTTCCTATACGGGTTATTACAGCAGTAAATCTGCTCGCCGACAAGAACACAACTTAGACAATTTTTCTTGAAGGACGCACGTCAGCAGGTTTCGCACTAGTGCTTCGGAACAGGTGAACGTCACAGTTCGTGGTGAAGGGAAAGGAAATTTTCAACATTCAATTAGTCTTACATTTAACGCCATGCAACAACAGCCACTGACTGAACAAAAGCGCAAAAGGAAGCATCATTTCAAGGAGTGAAGCGTACTCTCAGGAGAAGATCAGTACCACAAGCAGCAATGCAAAACTAATCTATAGAAAGAAAACACCAGAGAGAAAATTCCTGCAGTAAAGTTATTCTGCAACAAAAATTTCCTAATGTGCTTGAATAACAGGCTAATGATGCTAGTTTCTAATATGATTTCTAGCATGATATATTTCTAAATAAAGTACAATAAATGTATTTTATAATACTTTTAATTACTAAAGAACACACACACACACACACACACATACACAATTATATATTCCGAAATAAAATATACTAGCTAGAATATTTGTAAATTTAATTAATCTTGGCAAAAAAAATCTGATATTCTCAATCAAAAATATTCTTATAGCTTGACATAAAAGTTTGACATAGGAAAAGATAGTCAATATTGAAAGCAAAGAGAGTCTGAAGCAAGAAATGTTTCATTCATCTCCTCATTGGACTGAAACAACACACATACTTTGTTTCTTAGCAACCACCAAACCTTTGGCAATTGAAGGCGACAATGCAAAAGACAGTAAGTACTATTAATCGCCGTGCCATGTGTTGAATAATCAGCATGCGGAACGTAATGTTCCCGTTTCATAATTATCACATACAACTTGACTTTCATTTCCATGATTATTCACTGAACATGATCAAAGACTGAAACACTACATGTAACACATGGTTTGTGTTTGTTTGTTTATTATGATGTGTGCAGTGCGTTATGGTTGTGTTTATTTGTTTGGATTTGTTGTTGCTGTTGTGACGTGAAATTTCCCCACTGTGGGACTAATAAAGGCTTTTTCAATTCAATTTAATTCAATTCATCAATCAAAAGGTAAAAGTAGTGATGCACCGAAATGAAAATTCTTGGCCGAAACCGAAAAAGAGGAAAACCAGGCCAAAAAAAACGAAACACCGAAAGAAATCATGGCAATTGTTAGTAGTACCATTGCATTTAATGCTATAATGGTGTACTAACTTTATTATTAATTAATGCATTTTCACTGCCTTGATTTTAGTAAAGTTTCAAATGAATGAATAAATGAAACAAATTTAGTTATAAAGTATGCAAATATTTATTAATATTCGGTGCATCTCTAGGTAAAAGTGCAGTGATTCACTTTCGGCTTAGTACCTCAGGTCAGAATTTGTTTCCTTTTTTTTATGCCATTAATAAATTCCTTTATTTTTCCATCCACTGGCGTTAGAAAGTTAGAGATTACTTTTACTTGAATAACATTAGCCCAAACATAAATTGTCGGAAAATGAAAACTACAACACACGACATTTCAGGTACATTACATTTCAGCTTTAAAGAAAGTATAAAAAATAAATAAATAAAAAGAGAGAAATGGCTGGTGTTAAAATAAAACATGGAAATAAAAAAATCGTAAGCTAAAACAAAAAAAAAAGATAAATGATGCTACCAACTCCTGATACTATTAAAAATAAATAAATAAACAAATCTAATGTGCTTCTAATGCTGTATAATGCCATATTGCAGTTATTGAAAACACAACAGAACTAATTTAGGTTTTGAAAAAAATAAGAGCGAAATGGGCCGCAAAAATGTACTCCGAGGGTTTGGAAAGTAATGTGTTGTTAAGCCCTCTGCCATCACACTTAGTAGTGCGAAGAAACTGATGTTGCTCTGGTTGCAAAACTTTTTAATCTAAACTGATGCCATAGAGAGATTTTCCCAGAGGAAATCAGATATCTGCCACCAATATGGCTGAAAAGCATCCAACGTCAATAATTATGTTGTAAATTGGATCCCATTACACACGCATTGATCAATCAGTAGAGTACACCAGACCACGAGTCTGATTCCCAGGAAAAGCATGTGGACAGATTGTGAAAACCGGTGCACCTCAGTTTGTCGAATCTCTCCGCAGAACGGTTATGTTGTTAGAACATATGAAAAGGAAACTGGTGGCGTGTCATTGGCAAACAAAGCTTGTATTGAATCAGAAAAAAAGTGACTCTAAACAAGTGAGCCAGCTCCCAGTTTTCTTCCGCTGCTAAAAGAAGTTTGTGTTGATGCATTGTGGGTAATCAGACGTATGAAATGATATTCTGGACAAAGTTTGAACGTGTTGCTGCCTTGCGTTCTTTTTTGCTTTTGCGCATTTCCGCGACATGCCTATAAAAGTAAAAATGGTCTTCTCTATGAAATGAAAATTTTCTTTAAGAGCAACTTCCACCGCAGTTCTCATAGAAACGCAAGAAACGATTTTCAACAATTTTTAGTTCTTTTAAACTATGGTAAAATAAAGGTCTACAAAATAGTAAATTACATGCTAATCATGGACAGAGATTGATCTGTAAGTGACTAGTAATTTGATCAAACTCTGCTAACTCACAACAACTGACAGAAAAAAAACCCTGAAAATTTTGATATTGGAAAAAAAAACCTTTTTGTCACCATTTCTTTTGTTCTTCATTTCATTTGTTCTTCACAGATGTTTAATATTAAACTGTAAATGTCTTTAAGTGTTGCCCGTCAAACACATCATTACTTTTTTCTATTAGATAGCAGGGAAAAGATAATGGAATGTCCGATTATTGGATTGAATAATTGACCAATTAAATGATTAAAATAATCATTAGTGGCAGCCCTACTGACTTAAGAATGTCCCACTTATCTTTGCTTTAGTAATAAATATGACGTACATATACAAATGTAACAAATATATATATAAATTATGGTGATGTTTTTACATTTTTTTTTATAATTGTTTGATGTTACAGACAAAGATGATATAAACGTAAAGGATAAAGAGTAAGTCATATCCAGAAATGTGATGGCTCAAGACAGACCACTGCACCAGGGTGTATGTGTGTGTGCGTGTGTGTGTGTGTGTGTGTGTGTGTGTGTGTGNNNGTGTGTGTGTGTGTGTGCGTGTGTGTGTGTGTGTGTGCGTTCACCTCATGGTGTTTATTTTTACCTCTCACTGGATAGTTAAACGCAGAGCAAAAATCTCCAAGCATGACAGTAAGGTGCTTTCATAAAAATTATATTAAAAAAAATACATTAATCTCAGCAAAAAAACAAATAAATTGTGAGAGTATAAACCAATTCATCGCTTTAATAATAATTGTTACATGAATTTAATAGTTAAAGTAATCTTTGTTTCTAATCCTCTTGGGACAGATGAAACTCAACTCAAGGGACAAAAGTACGATGCTCGACATAAAAGCGTATGATGTCAATTCTGCAGCGAACCCGCAGCGATCGCCAATGTTTAATTTAAACCATTAGTCCCATAAATAGGCCAGTGCAGCATCAGAATGCAGATCCCAAAAACTCGGAAGGGATTTGGTTTAGTGGCGAGTGTGCTGACAGCGACGCGCTCTGGCATGATGAGACCTTTAGACCCCGGCGCCGCAGTTGAGGAAGACACAGCTTACATAATGGCTTTCTCTGAGCTGCTGAGCGCAGAACAACCAGAGTCTGCGACACTCACACTGCACCAGGACTGGACACTGTGTAAACAAGCCAACGTCCTTCACCACATCTCCAAACTAGAACAAAACGAGCATCCAAAGTAAAACGCATTTCATGCAACCGGAATCGGATCTGATCAATGGCACTTGCACGTCCAGCAGTGACCTCGCACACTCCAGAGGGAGCAATCTTACCCGCACCGCAGGTCTGATTAAAAATAAATCAAACATCAATAAGTCAGCACTGCCCACACACACACACACACTCACACACACTCACTTGCATCGCAGACTGCTGGCAAGTTTCACCACAGCCGTGTTAAGTGAAACAATCCAATCCATAAGCCACATGACCGACGAGGAGCCAAAAGAGCAGGTCTGCACGGTTTGAGACCTAGCCGGACACAGCAGACTTTCTATCCGTCTTGCCAAAGAGTGTCTGGCTTCCACACTAGCAAGACTAGTGAGCCAGAGCGCAAGGGAGGGGAAGGGCAAGAGAAACCAGAGCGGAGGAGGGCGATAAACCAGTCAAACTCTCCTCTCACACAGGCTGCTGGAAATGCACTCATCACACTCAAAACAGTACGGCCATGAGTCAATCTACAAGCCGATGTGGGTAGAATAGAATGTCTTTATTGTCTTTCTATCACTGTATTACAATGAAAAGAGCAGAGCTCATCGTTTGATGCAAAAATAAAAATGTGATATAAAATGTAAAAATATCCACACTGAATAAATCCAATATAAAAAAACTACAATATATCAAAATATAGTACAAAACACAAACGGTAAGACACGGTCTATCTAAATATAACAAAACTATAAGACTACAAAAAATACGATTTGACAAAATATACAAGAGTGCAAAATAGAAATTACAGTAGTAGTAAAACAATTTGGATGGACTGGAGTAAAGTGGCAACAAAGGAAAGAGGGCCTTATTCCGCAAGTAGATTTCAGGGTTATTAGACATGAAAGAAACGTCACTTCTCTCAGAGATGCACCTGTGTGTTCTGCAGAGGAAAACTCATTGCGACGACAAAGCAAATAAAGCCCGACAGGCCTATCCGCTGTCACATGCTCTTATATAAGAACTCGGCACAGGGAAAGAACTCAATAGTTGTTATTAGGAATCCAATATTTGCTTATTTTATGACATTCTCAGTCGGGACGGTTGCGTTGTGTTCTGGCTTCCTCGTACGCGCAAATACAAAACAAATTTACATTTATATTACTAACATATAACACGAAAAATATATAGTGTACGTGCAGTGGAATTCTTTTCACAACCACTCCGAGTGAGAGGTGAAATTAAAGAAAATAAATACAGGAAAGAAAACAGGGAATAATTCAAATATAAAGAACAAAAAGTAGGCTACATTTTTTTTTAATTTATTCTTGATTCTTTTTTTTTATTATACAAAACAAAAAAAACAGATAGTGTTTAGGATATCAGTTTAGGGTGAATTCATTGATTAACAAAGATTTATTATCTATATGCTTTATATGTTTTTTCATCCACCAGATGTCCTTGAGTATGATTTCTGCCCCTAGTAGACCCTTATTGATAATTCGCAAATAAATTCCAGCAGTACATATTAAATTCACTTTGCATTTGGGCTTTGTCCATTTCTGTGTGTTGAAAAGAATACAAAGCAAACATTTGTTGCTGCCATTGCAGTTTTGGCCCACTTGAGCGCGTCCACCACCTCATAAAGATCAGGGTGTCAAACACAACTACGGTTGGGGCCAAAACGCTAAGCAAATTTAAGTCGGAGGCCGTACACGTGTATATATGTATATGTATATGTGTGTGTGTATATATATATATATATATATATATATATATATATATATATATACACACACAACTATGGAGAAAAACAGACAGGAATATTATTCCAGAGTAAATAAGCAAGCTTTAGAGACCAATATTTCCCCCTTAAAATATATCCTGTCAAAATTACAAGATGCTAATAATAATGTTAGTATATGACCATGTCGTAAAAAGCGTTACTGTTGGGGTAGATGTGATTTTAAAAGTTTTAAATGTTTTGATTAACTTTAGTATCGTGTTGTGTGATTTATTTTAAACAGATACAGCAGCTTAGGCAACAAATCAACAACCCTAATCAACAACCAATCAACCCTAAAGGGTTTTAGACTTAACGGTTACAAATGACAGTTATCATGGCAAGACAGACGCATTGCATTATGGGTACTGTAGTTTATGTGTGACATTGAACCCATTAAAAAACAGCTCCAGTCCATATTAAAGGATGTAATGGACGCAGGAAAGGCTAAAACGTAACTTACTTTTTGAAGGGTTTCTTGTTCTTGGTCCTTTTCTTTCTCGCCTGAAGTGCAAGTACTGTCAAAAAAAACACACATTAATTTATCAGACCGTTATATCGATAACACGATTTAATAATCCGTTACAGTGACACACCCAAAATTGACTGGAGTGAACACGTGCATTTACACTAAACAGACGGTCAACAGATTTGGCGGCAACTGTGTTTCTAATAAACAAACTACATTTTTCACTATCAACGTGTCTTGCTTTCTATTCATTTACAGATAATAGTAAAATACAGTGTTTGGTTTCATATGTCGTGTTCAATAACGAACTTTCTCTTAGAGGTTAAATAAGTTTAACCAGATTCGGTTTAGCTAGCTTAAGCTCGCGCGCGGATAAGCCTAGCTTAAATACGAGGCACAATAATGACTACGAAACAATACTTCACAATATAAACTAAAATGCCGCAAATCTAAATGTCAAATTTAAGACATATATGATTGAGAATAGTGTGGCTACGTGTTAACGGACTTTCACCGCTGTTAGCAGCAGCTACGTGGGCTTTTGTCTATATTCATGAAAACTCGCGGTTCTCTTCGCCCTTGTGTCAGAATCAGTTAAAACTAAAATACGTCCGGTTCATACAGACATCTATGCGAGTGTTGTTTTCACGGGTAGTTAGAAGAAGAGCATTTAAGACGCTAAACAATCACCTTTTCTCTCCATGATGGACCGGCGGCTAAGTGCTCAAATTCACTCACGTGTAACGCTGTGCGGCGCGCATGCGCAGAAACCGTCTCCACTGAACGGAACGTTCAAAAATCTACTTCTTCTTCTTCTTGTGGTTTTACGGCAGTTTGCGTCCATGTTCAAAATCTAACAGATCAACACAGAATATAACGATGAATCATTTTTTGTAAATTAAATAAGTGATAAAAAAAGCAAGATACAAAATGTGTAAGAGGCGTTAAATGTGTTGTTTTTTTTAATCGGCGAGAATTACATATCGTTTTCGGTTTATAAAATAATACTATAATTACGTTTAGTATATCCGTGTAAAAAAGGCAAAATAACATGCTTTTAAGATACGATAAAATAATAGCATTGGATGAGCACTTGACCGCGATATTTTGTGCGTTTGTGCCCCAAACAATCGTACTGTACTCTTCTTATCAAGCACCTATTACGAACAACTTGAATGAACAATTGTAAGAATTTGCCATGCTTGATCTGTATGTTTGGTTTGATCAGGACAAACCACAAATCGCAGAACCATTAAACTTTGAAGTTGAAAAACATACAAATTTTCTCAATCCATCCAAAGATGGCGCCACAACACACCACAACGCAAAAGTGTCCGACTCGTAACTAAAACCGTTAACTGCACTTTAAGTGTTGAGTGAATTCTGCATTTTAAATAAACATTCAGTGAGTCCGAATTTGTATATATGTACTCGCCGCTAATGCGCTTGTGAATCTACGTACAGTAAACTCATCGCAGACTAATACTTTCCACAACAACTTTTCATAAATTTTCCCCCAAAACAGAAAAAAACAATATTTCCATTGTATTCCATGTCTGTCAAAATAGCTGATGATTTTTGCAGAACTGTACACAAAAAATATGCTCACCATTAATTGCGATTTTTAATCAACAGGCTATAATCTTTTAAATTTACAACACAGCACGTTTTAAAAAAAATAACCGTGAGCACAACATTTCAATACACATAAAACGAAGAAATGTGAGCAAAACATGCTGTTAGTTCTTTTCTTTTTTCCAAAGCGACTTCCAAACACCAGGGCTCAACTCATTGAGCTATATGCTTGTGGTTCTGTAGCACCACCGTGAGGCCAATAACAGTATATGTATAGTTTCCTGTCATAGTTTACATTATACACTTGATGGCAGTTATTTACCTTGGTAACTTGAATCCCATAATTGCTGCTTCCAGCAGAATGCACTTTTCTTTCAATTCCAGCGTTCAGAATGCAAAATTTGCAATAAAAGTAAACAGTTAATTTCCACATAATTCTTTAAAAAATATATATATTTTTGAAAATAGCCATTATTTAAACATATAAAAATCACTTCACATTTCTGAACAATAAACACAAACAGAACATCAAAAGTGAAAATTAAGTGATTAAATAGTGTAACACAAAGGGTTTAATAGTGACCAACTAATTGTGTTAATCGCTGTCGAAAAGAAGGTTTTGAGCTGAATAGGTTCCTTGCGCTGAATGGTTAAAAAAAAAAAAAAAACACCTCACTGTCTCTAAATATTACCAGGTAGGATGCCAGATTTACTCATCCATGTCCCAGATTTACTCAATCATAAAACAAGAGTCTTTATTTTTTATTTTATTGTGATAAAACAAAGACAGTCGTGGAAATATAGAGTAAAAGACTAGCTGCCTTGTAAAACAGTGAACAATAACAACAGCTGTAAGCATGAACTTACAACAAAACTGGAAACCGTCAGGCAGGTATGAGGGGGAATGCAAAAAGTATCAAACTTTGCTTTACAATATACAGTTCTAGTTTACATGAATAAACACGGTGAAATTTTCATTCTGCACCATCAGACTCTTTTTATTTATCTGTAGAATTGTATGTAATATTTTTATGTCATTGTCTCCAATTTTTCTTAAGAAACTGTGTTGTTTTTCCATTTCATTAATCATATAAAATGTTGCCTACTTATTGATTCCTTAACATGTAAATAAATGTTTCATTAAATACTTTGCAATAAATTGAAGCATGAAATTCATTTATATTATTTGAAGATTTTTAAGTATTATTATTTACAAACAAAAAATACATTCTGTAACTATTTCATTTTAATTTTAGGAATTTTGTCTAGGATGCCTTCACAAACGTATTTGATTAATTTTTAACCTCACTGCGCAAGGATGTTTTACACTCTCCAATTTCAGCATCATCAGCAAAGTTACATGATGTTTAATATTTTTAGAAGCATTTCCAATAAACTAAAAATGTACAAACCAGAAACAGTCATGGCAAAAGAGAACAGCATCTGCACTGCACAAAACTCTAAAAAGCAATTACAGCCTTTGAGAACATTCAATCCGTAGATCGATTATTTAATAATCCTGCAAAGGTGTATACGCTTTATAAAATGTCCGCACACAATATTTATTTACAGCTGTGCCGTTTTATTTACACAAGTTAGTAAATTTCTGATAGCGTCTGCTTTAATTGTTTAAAAACAGGAGGATAAATCTACTGAGTGTGTTGGAATTATATATTAAATAAAACCTTGAGCCTCGATATCAATATCATTAATTTGCTGAAATTCTTTTTTAGAAGCTGAAAAAAGGAAACAATGTTCTAGCAAAGTAACAGTTACAAATTAAACATAGCAAAATGTTGGTATAGGTGATACATTCTGTCCGTGCACGTGTCTTCTTGTCAGACGCGTAGTTAGAGATCTAGACCAGCACTTGAAAGACGGCAGGCACTTGAATGTCACTTCCATTCAGGTGAAGATTAGAGTGAAGATCCCGTCCGTCTAGCCTGACATTGTGAAACAGAAAGGGCATAATCTCACGACTCCATCTCATCTCCTTCCAAAACAGGCGGTTCAAAGCTCAGCACCTCCTCGTGTGTCAGCCCTGAAACCAAATTTCACACAGCAAGGAAACTCTTAGATCAGTGAAACGCAGAGTAGAACACACAAAAAAAATATTACTAGAACATCCAGTCCTCTGTGATATTAAAACTGCATGCTTACGTTTCCACTCGTCAATCTCAAGTTCCCGGCTTTCAAAGCTCTGGTCGTAAGGGTCAGCTTCCGGCTCATCATTTGGGTCGTGATACTGGGTGAAATAAGGGTGAGCGAGAGCCTCCGACGCCGTGATCCTTTTATCTGTGTCCAGGACCAGCATTTTTTCTAGCAGGTCCACAGCTAAAATGTAAAAAAAGAATAAAAGAACATAAATTAAGTCACCACTTCCAAATGGTTCCCTCATACCCAATCTTGCATGGAATTTTCTAAATTGTTGAGGCAATGCTGCTTAAGCTTATGAGTCAAGACTGACCTAAGTTACTTAGAATCCTTAAAATACTCTTTCCATCAATGTTGACTAACCCCTCAAAAATGACAGACAAACTTGACTTTTTATGAATTTCGCTGGCTACAAGTGGATACAAATTCAAATGTGGATATTTAAAATTTGTTTAGATTTCGAAAAATAAGGGGTTACTGTTATTTTCAGTTTTCCCGTATACTATAGTTATATTGACCTTAATCCTCTTTCAATTCTGATGTAATTTTTAGCAGCAAGCAAAAACGTGTTTTGGTTCCAATTTGCATGAAAAATGTACCTAAAGGATTTGCACCAAGAAAAACATCAGCAAAGTTCCTCTTTGGCATGTTGGGAAGAGTGAGGATGTAGTGCCGAGCCTGTTGGTGACAGAACACAATTCATTCAATCAGATCAGTGTCATTTCTAGAGTTGTGGCTTTAAAGTGCTCTGGTGAAAAGAAAAAGCTGGAAAATAAACAGTAAAATAAAAATAGAAACTATATAAATATTTGTTTAATATCAACATAATAAGGTTTTAATATCTGGTTTCTTTATATTAATCAAACAATGAGAACATTTGAAATTCCTAGAGAAATGACCCAGCTATCCAGGAGGAAGTTTAAAGGGCTGAACCGTACAAGGCCTTGGGACGCTAGTTTCGACCGTTGTCATTTTTAAAGCCTTGCTGGAGATTTGCCATCACTCTTTTCTTGTCCTCAGATCTGTAGATATTGCTGTAAAACGGCCACACATTTTCCTGTACTCTAAGGATCAAGAAAATCACGTCTCTGACTCTTTACACTCCGAACATCCCCCCAGATCCTTTGTTGGGACATCAGTTGTGTCCTAATGGTTGGAGAGTTGGACTTTCAAATCATGGACCAGTAGATACCACAAATGATGAGTGCCGATATGTTGCTTGTGTTTCACTGCTTCGGGCGTGTGTGTGTGATTTCCCCACTTTGGGACTAATTGAGGTATTTGTATTTGTGTAAATATACACTTCACTGGTTGAATGGATCAAATGCAGAGCACAATTCCCAAGACCGGTTCTGACCCGACCACTTTCCAGTACTTTCCGTCCTGTTTTCTCCCTGCACACTAACAGCTGCACCGTTCTGCAACAGGCCAGCAATCTTTCAAATTATTTGCAGATGACACAACAGAACAGAAGTGAGTCGTTGGCTCAGCTAAGAAGCCAAATTCTGCCTTTTTACCTCATGTTGTTTTCATTATTTTTTTATCACTAAATTACTTATTTTATTATTTCAATTAATAAATTGAATTGTCAATGCTTTTGTTATTTGGAAACTTGGAATGAGGGCGATGAATTGGTTTATGCTTTTTTTAACGTACAAACTTTAAAAAAACTTCAACTTTAAAAAAAAACTTAGGTTAAGTTAACTTGATTTGGGAGCTGTACTGTATAACTTAATTAAAATAAAACACTTTTCACTTAGGACACTTTTTTCGCCACAAACTTGTTTCGTCACTTTGTTCACCGCCTACAGTTTTTTGTATATTTGTATCCTTTTTCTTTTTGTATCTTTGTATCCTATTGTGTTGCATATTGTTTTCTATTGCATTTTATATTCTATTCTATTATATTTTGTATTGTATTGTATTGCATTTTACTTTTGTTTTGTTTAATTGCATTGTACTTTCATTGTGTCTAGTGCCCCCCATGTTTAAATGCTGGACG